>JAIRCK010000016.1:0-369409 GCA_020744315.1 Curvularia eragrostidis | reverse complement strand
CGCCTTGCATACACCGGGGGCCTCGACCGCACCCAAGTCTGATTTCATCTTGTCTCTGAAATTCAGGTCACCACAAAGCGGATTGCTTTTCTCGGACTTCTGCTCGAGGAGATGATCTTCACTTGACGCGGACCCTGTCGCTTGTGCTTGGTCCTCTTGCCACGAACGGCAAGCGCAACGCCGGACACCGGTTCTTCAGAGGCTTTCTTTTTGTTCTTATAGCCCTGGTTACTGTACCCACCAACGCAACAAAACGGCTATTCTGGGCGACTGGATTCCTCTACTACAGACACAGCAACGATGTCAACTTGTTGCGTTTAAAGTGAAGAGGTCGTACCAAGGTTCAATTTGGACCCTTACTCTTCCGTCATGTTGTTAGCTCTACAGCCATGTTGCTTGACCCGAACCTGTGGCTGATGGAGGATGTAGTGTATGCAATAAGCAATATTCCAAACATTGCTCCCCATCCAGATGTGTTGCTGTTACATGTTCAGCTGAAACGGCTATAGTCAAGCGACGTAGCTGGATACACTATGCCCTGTAACTGCTTTGGTACTTAACATTGGAAAGCGCCACGCGTGGTTGGTCGCAATGCCGCGCCCTCGGCTGGCGATAGGGCAGAAGAACATATGAGGCGCGCTTCAGGGTTGGCGACGATCCAACAAGGAGAGACAGGGCCATCGCTCATTATGTGGGCCTGTGGCTTACCATGTGCAGTTACTACCCAGTCGCTGCACGCTAAGATTGAATTGGGTAAATGGGCTGCTTAGTCACTATCGGACTGGCTGTTTCATAGTCAGTTTGCGTTCTGGCGATTGAAATTCAAATACAGGATCCGTAGGATTGTATGGATGTATCGAAGACCCGTCGGACCAAGAAGCAACACATATCGGCACATCGAGACCCTGTTTCTATATTCACTGCTTTGAGGGAAAAGGAAAAAAAAGGAAAATAGTACCTTCAACGACCAACCTTGGCAGTGCCAATCGTCCGGCTCGCTTGAGTCTTTTTTTCGTGGTCGTTGGCGAGAATGGCATTGTATAGTCTAGCCGCATATCCTAGACCAAGATTGTGTCTTCCCCCATGTCCGATGAAAGGAAGCGACATAGAAGCGCGTACGGCACGCTCATCGAGGCGGAGATCACCGCATCCGATACCTAAAGTAAGTTTCAGTCTTCACTGCCTCTCGCCTACTCAGTGTGTATTGCACCAGGACGTCGAGTCTAGTGTACGCCAATGCACATCTTATGGCACCCAACTGCAGAAACGGGCTGCGCGTAATATGACACATGCTATTTCACGCATCGTCATTGCTGGTTCTTTTTGGGGTTGAGGCATCAATACCATGCTTTTACCCCAATGCTGTAATGTCGCAGCCAACCCCGGACCCTGTCTGACGTCCACCGCTACCTTTTCCTGGTGGCTGTGGCTCATGACACCAAACACTAAAAGCGTATTGCAGTATCCCAAATGGTACCTGCATCTTACATTAACAGCCAACTACTTACGCCTTTCAGACTTCTTCCATTCTCTCACTTGCCAGGAGTGTCCAGTGGGCCCCACGTCATCATCTACGCTTATCCCGGTTTACTAGAGAAACCATATCTGAAAAACAAAACAAAACACAGCCCATACGCCTCTGAGTATGATATCGAAAGATCCAAAGCCAGCAAAACGACGAGCTGGTCGACATCGTCTCCCGCCGCTCGCTCAAGGACCTGCTCTTCAGTTCATTGTTGCCACCCATCCAGATGATTTCAGAGCCACCGCAGTCTTGCGGAATGTACGGTCCCACGTCATGTACAAACACCAAGAGTCCCGAGCAACCTCCCCTACCGTCACAGGCAGAAGCCGGGAAGGCAGCATCGCCCCAAGGGCGCTGACACGAACCCCGAGCCCGACTGCGAATGATTGCTTTGGCGTTCTGCAGACCACCACATCTCCTGCACCTGGATCTGGTGCGAGTAACAGGTCTGCATGGAATGGTCGTGCTTCTGATGGTTACTCACCGCCGCCTCCCATGGATTCTTTGCGAAATCTTGCTGAGCGAATCTTATCAGCAGCGAACCGGACATCCACCAGTAGTGCACCTGCAGCTTGCGAGGGAACTTCAGAATATCCCTTTTCGACAGACGAAATGTTCCGCAACGATTCGCTAGAAGAACTGAAGCTCGAATGGATCCGTTCCACCGTCTTCTTTTGTCATGGTAAGTCAATCCATGGAATCCTTGGCTGAGGCTCACTATGATAGACCAAGCGTGGATGCAATATATTTGCGACAATCATATGTCATTCATCAGTCATGTATACGCGACCTTGGTATACCGAGACATTGACGAGGGTTTGCTGTATGACAGCTGTCTCACCGTGTTCGCCAAGACCAAGGTTCTCAGACTTATCAGCAACCGCCTGGACACGGAAAACGCCACCATTGTTTGCATATTGCATCTCATAATCAGTGAAATTGGTAGTCTCAATGAAGATGTCTTCAGTGTACACCAAGATGGTTTAGCAACATGCCTCAGGAGCCAGCGAGAGGTACTCGACTCGAGCGTTGCCAGATTCATGACCTTGTACGTGTCCTAACCCATACAAGAAACACCAGCTAATCTAATCAGAGTAATGCTCACGACTGCCATCTCAAGAAATCAATCTGAGTCGGCAGAATTCACGCCATGGTCTCCGGCTGAACCATCGTCCGGCAGTGGCACTCCAATCTCGCCACTTTCGCCTCCCATCAAACAGACTACACACCTTTACCGCGCCTGTTCTGTAGGAACCGCTGGAATAATCATGGAGATTCAGAATTGTACAGACATCTTCCTAGCGCGTTGGAATCACGCCGGCAATGGATGCAGCATCTCGAGTGGGCAGTTGGCCAACTGCGATTCTCAGCTCCATGTCATCTATTCGCGCCTGCTCTCGTTGCCGTCTACCAACGACGATATAGCTCCGGACTGGATTTACGAAAGCTGTCGCATTGCTGCGTTAATCTACTGTCAATCTATCGTTCATGGAACAAGTCTTGCAAACACAGCGAGCGCTGTGTATACAGTCACTGGCCGGCCAAGCTCGAAAAGTGCCACACTGCTATCAGCTCTCCATGAGACGATCGAGAAAACGGATACACGCAGGTGCTGGGGTTTTGATCTCTCTGGTGTCTTTCTATGGGTAACTCTCATAGGCGCATCAGCATCATGGGATTTGGCACGCCTCCAGCCAGTAAACAATCCTCAGACAACCACCTGGGCAGCGAAATGCTTTTCGCTATATGCTATGAGGGCTGCAGTTTCGGGGCCTTTTGATCGCTCTGATGCTACCATAAATGCATTGCGCACGTTTCTCAAGGTTCGTCAATGGGTTGCAGTCAAGGCCGGCTCGCTCGCTACGCTTCAGTAGCAAGACACTCGCTCTACACAATACTCCTTCTTTTCTTCTTTTTCATGTCTTATCATGTAACCTTTTACTTCACTTGGTTTCGTGTTTCCTGCATGTCAGCCACTGCAAGCTTGATGCTTTTACCTTTCCTGTCAGTATGACTTTTACCTCAAGTCAGATCACCTCTGTCTCTTTGCATTTACCTAGGATGACTCTGGCCAAGCCTTGAGTATTAAAGCCCAGCATCCGTGTGCACCGTTGATTTGCTATACTTCTTTCGGTTTCCGTCCGTGTTCAGATCACGCACCACAAGCATACTGTTTCCTTTAGACCAGCTGATGCCCTAATCCGTAATTCCATGTCAGTCATGTACAAACTAAACGTTTCCCTTCCCAACTTGAAGCTCTATGCTTTACTGTTTCTTTTTTCTTTTCTTCAACTACAAGTACCGCTTTTCAGTCACCATGCAAGATGCTCTTCATTCTTAGCAAGCTGACACTCGCTTGGACAGGATTAGGCTTCCTGTCTTCGCCTCGAGACATGTTACACAAAGCAGCTATCAGCAAGGATCCTGCTTACCGTCCTTCATAGCACCGGTCCCCATCACAGGTATTGTACCACGGGAAGGAAAAAGAAACAATAAGAGCCTAGATTTACGCGCCCGACACCCTCTATCATATCGACTTTTCACAAAAACACTAAGCACTGTCCAGCATATGCATGCACAACCAACAAATCCCATCATCTTTGGCAGATCCCATGAGGAAAAAAGATCACGCAAGTAAATCTTTACCCCTTCTGTCCTCGCTCCCGTTCCAACCCGTCTAACTTCCACAGGGTCCCATGATGCCACTGCGCGATAACGTACGATTGCCAGCCAGCCTCGCAGCCAGCACTGACGCAATCTACACCGCAATGACTAAAAAAACAAGCAATAAGCATATGCAGTTCGAACGGAGCAGGTCACCGACACGATACACATTCACGCTCTATGACCGTTATCAGCGCCGCCGCCGTCACTATAGCCATCGTCAGACACATACTCCGACGCACCAGTCTCCATTCCACAGTAGTGTGTTGAAGCGCACAGTAGTGGGCAGTGTGGCGGTGCTACACTCCACCACCAGATGTCTACATCTGTACGTAAACTAAAAAACGCACGGACACACACGTATACACCGCCCATCGATTACCCGTCGCTCGCACATCAATGCGCCGCTGCCGCCCGTTTTTTTTTTCCTCTTACAGGGCAAAAGGGAAATAAACAATTCAGTTATGGGGTCTTTTCACGTGGCGGGTTGCGGCAGTTGGGTATTAGTAGGGACATGTTAGGTGGGACAGGGATGGCATGAGGTCTGTTGAAGGTGTGCTCTGCGGGCCGTGTTAGCGGCGATGGAGCTGGTGGTGTGCTGGTCTAGCGTCTGCGGAAACAACGGAAACTAAAGGGAACAGCCGTGTTTCTTTGGCGGCTATTATGCTGCAGTCGGTTGATCGGTTTTTTTTCTGTTGAGTAAAATGGGGCTGGCTGAGGTTATGTTTTTGGAGTATTCAACAGGTCATGGGACTTGCGGGGTTTTTGCGGTTTGTGTTGTGACGATAATAACTTGACATTTTTCGAGTTCCTTTTTCTTTCCTTTGGGAGGGTCTTTTTTTTTTTTACTGCGCTTCCCTTTCGGGTCGAACAAAGATTGTATCGCGCTTGGGGTGGTTTTGAGTCTTGGTATTTCTGTACGAATATGTATATGCGAAAGGAATTATGGTTGAGAAGATACTTTCTCTGTTATTTTCATTGCCCATGAACCTTTCTACTTTGGAAAACTGCCTTGCTAGATCGGTTGCTCATATGTCTTTGCTATTTCCTTGTCGCCTTGAGCCTGATTTTTCTTGGCGTAGAGAATCTCGGGCATGATGGACTCTCTTGCCACAGAACATGTAGTTCGCGACCTGTGTTATATCATTGGCCACGGCTGCGACTAATCCAATTTCAGGGACCGGAAGCCTGAAAGTAGTTTTGTAAGCTAAGAAACGGTTTCGTGGAAGTCCCTGTAAGAGGGTCTGTATCACAAAAAGCAACTTGCTACTTCTCCGCTCTTGATTACTGATACTTTAAAGGCAAGACCCTGAGAGTTTAGCAATGTGTTCGCATCAGGAAGCTATGCATGCGAAGAGTAGTCATCCGAAACTGCTGATACGACAGAATAGCTAGGCCATAATGAAAAGTCACAGTGTCGGCGTAGATGCGAAATCCAGTGGTAAAGCACGTCAAGCCAATCAACCGACTTGATGAAAAGTCAACACAAGCTTTCTTACATTATAAAATTTGGTAAACTAGGAATCTATTCTGGCTGCTTTCTTTTTTAAACCCCCATTTCCTGCAGTCCCCTGTCCAGCAACTACTAGAACAAGCCAACCACGCTCCGCGGCGATCGCCATAGCGCCCCGCCTCTAGAAAAGGCGATCTACTGCTTTCTTATTCTTCTTTTTCTTCTCTTCTCTCAAATGGTATGAAATAAACGGGGATGGTTGCTTTATGCGTAACTCTAGCGTGACCTCACCGTCTGGCTCAAATTCGAACTGAGATCTGCCGTCGTGGAGGTGGTTTTAATACAGTACCTTGCTATAGACACATACTCCATCGGTCAGCGACACCGATTTCAGAGTAATCAGATTTGCTTGTATATTCAGGAAGTAAGTACAAGGATTAGAAATGGTCTCAATGTGTGACTAAGTGAGACTTATGCCTCGCTTAGTCAGCAGGCGGTGAATGGATCCATGACACCATTAGTGAATCACAAATCCGTGACCAATCATAACGGTTAGAACCATATGAATGTGCGAGGCCAAAACTCCATTCATATTGAATGGGACTTTGGAGGTGATATAGGTGTTGTGATTGTAGATTACGAGTAGGCCGCCACTCGCCCCCTCTTCTCATATCCTTGGCAAATCACATCCCCTTCTCTCAATCCTTTTCTGCAACAACGAGTAAGAAACATCAGAATGGTAGTGAGATAACATAAACGCGGAGGTCTCTATAGCGTACAAAAACAAGCAAACAACTAGATGAAGGCGGTGCCGGCTGATTGATAGTCCGCCATGCATGCAATTTTCCCTCAAGACGAGAAGATAGTCTACACCCAAACTGACAACATCTAGCACATACGGCCATAGGTTCAAGACGCTTAGCACTTCCCGTCCGCTCAGTGGTACTCAAGCTTGAAACCGGCGGGCTAGTAGCCAGCTGGGTGACCACTGGCGAATCCCCGCTGTTGTATGCTTTTTTTTCTTTTTCCACTCGTGATTATTTCCCCTTTCTCAATATTGATTTGTGCTGAGTGAGCCAATTTTTGGCGGCCTGTCTATACCTGGGAAGCAATTTGTATCCCTGAATAAGAGGAAAAGATACAATATACAGAGTGCAGAATGTAAAATAAGCCCTATTATTTCCTCCTATTCGTTCCACCTATCACACTTTTTTCTCTCTCCTTTTCTCTGTTTCTTAACTAAGAAAGATAACATTGCTGAACAGCTATAGTATACGCACTAACAAAGTCACAGAAAGAATAAGAGTAACACCACGCACTCAAAGATACTGATATCGTGACTGCGTCAAAGTCTTGATACTGAGACAGGTTTTAGATAGTAGAAAATTAAACTCATTGTTGATTGTTCGCTATGCATGCTAGCCATGGGGCAACTACAAGGTGCTGAAAGAAAACGAGGCAAACAGAGTATACGCCTTATCCCATGCAAGTGTACATAACCACTAACCCTTGACTTACTTCATGCTCGTTCCATTCCCTCCTTTTTAGATATTCATCTTCTTTATAAAGCATCCCATCCATCTTCAAACATTGTCTTCTTGACGCTCAATTCCTTGTCACTCAGATACAGCGGCCTCACGACCTGCATCGCACCTGTACCCAACTTGACACTTTGGCCCATGATGATACACTCACTCACACCGTCAATCGTGTCCGTCTTACCGCGTGCAGCAGCCTCAAACAGATGATCAGGCGTCTTCTCGAAACTGGCAAGCTGTAGCACGGAATCGCGCGTCTTCTGCAGACCAAAACGAGTAATACCAAAGACCTCGCCCTTGAACGTCATGACATCAGCTAGAAGCTGCATATGACGCGGGTCAATGTCCATGTTGCCCATGACATCGCCAATTTCGCGCACGATAGTTGCGCGGGCAGCCTCGATGCCTAGCACTGTCTTGACTTCCATGACGTGGTTGGACTTGGTACTGTACGGCTCTATTCCAGGGGTCGTCATACAGTCTAGGAGGCCGTAACCTTCGACGAGCAGTTGGCATTCGTATTGGCCCTGAGCGTTGGGACTGCTTTCTTTTTTGATGATGGCGCGTGAGCAGTCTGGGTAACCTTTGATAACGACGTCCGGAATAAGCGATTTGACTTGCTGTACGCGCTCAAAGTATTCTTTGTGATTGCGCGTTGTCTTAGTAGGCCGCTTCTTTGCAGCATTGGGATCGGGGACCTCAACGCGGATCAGTGATGAGGAAATGCGCACATTTGCACCAGCTTTGCCCCATTTAAGCGGCTTGTGAGCATTGATGGCTGCGGCAATCTCATGAGGTTGTACGTCGACGAAGAGTTTATTCACGGTGTCCCAATCTATGCGCATAGCAATGTAGGCACCGTGGGGGTGCCAAACGTCTTCAACGTAGGAGATGACGTCGCGGAGATACGTCTTCTCGACACGCGCTTTCACAATTCGTGCCGCAGATTCGGAAACCTTGTTTGAAAGGTCGCAAGCGATGACGGGAGTCGAGATCGTAGAAGAGGCGTTGATGATTTCCTTGATACGGGGTACACCTTGGGTGATGGACATACCGGCGACACCAGCAAAATGGAAAGTCTTGAGCGTCATTTGCGTACCAGGCTCACCGATAGACTGAGCTCCAATAGCTCCTACAGCGTGACCAGGCTGAACACGTGAACGGTGGTACTTTGTTAAACAAAGCGTGATAAAAGTATCAAGCGCTGTCTGCGAGATCTTGGCGATGCCATCGGCAAGGCTATACTTATCCGCATCGGCTGCCGATTGTTTCTTGTCCTTTCTGTCGTTAGTTTGTACGACGCCAAGGTACGCAAGCGTCGTCTCGAGCTTCTGGGCTTTCTTGAACACATATTCTTGAACAGTATCGAGGAAGTCACGCATAGACTCCTTCTGGTCAATGCCCATATCAGTCTGATCACGGTAATCTAGTTGTGTCACGCCGTCCAGCATGTACCTGGGATACTTGTTCCGTTGAGCGTTCAATCTCGCTTCAGTGTAATCGCGAACTTCCTTGGGCGTTAGACTAGGCTCTGAGTTATCCCAAGTCGAGGTAACAGCATGAGAGAAAGTCCGGTCAAAGTGCACAGGTTTTGCTTTGCCCTCCATGTCCACGGGATCGAGGTTGTCGTCTCCGTACTGGAACTGCACAACAGTACCAGATGAGTTTCGAACGGTGTCGTCGTACTGTGCGGAAAGATCTTCCAGCGACTTCATCAATCGTCTACTCATGTAACCAGTTTCGGCAGTCTTGACAGCGGTATCAACCAGACCTTCACGACCACTCATTGCGTGGAAAATGAACTCGGAGGGTGTCAGTCCGGAGAAGAAACTGTTACTGACGAAACCCTTGGACGCGGGCTGACGCGCAGCCTTGGGGAAGTGAGGCAGTGTTCTGTGATGGAATCCGTCTGCCACACGTGCACCACCAATCATCTGTTGCCCGACGGAAGCAACCATCTGAGAGACGTTGATGTTTGATCCCTTTGAACCACACTTGGCCATGAGCAGAGGAGAATTCCACCTGCTAAGCTCTTCGAAACAAATGTCACCAGCAGCTTGACGGACACCAGACAGAATACCACCAATCCTGTTCTCCATTGTCTGTTCTTCGTCACAACCTGGGTCGCGCTGCAGTTTTCCTTCTTTGAAGTCTTTGATCAACTTGTCGCACTTGGCGTAGGCTTCTTGGACAAGAGCCTGCTTCTTCTTGTTAAGCTTTTCTCCTGGAGTCACATCGCTGATTCCGAGGGAGAAACCATTGTTGCTGAGCCATCGCGCGGAAAGCTTGGAAAGCCGGTTCATTCCCTGAACAGCATGGTCGGGACCAAAGTCTCGCATCATGACGTAGAAGACCGAGTCCTTCTTACCGTCACCAACAGTGGCCTTGTCCATTACACCGCACATGACCTCAGAGTTGCGAATGACAAGGTAGGCATCGTTCTCGTTCAAGTCAGGAGGCTGGTCAGGATTCTTTTTGAATTGCTTGCAGGCGGCCTCGAGGTTAACCAGAACCCTGCATCCTTTGTATGGGCGCATGAGTAGGTTGAAGACTTGCTTTCCAGTCCAGAGCGCCTGGGGCTTCCATATGACCGGAGGTGGAATTTCAATAGGATGCCTCTTGCCGGTATCAGGATCGAATGCTCCTTCACCATTGAACATGTAGTTCACTATCTGACAAAAGGTCTTCCGGTCGAAGAAGTTGTTTTTGTTGCTCAACAGGTATGCAGCTGTAATGAAATCTTGAATAGCGGCAATAATGGGTGTTCCGTTCTTCGGGGTAGCCAAGTTGTACTTAACACCCATGAGCTCGGTAGCTTCCGTTCGGGCTTCCTCGGTTTGTGGGACGTGCAGGTTCATTTCATCACCGTCAAAATCGGCGTTGTAGGGATTGCAAACACACTCGTTTAGTCGGAACGTTCTCCATGGTCGTACCTTTGCCCGATGACTGAGAATACTGAGCTTGTGCAGAGATGGTTGTCGATTGAAGAGGACGATGTCACCATCCTCGATGTGGCGCTCAACAATATCGCCAATTTTGAGTCGTTTCGCGGCACCGTCAAGCCGTTCGCCCTTGGTATCGAAACGCGAAAGGGCAATGAGGGAGATTTTGCCTCGTTCCTTGTTTGGACCCTGGTCGTTGAGAATGTAGTTGGCTCCGGGGTACTTGTTTGAGCCATTCTTGACTAGCCTCCTCAGTTTGTCAATGTTGTACCTGGTAACCTTCTCGGGATACGTCAGGTTCTTAGCTATACGCTCTGGCACCGCGACTTCGTCAATGCTCAGGTTTGGATCCGGACCAATGACTGTACGGCCAGAGAAATCGACACGCTTTCCAGAAAGATTTTGTCGGAATCGACCGCCCTTGCCCTTGAGACGCTGGGAAAAGCCGCGCATAGTCTTTTGCAGACCTTGCTGTTTGAGACCAGGAGCATCGCTATTGATATACATGGCAATCTGCAGCTGCAGGAAATCCCATTGCTCCATTAGGATCTGGAGCGGAAAGCCTCGTGCAAGGCCTGCGCGTATTATGCTGCTGATCTGGCAGATATCTCCTATTTTGTTGGTCACATCATCTTCTGTCGCACCTCCTTCCTGCATGACCGACGGCCGCAGCGCCACAGGTGGCACTGGCATGTATTCCCAGATCAACATCTCTGGCCGTGCATCCTCGGGTATCATGGCCAGGAGCTCGCAGTCTTCGGGAGAGATCTTCTTGAAGAGATTCAGCACTCGCAGTGGATGCATATCGTCAACAGCCTTCTTCAAGTGCTTGTCCAAATCTGGGTTGGCGGCTTTTGCGGTTTCGAAGGATTGATCAAACTCGATCTTGCCCGCTGGCGGCTTCTTTGTCTTGGCTGTGGAGCGGTTGAAGGCGTCATACCGGTTGTGAATTATCTTGAGTGGATGGCCAGGCACTTTGCGCACAGTACCCTGGAGGCCGTTACAGTAAGGACAGGTTTTTTTCTTGCGACAGTCTTCCAAGATCCTCTTGGTTACGGCGCCTTTTCGCAGTGTGTCCATATCCGGGCGGCGCATGCTGCGCAAGTACCTCCGCCGTTCCACCTCATCAAGCAAGACGCGGGAGCAGTCTTTGCATATACAGTTGAGCACCTCGATGATGTGCTTCAAGTAGCCGACGTGGAAAGCAGGCAGCGCCAGCTTGATGTGGCCGAAATGACCGTTGCAGGTATCGAGTCCCTCTCCGCATGTTGCGCACTTGCCCTGCTTGCTCGATATGCCCATGCGCGTGTCCATAGGCCCGTTGGCAGTAAGGGTGCGCGTGTTGTCCGCGGCGGGCTGGAGGTCGTAGACATTGCGGTCGGATACTTCGAGGACAGCTTGGTTCACAATGTCCTGGTTGGAGCTGGAGAGTGTTACTAGGTGCTTTCTTCAGTATGCTTGCCACAGCCGTGTGCCCTACTATATGCCAAACTGGATGTGCTTGATGCGCGCGGGGATGCGGTCCACGACCTGCTGCTTGGCCGTCGTGCGCGGCGCCTCCATGGTGGTGGCGGTTGTAGTGGTGAATTTGTAGTTGTTGAATGTCGTGCTATCGCAGGCCGTGACAGAATTCTTGCATAGTCGTTGCGGCGTGAGTCATGTTCCAGTCGAGGATGGCAACTCGAGGGTGGCTATACTATCTCAGTTGCGCGCCTCTGCAGATTTTGGGTGGGGGACCCAAATTCGCGCTACCGCCGGGCTGCAGGGCTAAGGGGCGCTAATGCAGGCTGATAAGCTGATAGCACCCCACAAGGCCGCCGTCGTGACCTGGAGCATCACCACATCGCTGCCTGCCATTCACTCTGCCCCGCTCGGAGTGCCAGCAGCGTTGCTTTGCCTTATACTCCTTGCCTGTCTTCCATGTGTACTGTCCTTACCATCCTCTCCTTCGATAATACCTAGTCAATGAACAAAGTTATCATCGCAACCATCTCTTGATCTGCGGTACCACCAGGCTGTGTCCTCTCCCCGCCCAGCCGCGCGCCCCTCGCCTGCTCTGCCTTACCGCTCTCACCTTGCTTGCCTTTTGCTGTTGCCACTCCTCATCGCTGCCTGCCCACCTGTCTCTCAATAAACCAAACTCATCTCATGACGTCCAGTGAGCATTCCATTGCACCTCGCTCGTCATGCTCAACTCCCGGCTCACTGACCCTCCAGTCTTCCGTATCGTCCTCCGGGACGTGAAGCGGTACGACACGTACGAGACCCGCCAATTCGACCTGCCCTTGAACTCAACCTTCCCTATTGGCCGCGCCTCGAGTAATGTTACCAAGAAAGAGCTGATGGCTGCACCGCACAATGCATATATCGATAGCCCCGTCATCTCTCGCCAACACGCAGTCCTCTCCGCCAACTCTAGCAGCGGCACCCCCGAAGTCTACATCAGCGATCAAGGCTCCATGCACGGCACTATGCTCAACGGTCAAAGGCTGCCACCCAAGACACCTACAAAGCTCAAATACGGGGATGAACTCCAGTTTGGCACCGATGTTAACCGCAACGAGGGTGCGTTTCCCACGTTCTTCGTCCTATCCCGCTCCGCTGATCTTATGCTGACGTGTTGCACAGAGTTCTTCGTAGCCCGCAAATATGTATTCGAGTCTCAGCTCTCACGCCCCTTCTCACTTGGCTTCACAGTCCCTGATGCCGAGAGCGAAGACGAGGAAGTGGAACGCCGTGGCAGCCTCGCCGATCCGTTTGTCATCGAAGACGACTCCGACTCAGCTTCCAACCAGCTTGATCAGAATAACCAGGCAGGCGCTACTAGAGTCGTAGAAGACATTCTGCAGCAGAAACAGTCGGTGAAGCCTTCCCGCTTTGGCCCGGATGTGTATCCTGAGTCTGCATTACATGCTGCTGTTGCCAAGGATGCATATGACGAGGACAAAGAAGATGCAGACGTCTCTGGACCAAGTTTCACGCCATATAGGGATGACCCACTTATGCCCCCTAGTCCCAGCCTTGGTAGCGTTGAAGATGACGACGCAGCGATCGACATTGCCTTCGACAGTAAGGCTGGAAGCATCGATGACTCCGAAATGGACTCCGAGTCTGAATCAGAGGCCCCAGATTCGGAAGATGAGGCGGAAGACGCTGGCTACTGTGGAACCGTCACGGCTTCAGCCATCCACCAAGTCCCGTACTTGAACGATGATACGCCATCCGCCTCGAAGCAGTCTGTCAGTGCACATCCACTCAATACGTCAGTCCAACATATGTATACCTTTGGAGGTGATGGTAACGTTCTGCCGCGGTTCTCATGTGCTGATATGTTTGAACTACAACAACCTGACAACAGTGACAACACACGTACGGAATCCACTAGGTCTGGTATGACAAAGGCAGCTAAAATCGACCATATGCCTTCATGTGGTGATACGGCACCACCTCTACCACCTCGTCCCTCATCCAAGCAGGCTTCTTGGGGTAGCTGGTCATATCCTTCTTTTGGACAGAACGAAGCCCAGGGCTGGCACCAAGATGATATGCAACAATCCAATTACATGAGTGTCAACTTTGGAGATCAGCCTTCGCTGTTCAGCCGTGCGCCCCTTCCTTCAGCACCAGACTCGATGAATGCTCGCCCATCGGTGTCTTTCTGTGAGGAACCCAATCGCGCGTCCCAAGCTGACCGGCTTCAAACACCTCCACCAGCCCCAGCGTCAGATGCTGAAGCTTACATACCGTTGCATCCAGGACGTCGCACCAAGGTTTCAATCGAAGAGATTGTTGAAGAGGTCATTGAAGAGCAGCCACTCACGCCAGAATCAGTGAACTACATGAAGCGTAAAGCCGATGTATTGGACGAGGAGCCAGTAATGGCCCAAGCGGAAATGATCAAGGAGACCGCAGTTGCAGTTGAGCAACCATCCAGCAGTTCAACTAACCCAGATCCAGTTTTGGAGACAGGCGAAACTCAGACAGCAGTACAAATTGCACAGCGCCCAAAGAAAATACCTCGCTCTGTTCTCGCTAGGGTACTCAACAAGGCTGCCTATCCTTTGCTTGGCGCCACTGGTGCGGTTGTCTCCTTTGCTCTTCTCTCAACCCTTCCGGATAATTTCTTCATGTAGAGCGTACGCTCGTATGTACCCCTCACCTTCTCTTCTTTCTTCTGTGGCGTTCATGATGACATTGCGGTATACACGATCGGGCGATAGGGATATCATATCACCATGGGAGGAATCTACGGATCACGGCAGCTAATACCATTGGCGTGTCGAGGAACACTACAAGATGCAGCTCAAACCACGGAGAAGGAACCATTTTGGGTTTGGTAGGCGTTCTGTGTCTTCGGGTCTATGCTATGTCCGTCTTTCATAACCTTGTTAGCTTTCACGTTTGACAATGAAATGTATTCGTAAAGAGTTTTGTGCTCATGGGAAGAACTTGCATGCATCTGACTTAGTGTGAATGGCGGATCTATGACGGAATATAGAGCTAGGTACTGTGGAAGACTCCCGTTGTAGTTGCTGTGAGGGCTTTACTAGTGCACAGAACTATCCTGAAACAGTATAGCGTACAAAATATGGCCTACTCTACTCCTTTGCCCCATCTTCACTCTAGTTCCTAAGGACTCATGCTTTGTCAAAATCGATGCTTGGCCGAGCTCGTCTAAGTGGGTGAATACATGGACTCAAAATGAGTCATTTGAGGCTTGTATGCGGCTGCGCCTCGCGAGTCCAATCACGTGATATACCATACCTCATAACCATCTCGATTCAACTAATGCAGTTTCTCGAATATATATTGACCTTCATGCCTTAGAAAAGAAGGCTTCATCATTTCAAACACTTTCGCTCTCTTCCCAGGGCATCCATTTACAGGTTTACGCTTAAGACTTTACATTTAGAGTCCTACCACAAGTCAATATACACAAATTGGAAGAACAGATAAAGATGGTGCATGACACATCGGATTCGCGGACAGCCTTCCCGTGCAACACTTGCTCACTTTCTTTCGAAGAGAGCGTGATTCAAAGGAGTCATATGAGAAGTGCATGGCAGTAAGGAAGCCCAGTTTACTCTTCTGTTTTAATTTGCCTTCCTTAGATTCCTATTTAAGAAGAAAAATCAACGCAAAGCTGACATGAGAGTTAGTGTTCATAACCTACAACGCAAAATATCGGGTCTACCAGCACAATCTGAAGCCGAGTTTAAGGAATGCGCGGCCTATACAAGCAAGAAGAAAACGAAAAATCGGCACACCGACAACAATATCGATGTCAGCCTCATAGACACAGACACAGAGGCCTCTAGCAAGTTGGATGGATACACCAGCGAAACATTGGATTCCAATGTCCAAGACAAGGAACAAAGTGACCACTCCAGCAAGCATACCGACACCTCGTTCTCGCCAATCAAGGATTCCACAAGGTGCCTCTTCTGCGCGTTTACCTCTCCAAATATCCACGAAAATGTCTTGCACATGTCTAGCGCTCACAGTTTCTTTCTTCCGTCGGTCTCGAGCTTTCCTGCAGCCGTCGAACCCCTCCTATCCTATCTCTCCCTGCTCATCTATACATACCACGAATGCATATACTGTGCGCGGGAGAAAAACAGTGTACAAGGCGTACAGAGCCACATGCGAGACAAAGGACATTGTAAGCTTGACGTAAGCTTGTATGAAGACTTCTTTTCCACTGGAGAAGATGTGGATACGCAGGACGAGGACAACACCATAGGCACGGAAATCGATGGGACTGGAGAAGATGACGAGCACACGCAAGAAAAGACGAGACACAGCACCAGTCCACACGCTGACGGAACGAAGAGACCTTCCAGAAAAACGCGCAAGGAAAAGACACAATGCGTGAGGCCCTATCTATCGCATCCACGATCGAGAACTTCATTGCCTCACCAGCAAGCTGCGGCTCTCAACAATACCTCCCTTCAAGCGGCCACACCACAAGACTCATCTCTGATGCTCTCCTCTCCATCCCCACACCTCCCACCTCTACCTTCACCACCAACACAATCAAACGGACGCAACTCTGCTCTGAGTCTCGCTGGTCTATCCAACACTCAACTAGCCAGTCTAGCTAGTCTGGACAAGAAGATGCGCCGGCAGCAAGTGAGTGCGCAGAACAGAGTTGGACACTTGGCGCTGAGACAGCCGGTGAAGGCTATTTACTACAAGACCGAAAACCCGGTCTACCAGGCTGGATAATCTTGTATATATGCGCGTGTATCCCCGTTTTAGGTTTGGCTTTTTGGTATTGCAGTGTGCAAGTCTCGCCATGAGTAGTTAGTTTCAAGACGAAGGCAGAGAATAAAACGACTCTGGAAGAATGTGTTCACGACCAATGATGCATAACACAACCAGCTGTAGTTTTGAATTTGTGCACTTATTATTAGGGGACAAAAGGGGTGAATATGTAGAGAAACAGGTATGCAAATACAGCCACCATTGAGGTGAAAGGATTAAACAGAACAACGCATTCAAGAAGAGCAAGAAAGCAAGAGAACAAGGCAGAACACAAAGCATGCTGAATGTACTAGGCTGCTTCATTAGCCTGGAGAGACAACCTATGCAGTGGTTGTTGTGTGTTGTTGGGGAAAAGGGGGTATACAGCAGTCATGAATCATCCATCTTTTATGCCCCTAGTCAAACGCCTGCAGAAAAAAGAACAAAGCCATGAGGCTAATATGGTACATGTGAAGAACCCGGACAAAAAACAAGAAGAGCAAGTAAACCCGATCCCTGGCTATGCAAACACCCATACAATGCAGCGTAGGAAAATATGCTTCTGAGGCATAAGCACTAGACCAATTCGTCTTGAGTCAATTTGAGGGTAAGAAAGGTACATGCTATGACAAAGCAAAAAGAACACTTAGTGAGAGGAGGGACTGAGTTCTTCCTCATCCGACTCGTAGGTGAGGATGGCGGGGGGCCATTCAGCCGCGAGCTGCTGTTTGTATTCCTCTGAGTTGATGAGCTCCTCGAGAGCAGCTTGTTCTTCGGCATCGAGCTCAATAGCCTCCGCTACTGGTATGTCGTCGAACATGGAAGCCACAGAAGCTGCGATTGGAGCAGGTGTAGCGGCAAAAAGAGACTCGTTGCCAACGTCTGAGAGGACACTTGGCGAGGGGTAGGTCGCCTCACGGAGACGAGAAGGCTTAGCAGGTGTGTGCTTCATGAGCCTCTGGCGCTGACGCTCAATCTCGTCTACCGGCTGTTGACTTGGGGGGCTGAGAGGAACGTCGGCGGTAGATCCTCCTGGCAACGGCGCATGCGCAGGGACAGGGGCTGGAGGTGGGGGCTGGGTCCAGATTGGAGCAGCCTCAGTACCAAGAGTCTCAGTGTTTGCAGTCTCGACATCTGCCGCAGACTCATCGTCATCAGAATCATCGGGTACGCTGAATGAGCTTCCGACGGAACTTTGGGTTTGGGTATCGACCGTCTCTTTTGTTGCACTCTTGAGGACTTCGCGGTCATTCTCACGAATCTTGGCAGCAGTGTCATGTCCTTGAAGTTCACTGAAGATATTACCGCCTTCGCTGTGCGACACAGAATTTGAGAACATGGGAGAAGGGTCGATCGACCGGCGAGGACGAAGGTCGAATAGAGAGGCAGAATGACCATGGCTGTTATAAAACTTCTGTGGGATGCGCGCGCCATTGCTGACAGCGAACTGCTCGTCCAGGGTAGGTATCTCCTCCTCGGTAGCGCTCGCATTGGACTTCTTGCGTCTCTTAGCCGTGTGCTCCTCTTCCTCAGCTTTCATATCAAGATAGACAGCCCAAGCTGGGACGACGTCGTCATCGTCTAAATCACCAAGCGGATCACCGAAACCAGTCTCCCAGGGCTTGGACGAGGGGAAGAAATTCAGATCCTTGAACAGGACGGGTGTTTCGAGCCGCTTGCGCTTCTCACGGAAGGCTGGGTCATTTCTGAGCTCAGGAATAACCTGTCTGGCCCAATTCTCTGCTTTGCGCTTGTCCTCATGGTCGATACCCTTGAGTAAAACTTTCAGCATCGTGTTGGTGGGAGTGCGCCTTTTGCTTGGTGTCTTGACACGCTCGCCGACAGGTGTTGGTGGAAGCGACAGAGTCTCGGTCAGAGTATCTGGTGGTGGCAAAGGCTTTGTTGGAGTAGGTGAAGCAGCCTCAGGAGTTGGTGGGGGTTTAGGAGTGGATGAGAACAATCGGGACTTGATAGCAGAGAAAGATCTGCTGAAGATATTTGACTTTTCGACGGGACGATCAGGTGTAGCAGAGACTTCGGTAAGCGTCCTCTTAACAGATTGGGGCTGCGGGACTTCCTTGTTAACATTGGTCTCAGACTGTGTCTCACTCTTGTCGCTAGAGGGCTCGACGCGCATGGTCTCCTTTGCAGATTTCTCAATCTTGTGAAGAAGCGCCAAGGCGGACTCATTGCCATTGGTAAACACAGCTTGCGCTGGGGACGACTCGGTTGCACTAAATATTTCACTGTTGAATTCTGCATCATACTGGTTAGCCGGAGGACCGTAGCTAACGTATGAAAAAGGCTGCAAACGGGTGACCTCATTCGCCAGACGCAGATTCTTGCTCTCGCACGCGAGTAGCTGCTGATCTCGCTCATAGAGCTTGTGCGCGAGGTCCTGACTCTGAGCTTCGAGATAGCTCACGCGAATGCGGAGATTTTCGATCTCCATGCGCTGCCTGGCATTCTCTTCTTGCAGAGACTCACTGACGATGCTGGTTGGTTCGACGAGGGTTGAAAGAAATGGAACCTTACCCTGGGTGAAGAAGGGACCTACGTCGTTTTCGTCTTCTTGATCATTCGTGATACTCTTCGGTGCTGACTCTGGATCTAGTAGCCTTCGCTTTCCACCGGTGTTTTTGGTCGGAGCTGCGCTACGCGGGCGCTTTGCAGGCCTAGTGTCTTCTAAGCTACGTTGTGGGGAGGCCTGTCCGCCTGCTTCTTCAAGGGCTGCACGGCTGGCCCTGGTGGCCCTCCTGGGGATGGAGGCCGCTTTTGTGATAACTGTTGATGAAGTCTTGGTCGAGGTGGTGGTAGTGGTGGAGGCAGACGCTGCGTTTACGCGTGATGCACCACGGGTCTTTGGGGCGGTCTGTTGCGACTCTGTCACGGTCTGCGGCTCAGCCTTGGTGGACGGAGCCTTGGCCTTTCGGCCCTTCTTCTTGGGTGCTTCTGGTGGAGGCGTGCCTTGCTCTGAAGCGGACTGCGCCGACTCGTTTGAGGTTGCTGTTGCTCCCGTGCGACGCGTTGAGCGCCGGGTAGCAGGAGCTGACATAATGCTACGGCTGAGGTCAGTGGGCGCGACGCGCAGGGGCAGCAGGAGACTTACAAGGCAGTTGCTGTACAATTTCCAATCACGGATGTTGCTGCGATGAGCGATGCAACTGCTGGGAGCGAGGCGCGATGGTTGTTGAGTGTTGAGTGTTGAGTCTGGGGGTCGTGAATGAAGAAGTGACGATGGACTCAAGAAAGTTGTCACTGTACTTCGACGATTCGGGCTAGCGTGTAAACACCCCAGCCGCCAGTCGAGGCAGGCGCGACACGGGCCAAGTCTTGGCATGACGACCAAGCTGGGAGCTCTTCGTCTGCGACAATCGCCGGCAGCCAGCAGCCAGCATCAACATATCATGGAGGGCCTCTACTATAACGTCAAATACGGGTACGTATCACGTGTATCTGCACAGGCGCGGTTTCCCTAACGTGTGCCTCCAGCTACATCGAGGGCATCGTGCGCGGCTACCGCAATGCGCTGCTCACCAGCCAGAACTACAGTAACTTGACCCAGTGCGAGACCATCGATGGTATATCACATCCAGTCGCTCGTGCACCCGGAAACAGACTGACCGTGCTCCAGATGTCAAACTTCAGCTTGCACCCGCATACGGCGACTTTCTCAACTCGTTGCCGCCGAATCCCTCGACGTCTGCTCTCGCCGCGAAGACCACGGACAAGCTCGTCGCCGAATTTCGTTATCTCCAAGCCAACGCGACCGGCTCGCTGTCCAAGTTTATGGAATATCTAACCTACGGATACATGATCGACAACGTCGCGCTGCTGATCACGGGTACGCTGCATGAGAGGGATACGCGAGAGCTGCTGGAGAGATGCCACCCGCTTGGCTGGTTCGAGACCATGCCAGTCCTATGCGTAGCGACCAACATCGAGGAACTGTACAACTCTGTCTTGATCGAGACACCGCTAGCACCGTACTTCAAAGGCTCGCTGAGCCACCAGGATTTAGACGAACTGAACATTGAGATTATCCGCAACACTCTGTACAAGAACTACCTTGAGGATTTTCACCAGTGGATCAACTCCTGCCCTGATATTGCAGGAACACCAACCGCAGATGTCATGTCTGAGGTTCTCGAGTTTGAGGCCGACCGCAGGAGCATCAACATCTCTCTCAACTCTTTCGGTACTGAGCTCTCCAAGGCCGAGAGGAAGAAGCTATACCCTGAGCTTGGCAAGCTGTACCCAGAGGGAACGTTGATGCTATCAAGAGCCGATGATGTGGAGGGTGTGCGAATTGCTGTTGAGAGTGTTTCCGACTACAAGATGTTCTTTGATCAGACCGGCCTCAGCCAGGGCAGCGGTGGTGTTGGCAACATGGCAGGTGGTGTTGGTGGCGAGACAAGAAGCTTGGAGGATTTGTTCTACCAAAAAGAGATGGAGATTTCAAAGCTTGCATTCACCCACCAGTTCACTCACGCTATTGTGTACGCTTGGGTAAAGCTACGGGAGCAGGTACGTTGCGATTATGGTAACTCAGTGAATATGATGGCTAACTCTTTGTGCAGGAGATCCGAAACATTACATGGATAGCTGAGTGCATTGCGCAGAACCAGAAGGAGCGCATTGGGAACTACATCAGCGTGTTCTGAGCCAGTAGCTCTCTGTAGTAATAGCATGTTTGGGTCCAACTAGGAGCGTCTCGGCTGGCGTTAGGGTTAGGTTCGTATATCCAAGTCTTTTAGATTGTCCGTCTTCGTGTGCGTTCTCTCTCGTGGCATGTCTGACATATAGTGTTATCGTTCATCATGTGAAAGTGCATCTGCTATCGTATTTCCGACTTGTCAAAGGTAGCACTAAAACCACAATCTTGTCGTGCCCCTGAGACGTACATGCGACCTTTACTCTCTCGGCTAGGTCGATATGTCGTCTGCTTTGTCGGTCGTCACTCGGAAGTCCATCGATTTGCTTTCACTCCCCAGGTGTTACGTTACACAGAAGCACATCTCGCTTTTCACTTTGAATGAGGAACTGGAAGCTGTATGTCATGCTCCGAGGGACGGTAAAAGTGGAGAGCTATTGTTAGAGAGATCATAGGCCGCAGTACTGCTTGGGAGATGCCTGACTAATAACAATAAAAAAAAGGAAAGTCAAGGTTACCAGAGGCTTCCTGGTAGGCAGCAGCATGAATGAACCAAGGCGAAGGTAGTGATATATCGGATTTCGGTAGATAAACATTCAAGTCTGATTCATTCACAGAGGTTGGCACGATGTACTCATATCAGCCTAAGGCGCGGCTGGGCTAAATGCTTGCCGAGTGTGCGTACTTTTCCTGTTCCTACCTATGTTGATTTTTTAGGCACCTCTAACACACTATTTAAAGTGGTCCCAAAACACGTACGTGCTAAGCACTCACGGATATCACCGTTTTGCGCAAGCGTTACTCGTGTCATCTGTGTTTGGTGGTACCAGTGAAAGGATACAAAACGTAGATGCCCACTTTCTCACAGTAATGAATACTCGAAACGGACAACCATTGTCTTTTCGGTTGTGAAGGGAGATTATTGCAGTGTTGCTGACGGGATTAATTGCCTCTGGCCTCGCTTCTGCGTTAAAGTGGGCAAAATACTTCCGTGACAGATGCGTCTCAGTGAAACCTGAAAGGACTGCAAAACTACCAAGCAAGTTCACTGCATGCCACTGTTGCAGACTTGCTCTAAATCGTCGTCGCCGTCTACCTTCGAGCGAGAATCTATCTCACGAGTCTACTCCAGCGCACCTATCACATCCCGATGCTCGGCCTGTTCTGGCATAATCTAGCTGCTGCATGCCAACTTGTATGCCCCCAAGACAACCGCCGCCAAACACAGCAGCGTCATATTTACAAGCCCATGTCTTTGGCAGCGCGGGTGGACTATCCGGCGCACGTGCCATGGCGTAAGCGAATAGGCTTGCATGCTGGCCTGCGCCACAGGCTTCTCCGCCAAGATCTTAGCTAAGCGATTTACCGAAACTCCCACATCGAAAACCCCCGGCCTTCAATTTCAGCAGCATCAGCGTCACCCAACACGACACGTCCCCCCACAGCCTTCGAGATGTCTTCGGAAAAGAGCCACCGCCGTAAGTAGACGGCGCGACGAATCTGCACAGACAGACACTGACTGTAATTCAGTCTACGTTAAGGGCCGCCACGTTAGCTACCAGCGTAGCAAGCGTAACACGAACCCCAACGTCAGCCTGCTCCAGCTCGAGGGCGTCGAAAGCACAAAGGATGCGGAGTGGTACCTCGGAAAGCGTGTCGCCTACGTATACCGCGTCGGCAGCAGCAAGTCGAACCCAATCCGTGTGATCTGGGGCAAGATCCGCCGAACTCACGGTTCGTACCACCTGACGGCCATGGATGACAATCAGCGATTAATGTACAAAAACAGGCAACTCTGGTCTCGTTCGCGCTTCTTTCCAGCACAACCTTCCTCCAAAGTCCTTCGGTGCCAGTGTTAGGGTTATGATGTATCCCAGCTCCATCTAAGGGCTGGCAAATAAGGAACATTCGGGAAGGAGTTGAGGCGATTGGGAACGGCGCGCAGCCACATCAAAATCTCTTTCATGGCAGCCTCTTTAGTTTCATCACAATGCGATAATGGTAGCATACACACTCGTGGTGGAACCGGATTGCAGAGACAAGGACTGCTTTCACGGTAGGGCTGATGGATAAAGTGCGGGGTCTGTTCAGGAACATTCTAGATCACCAGCCGGTAGCTGCCTTGCCTAGCTTTCTATAACATGAAGCCAACCCACACTTGATCCTCTCGCAAATTCGTCCCAACTGTATTGTCTATTGCGATATTCTTTTGACGCAGAACCAAGCTTCCAGAAACCGAACGCACGGATACTCGTACCTTAGCTTGCCCGTGATCAGACTTGCAACCCACAACTTGCGCACTTCCGCTTCGCAAACCGCCAACACCAAACCGCTTTCCTAAAACTAAACACCGTCGCTCGTACACACGCACACGCTTCCTCGCAACATGGGCTCCGTCGTCCTCCCACACTTGCGCACCGGCTGGCATGTCGACCAAGCGATTCTCTCAGAAGAAGACCGACTCGTCCTGATCCGCTTCGGACGCGACTCAGACCCAGACTGCATGTCGCAAGACGAAGTGCTTTACAAGATCGCCGACCGTGTGAAGAACTTTTGCGCCATCTACCTCTGCGACTTGGATGAGGTCCCCGACTTCAAGGCCATGTACGAACTCTACGACCCGTGCACTGTCATGTTCTTCTTCCGTAACAAGCATATGATGTGCGATTTTGGCACGGGTAACAACAACAAACTCAACTGGGTGCTGGAGGATAAGCAAGAGTTTATAGACATTATCGAAACAGTCTATCGGGGGGCAAAGAAGGGTAGGGGTCTGGTGGTTAGCCCTAAGGATTACAGCACGAGATACAGGTACTAGACAGGATGGACATGGGCCATAGACTTGCAGGAGAAGGACGTCGCTACGTTGTTTGGAAAGTAACTTATTTCTAACGAAAGAGAAATTTACGCACGCTGTAGATTGGGATTTTGTCGTAGCGTGGCGTTGGCAACATCCATCGCTTTGGATATGGGCATTCGGCGAGATTCAAGGTATGGCTATACAACAATAGACGCCGTTATAAGAATATTTGCTTATCCTCTTTCTCAGAGCTTTGCGTCACGTCCTCAAGGGCGCACAAGACGAGAGTGTTGATGATTGTAAGACCGCACTGGCAACAGGGATCATGGTTTCAAGTGTTTACTTTTTCGTTGGTTTCCACCACTTCGGTCTTTGACCTTGGTCCTCCTTGCTCCCACAGTCCCCCTCGCACTCCTCTCCACACAACCTCCAAAACGCCTCTCCTTGGTAGCAGATTCGGAAACACAACGACTACTTCGTCCTCGCCCTCGACAACGATTGTGAGATAGAATCTCACTTCGAACCCCTTGAACGCCTCATGTATGAAGACATCCTGAATGTTGGTCGTGGGTATGAAGCGTGTTGTAGGCGCTTGAAGATATGTTGAGGAGATGGTTGAAGTCTGGACACCCAAGCCGCGGAGTACCGTTAGCGATTCTTCTGGAGGTATTGTTAGCAATCGGTTATGAAGACAGGAAACATGTTGAGCCAACGAAAAAGGGATATGACATAGACAACGTACCAGCATAGTTTCTTCTCAAGACCAAGAATATGATAATGAGTGTGCTCGGGGCAAGATATCGCCATTGGAATGCTTCTACTATCCGTGCTAACTGTCCTCCTTCACTACCTAGTGCGTCCTGCAAGAATAGAATTGGTAACTCATTTGCAATTCGCCATTTCATCCATAGTAGAAGCCCACTTGCTATCCCTAGCACTATTCGGACGAGTTTCCCCACATAGTATGCCACATGCGCGGGTAGCGTCGTCGGTACAGGATGCGTCGAGACGGTGTATGTGATTGTGGAGGGTGTGGGCTGCAACACACGCAGTGTCGGAGTAGGAGGAGAGGTGAGACGTTGCAGCAAGCTTAACATTATGATTGAGTCCCTATATAGATCGAGTTATCAGGGGGTATGCACCAAAAGATATGAGTTACTAAAGCGGGATGTGGGGGAGGAATTGGAGTGGCGGAAAGATGGGATGACCCGCTGAGCTGGATGGCTTATCGATAACATTATTTCCCAGATCCCAGGTAGGTTCGCGTTTTCGAAGTATCGTAGCTGCCTTGCTTCAATCTTCCTTCCACGTCAACGTCACTTACCTTTCTACGTTATCGTTGTAATTTCGTGGGCAAGTACTTATTAGCTATTTTACCGCAAGCACCGAGGTCCATGGATTCGTCGCGACCAACAGATCGCGATCGGTCGCGCTCCCCAAGACGTTCTCCCGCTCCTCGCAAACCCAAGAACTTCAGCGGCCTCAAGTACAAAGGCGACCGGGAGCGACGCGACCCAGACAGACGGCGCGAAGACAGAGACCGCGAGCGAGATCGAGAAAGGCGGCCAAGGGACTCAGATAATGACAGAAGGCGGAACGACTACTATGACCGTGATCGTCGACCACGCGACGACGAGCGCTCCCATCATCGCCGCCGAGATGGAAGCCGTGAACGCCACCGCGAGCGCCGGTCTCGCTCCCCAAGAGAGCGCAAAACGCGCGATGCTTCCTCTACCACCAAGGACAACAAGAAGTGTGCACCAGCTGCCGCGACCACGCCTTCTGAGCCCATGATCCTCGTCACCATAAACGATCGTCTAGGCACAAAGACCCAAGTTCCCTGTCTACCCAGTGACCCCATCAAACTGCTCAAAGCCATGGTGGCGGCCAAAATCGGACGACCGGTTCACGAGATTATGCTTAAGAGGCAGGGAGAGCGACCGTTCCATGATAACTTGACGTGTGCGGACTACGCTATTAGTAACGGCGTCCAGATTGACTTGGAGCTCAACACGGGAGATTAGAAGGATTTGTGGAGTGGAGTTGGGTAACTAGAACGAAGAAAGTTCAAGTCAAGTCACGGTGATCTTAGGAAGAGAGAAAAGAATGGAAAGCCTGAAGAGTCTGAATACGCATGTATATATGATACCCAGAGTGACTGGAGGAAGGTTATTGAGCCAAGATCTGCAGAACAGATATGTCGCTCAGATGTAGAAGATAGGGATCACGTCATCTGAGCCTGGGGGTTCCCGATATTGAAATGGGGTATATTTTCAAATCAACCCGTACACATTGTACGGTCTGTATGACTGATCTACTCATCCGCATCTTCCTCTTTTCCCCTGAACTTCTCGCCATCGACAATTCCCTTCCTAGCTCTGTACCGCTCATTGACCACCTCAACGCTATCCTGCCTCTCCCTCTTCAACACCTCTGTGTAATTTCCTTTTGCCCTGCCAAAATCACCTCCATCAAACACTCTCGGTCCGCCCTTCGCGATGCCCACGGTTTGCTCTGAAACGGCTGTCTCCGCATCGAGCGTGGAGTTGCCCAAGTCGGCAATCTTATCTAGAAGAAGAGCAGAAAGCGTCTCTTCGATTTTGTTGCCTCGCCACACTTCCCAGACATCGTCGATGACACCACCACGCCCCCACTTTCCTTTCCCGATGGTAGCAGGCCCGCCTCCCTTTTTCGCTGGGCCTTTCGCTTTGGGCTCGGAGCCGCCTTCGTCGCCGACGTAGACCCAGTTTAATCGGTCTTCGTAGCCGTGCTCGCGCTCCTCGGAGCTTTGCACTTCGTCCGGGTGCGGGAAGATACAGTCCCACAGAACAAGGGGTGCGTCGGATGCCATTTCGTACTTTGGACGCGTAGGGTTGGCGGATATATCAAGGAGGTGGGGGATGAGAGACGGCGACTCGAGGCCTTGACCAATAAGGAAGAGGATGGCGACGAGAGAACGGACTTGATGCCATAGGAAGGCTGAGCCGTGAAGTGTGAAAGAGTAAAGTTTCGGTTGCTGTTCTGTACCCGAAACTTGTAAAGCAGGATGGGAAAGGAACGCTGGCACGGAAAGCGAGGAAACCTCTTCGATATCGGCATGGAAGATGCGGCGCTGGAAGTTTGTGATTTGTTTGCTGGCGTCAATTTTGCAAAAGTTGCGGAAATCATGCAGACCTATGAGATGTTTGCAGCCTTGCCTCATGGCTTCGATGTCGAGCCAGCCTTCGCGCATTCTAGTCTTGTTTTCTGAAGTTGTGGATGCATTAGTGTCGTAAAGGCCTGAAGACCCAGGCACGGGGGCAAAACAGGGATTCGTGAAAAAGTACTTGTATCGCCGTTCCTTGCAGGAGAAGCGAGCGCTAAAATCCGGTGGTGGGTTTGGACACCAAGCATATACACGAATGTCGGGCGGGAGAACACGGTTTAGTAGTTGGATGTAGGGCAGTTCGTCAGTGAGGTCGTTGAAGGGCTTTGGTGGAGACTCTAGGTCTTGTCTCGAAGATAGTGTCGAGTCTTCGTCTTCTTCCTTGGCCTCGGAAGTTTCTTCCGTTTGCTGAGCTGTCTTTGGCAAAGGCTTGTTACTCCGAACCCTGACGCCAATAACTTGTCCAAAAGCGCTTACTCCCCTGTCTGTCCTTCCGCATTTTGAGTATTCGCAGCCATCCCAATTGACGTCTGCACCTTCTCTATCCCAGCTTGCAAACGTCTTTCTATCAATTCTCTCATATGCTTTTTCATTCCCACCAGTCGAGACCGGGGTTATCAAACGCGTCTTTACCAGTGCTTTCCACAACTCCTCCTCTATTGTCGGCAGTGGGGTTGAATTGTTCCTATGATGCTCAAAACCGTTGTACTTTTGACCCAGATATGCAAACTTGAGAGCTATTAACCGCGTGCTATACTTGGAGGCGTCAAATACTTTTGGTGGCGGTTTGGCGGCCTTGCGAATTTCCAATTGCTTGGGGGGGTCTGTAGGTAATAACGTCTGTTGATCCAGGAATTTATTGGGTGGTTCTAGGCCGCTTGCTCCTATCTGCTTCTCCAACTCTTGAATCCTTGCGATCAATTGCTGCTGAGACCATTCCTCATACCCCGCCATCCTGCCTTTCTTCCCATACGATTCTCGGAATCGCACGCGTCGTGGTACTCTCGATAGCTTGTGGAAGCCGCGCTGGGGGCAAAATAGCCGATGTAGCGAATGTTGGAACTCTGGAAAAGCGTGGGCAAGCGACCCGCGCATTGTTTGGTGGCATGGCGGATGACTCTCATAATTTTTGGCATGCAGCCTGACGTTCAGGGTCCAAAGCGTCTAGCCGAGGGAGGCAAGGCTGATCGGCGACCCCACGTTCAGCCTCATCTCATCTCATCTCACCGCACCTCGGTCCAGACACGAGTAACTTGCATACTGAATCCATATGGCCATATGCGAGCCATCTGCCGTGCAAATCGCCAGTCGACCAACAGTCGTCAAGCGCATCTGCAAAGCGCAATCATTCCTGCGCTACGACACACTCAGCTCGCTTCCGAAGATGCATCCAGCATCGCCGCCGTATTTATCAATTGCCCGTTTCAGCTTTCAATCTTGCTAACGTTGTACAATGCGCATCCATTGGACTGGCGCATAGAGTCCCGCTCGTCGTGTGAGCTGTGATGTGCACTAAGCTGTGTTGGTAGTGCTAGGCAGCCGTCTAGACCAGGCGGCCTCCAGGCAGCCTCCAGGCAGCTCTCAGGCACAGCCCCACGTCCACGGTATATCTTGGGCGTCGGAACTCCCTTTCGTGTGCTTCTTCAACTCGTATCTTACGTCGTCTCAGCCATCAAAACCATATTGTTACCCCTTTCTCATTGATGTTATTGCTGTTGCCGCTGCTGGGAAAACTTCGGTGTAGTAGCATTCGTCTTGTTTCTCGTGAATTTGCTGCACCTTTGTAGAGTTTGTGATCTGACAAGATTTTTCTCATAAATTCACCCAACTTCTGAGGCTTTTTGTACTTCACGTCACCCTCGTTATGTTTGGCCAGTTTCCTCAGCAGCCTCCGGTCCACGTATGTGGGCTGTACTACACCGTCCCAGTTGAGGTGTGGCGTACCGGGAAGCATTACCTTCCACAAGTCAAACTTGAAGCAAAGGCTACCATTCTTGCTACCACTTCTCAAACTGTACTTACACAGACTTTTGCCAATCCATCGACCACCAAGGCAATCAAAGAATGTCGTTATACCTTCCCACTCTATGACGGCGTGAGTGTCGTAGGCTTTACTTGCCATGTCGGCGAGCGAAAAATAGTTGGCCAGGTCAAAGAAAGAGAAAAAGCAAGGGCTGTCTTCCAGGATGCAGCAGCGAGAGGCGAAACGGCTGGATTACTCGAACAGCTGCCAGACGCTTCAGATGTATTCTCCACGACTGTAGGGAATATCCCCCCTGGAGCACAGGTCGTCATCAGAATCACGTACCTGGGCGAGCTGAAGCACGACTTGGAGGTCGATGGCATCAGGTTCACGATTCCGAACATCATATGCCCAAGATATGGTGACTACCCAGGGACTTTGTGTAGAAGCTCAGCAACCGATGCGATGGGCACTAGCATCTCGATAACTGTTGATGCCGAGATGGCCGATGGATCTTTCATCCAAAAGATTCAGTCACCAACGCACCCCATTTCGATGACAATGGGCACAACTTCAACTGCGCCAAACGCCGAGCCTAAAATGACAAAAGCATCAGCTACTCTTACCCTCGGTACTGCAGAACTGGACAAAGATTTCGTCCTACAGGTTGTTGCTCAAAACACAGGGGTACCAAAAGCCATCCTCGAGAACCATCCAACGATTCCGAATCACAGGGCCTTGATGGCAACGTTAGTGCCAAAGTTTGCGCTGCCCCCTGAAAAGCCCGAAATTGTGTTCGTATGCGATCGCAGTGGAAGCATGGGCGGTACCAGAATTGAGCTTGCAAAACAGGCGCTGAAAGTCTTCTTGAAATCACTTCCTATCGGAGTCAAGTTCAACATCTGCTCTTTTGGCTGGAACCACTCCTTCCTTTGGGACAAGAGCGTCACTTACAGTCAACAGACGCTTGATGAAGCAATGAACCATGCAAATACCTTCGCAGCGAACTATGGTGGCACCGAAATGCTGGAGCCACTGAAAGCTACCATTGAGCGACGGTACAAGGACATGCCCCTCGACATCATGTTGCTCACTGACGGTGAGGACTGGAGACAGCAGAAGCTCTTCTCCTACCTCAACGAATCAATTATGTCTACCAAAGCTCCAATCCGATTGTTTACATTAGGCATTGGGAACGGAGTTTCGCATTCCATGATTGAGGGCATAGCTAGAGCAGGAAATGGCTTTTCGCAGGCGGTTGGTGAGGGTGAAGCGATGAATGCCAAAGTGGTCCGGATGTTGAAAGGAGCATTGTCTCCGCATATCAATGACTACACCCTCGAAGTCAAGTACAACAATGACGACATCTCCGCTCACCTTGACGTCGAACCTGAAGACGATTTTGAGATTGTTGAAAAAGTCACCGATAGTCTGAAGGTCAAACTTGACCTCAAAGGAGAGAAAGAGATAGCAGTAAGTTTGAAACCGGTTGGTTTGAACAAAACGGCGACTAACAATGACCAGAAGAAACCCATCTCCTTGTTTGATCCACTTGTAGATCCCGATCAAGAAGAGCCATCTGCATACAACGAGACAGGCGAAGACAAATATGCTCATCTCCCAAAACTGCAAGTTCCAAAGATTATTCAGGCCCCACAGAACATCCCATCGCTATTCGCTTTTCACCGTACGACAGTGTACCTTCTTCTGGGCCCCAACGCTCCACAAGGAACACCCACTTCAGTAACCCTCCGCGGCACTAGCGCTCATGGACCCCTCGAACTCGAGATTCCTATCCAAGTTCTCGATAAACCAGGGGAAACGATCCACCAGCTTGCTGCCAAAAAAGCCATCTCTGAACTGGAAGAGGGGCGTGGCTGGCTAATGGAAGCGAAAGACGAATCGAACACACTGATAAAGACAAAGTTCGAGGGTCATTACGAAGACATGGTTGAGCGTGAAGCCGTCCGTCTGGGTGTGCAGTTCCAGGTTGGCGGCAAATGGTGTTCTTTTGTGGCTGTAGAGTCCAACAGGGAAGAAGCAGAGGCACAAAGCAAGGTGGCACAAGGCTGGGAGTGGTTGGAAGAAGATGGCAAGGCCACCCTGCAGTTTACACAACAGTCTGCAATGCCGAAACTATTTGGTGCAAGCCCTCCAGCCCCATACGGCGACCCGAATTCTATGAATCAATTCAGGCAAATACAACAGCGCGCTTCGGTACAGCAGGTTGGTGCTTGTGGTTCGTTTGGCGGGTTCGGCTCAAATGGTAACTCCTTTTCTTTTGGAAATTCTAATCAGACTGCTGCTGCTGCTGCCGCTGCTGCCGCCGTCCCCTTCGGAGCCCGTACTACGAACAGTGGCGGTCTTTTTGGATCCCCCAATCCGAGTGGACGCAGTGTTTTTGGAGCATCCAACACGACAAGCTTTGGTTTCGGAAATAACAACCAGTCTAGCGGAGGTCTCTTCGGAGCCTCTAGCAGCAATAGCGGTAGTCTTTTCGGATCCACCAACCAAACAGGCAACAGTTTCTTCGGAGCATCCAAAACGAACAACTCGGTTCTTTCTCAGCCACTTTGCCAGAGTCAGAACAACCCTGGGGCGTCTTTGTTCTCTGCTCCTAGTCCAAGTCATGGCAGTCTTTTTGGTTCATCTGTACAGAATCAAAACAACAGCGGGTCGTCTCTATTCTCCGCTCCTAGCCAGCCCGGCGGCTCTCTCTTCGGTGCCCCAGCACCCTCTCCATCGGGCAATAATGACTTGCAGAACTATCAAATGAGTCTCATGCTACTAGAGCAGCAAAACAAAAAACGTCTGCTGTTCGCAAGAGTTGATAATGACAATGCAGGGCCGGGACAGACACCTCCAGCCCCAACTGCGGGAGCAGCTCCTGTCATTGACGACACTCTCCTAGCGCAATTCCAGCAAGAACTTGGCAGTGACGCTGCTCAGATGCCTCTTCCCCCATCGCCTCTGTCTAACGAGGAACTTTTGCATCACCTCATCTCCCTCCAATCTTTTGCTGGCTCCTGGTCCCTGAACTCTGACTTGCTTGGTCCCCTGGGCCTAGAGGAGGCGAGCGTCAAGGCGGACATGGGCGACACGGAAGGCGATGCCGCCCTAGATGGAGCAGTTTTCGCGACTGCGATTGCCATAGTGTTATTGGAAGACCATTTGTCGAACTGGAAGGGAAGCTGGGAACTCGTTGTCGAAAAGGGGCGGAGTTGGCTAGAGACTGAAGTCGGAACAGAAAAGGTTGAGAAGTTGTTAGATCGAGCGCGTAAGCTTCTCAAGGAGAACACGTCTTCGCTTGATCTGTAGTTAGGGGCTTAAAACAACAGTTGTGAGAAGATGGAAAACAAAAGGTTCAAAGTCATGTTGCGCAAGATGCAAGGGGCCTGCGTCATGAAGCGCAGGTTGGAATAGGAGTAGACGTTACATCATAGCAGGTGGGATTGCAGGTAGCCCCGTGGCAGAAGTTGATTCCTAAATGAAATACATCTGAATTTCTATCTCTTAATTTACTCACGTCCACTGGAAAATTTGTAACATGCTCGCCTAGTGACTCCAATAACTCTGCCCACCCCTAGCCCCATAGTATGCTGTTGTTAAGACTACATATGCACTTCTGCTATTTCCATACTATGATAGAGGATTTATGCTACATGAGATGTTCTCTATATTGAAAGTTTCCTTATACAGACTGAACAACGGGATCGTGAAAGGAGGCAGGGGTGTTACCAGTATATGAGACTAGGGGCAAGGCAGGTCGCTATTGTGGCCCGGGCGGTCTAAACGGCAGTATCACAAAGTTGATTAAGTGAAGTGGTCGGCAGGTCATAACAGTCGCCCAAACAGGGTAGTCTTGGGACTGCATGTTATCGATAGCTGGTAAAGGGGCTTTTTTTTTATTTCGCCTCGCCCAATAGGCATGGTTGCTGGCTGATGTTGCCTGTCTTTCCTTTCCCGATACTGGGTACAACCTGGCAGGGATCGCAAACAAACGTGCAGTCGTGGCTAGTGCTTTGCCTTAGACTTTTCCATCTAAAGCTAAGTGACATCACCGGTCCTTGTAGAGATTCACCGCGATTATCTACCCCGGTGAGGTTGTACATCTGGTGAGTCTTGAATAACTCGTGTTCGAAAAACATTGGCTGACATGGGTTCCATTGCTGTGGGAACAACACTAAGAAGCAGCCGCGGAAATCCACGAAGGAGGCAGACCGACTAACACAAGTAGCTTGGAAAGCATTTTAGGAAAAGCAGGCTTTGAGGCCAGTCCGTGTTAGGTGTATGGGCTAGAAGGCGCCACGCGTGAAGATAAAAAAAGGCCCGAAACATAGCTCCAACGAGTAGCGGCAGATGAAGTCAACTTCTCGTACAGTAAGTTTTACCCTGAAAGCCAAATTCCGCCACCATCCGATACTCCTCCATCGCTACCGATAGGCGCTCTGTAAGCCTTTAAAATCAATGCAAGTCGGTTTTCTTGATGCAGCAGCCACAGCTGCGGGAGCGATATGACTGCAGCTTGTTGCAGGCTCAGCCTGCTCAGCTCATATGCGGGCTCAGGTAGTATTTATTGCCACTAGACAACTGGCTGTTGACATCGATTTTGGATCAATAACAGAGCCCAATGAATGGTGTCTTGCGCTTGTCAAATAAATGGCTGGCAGCCAAGCCACTTCGGGAACCTGGCGAGTTTCAAAACGTCCATGGCGGTGCTGAACCCAGATCAGCACGGGAGAGCTAAGCGGAAGGGAAAAAGCAAGGCCCAACGACTGCACCAACGCCGACACGCGATTGGTCTGAGGCAAACATCGGAACTTACCTCATCGCAGTCCCCCCACAACATTTCCGAACCGCTGGCATGTTTACGAAGGTGCTCCAGATAAGCTTTTAGGGCTGAACAGGAGCGGCTGGAAGGCCTCTCTTACCAAGAATAAGCTGCGGATTGTCATGCAGTCATGTTTTATAAGGGCTAAGCCCCTCATGGCGCTTGGTGACTGCGCCGCCATCAGCTTCCTTTCTTTCTTCCGTCATCCTTCTCTCTCTCTCTTCCTCTCTCTGTCTGATTGTCGTTTTGTTCAGAACGTTGCGTAACCTCATCATTCTCCTACGAATCATTCTTTCCGCCGACTACAACGTAATTTGTAGTGTATGCCATGCCCGCATCGACTCGGAGCCCACTATGACCCCACGACAAGCGCGTCCTCCCACTTTCCAAAAGCCCGGCGGATAGCGATAGATTTGTGCTGGCGGCTTGACTGTCCTGTGATTCGACGATGACGCTGTCCTTCAACCAAGAGTCATGGATCTGGTATGCATGCGCTATTTGCATGATTGGAGCGAGGCTGTAAGTGGCTTTCTTGAAACACCACCAACAATATGCCGCGTCACCAACACCTATTTTGACGCGCAGCAAAAGAGCTGGGGAAGGTGACCTCGGGTCGTTTAGGCTGCATGTCCTCGGTTATTCCGGCGCCTTACCTCCTGGTCATCTAGGAGCGGTCAGTCTATATTTAAACGCACATTGTATATCACGTGACAGCATACCGAGAATCCTTGACTGACCACACGCACTGCACAGTATCTCTCGAAAAATGCTATTTCGGTCAATCAAAGGCCTTCAGGTAGATGACTGGATCATGGGCCTCTTTGTTACGGCCGCTTACACGGTGTTGGTTGTGTTCGCCAACAGATGGCTAAAAATTCACTCTAATCTCGAACCACCAGACTTCGACTTTGGCACGCTCAGCTCTGCAGACATATCGAAACGGGTCTATGGAAGCAAACTGGTAGTCGCGGTAGAACAGATGCAGATTGCAGTCATTTGGGCGTGCAAAGCGTGTCTTTTGATAATGTATCATCGCATAACACGGACGGCGCTTCACCACGAAAACATCGCAATCAAGATCCTGGCCGGTTACACAGCACTTGGGTTTGTTGTTATGGAGGTTCTCTACTTCACCGCTTGGTGCCGACCTTTCTCAGAATACTACACGGTGCCGACCAGGTCGCTGCAGTGTACGACGCTTGTGCACCACCGGATTACCAAGGCCGTATTTTGTATATCCTCAGACTTGGTTATGCTTTTTATAGCACTTCAGATGATTGTGCGGTCGTTACTTCCGATAAAGAGGAAGATGGTCCTATGTGGCATCTTTTCTCTGGGACTTTTTGCGGTGGCTGCGAGCATTGCGAACTGCTATTATTCTTTTCGCGACCCCTACGAAACAACGTGGATACACTGGTACGTGCGGGAGTCGTCTACAGCTATCCTGGTTGCCAACCTCCCGTTTACCTGGACAATTTTAAGAGAAGTGTTTGAGCTCGGACAGTTTGACGAGACCAATGCTGGCACTATGTGGCCTTATTATTCGGCTCGTACGGCGGGAGGGCGCAGGCAGGCAAAGCTACTGAGCCAGCAGACGGGCGCTGCCTACCAGTCGCATTCTCAGAGCAATACGAGCAAAACGACGCGAAGCATGACTTTTGGCGCCTCAAATGGTGTAATGTTGTCCAAGAAGAGTAATCAGTCTGAAGACGCAAGCGTAGACTGGGCAGCCGAAGCCATTGAACTCAATCACTTTGCACCCGCAGTGCTCGACGCGGAATCAGGTCTGAGCAATCAGACGAGCAGACGGCCAGTGTTGTTCGACCCTATGCAGCAACGAAGCAAATTCGTATCGGCTCTCCCGACGATTAGGCAAGAGGGAAAGGAAAAGCTGTACCTCGACGACTATCGGATCTCAACGCCGTCTGTAGCACATGTTACTCTGTCTTCCAAGCGAACGAGCGCCAATAGTGCAATGAGCCTGGTTCAGAGACCTGTCAGCCCAGTGCCGAGCTACCCTAATGCAAAACTGGATTTTGCGAGTGGAGGGAGAGATGGCTTTGCAGCTGTTAGTGTGGGACAGATAGCGGATGGCGGGAGGAGCGCGAGGGATCGGAAGGCAAGGTCGAGCATGGTTGGATGAAGGACAATGAAGGCTTTTTTTTGCGGGCACAATGAGCGCAACGGTCATGTTTGAGAGATACCCCTTTTCGCTGTAGTGTAGGATCTTGGTTGGCTATGGAGTTTGGATGGACTTGGAATTATATTTTACACACTACAAGACTCCATGTCAACGCCGCAACGAGGACAGATGTCCCGACACGAGTCATTTGAAGAAAAGCAAGTCTACAGTCGCGGCTACTGGACGGTTGACCCCTTGGCGATTGGGTGTGTCCGCATACGATGGCGGCGTGAGGGGTTCCGGATGCAGGGCCAGAGCCAAGTCACCTACGTACGTACATAAGTACATAAACCTACGGCGAGACCCCGCAATGCCATGCATGTTGCGAACACATGCCCCGACCGACTCGCTGGTTTGCTAACACCTAGGTCACTTATCGCAGCACCTGTCTGGTGCGGGCACGGTACAGATCACGTCATACCCAAGCTTCAAGTTCCCCGCGCCGCAGGATTGAGCGCCCGCGCGTGACAGCAATGCCAAACGAGCAACGCCGCCCGCGACAGCAACCAGGGCGCGTGTTATCCAGGATGCGACCGTGGGATATTAGCCGTTGCAGCGGCACCGCCTGCTGGGTCGACGAGTATATATAGGGCACGGCTGAGGGTCCCATGGTCGCCTCGGCTCTGGCTGTCCCGCTAGGCGACTACAGCGACTATCCCATCAGCCGAAGCTCGTCGCCGTACTTACTATCCACAAACAAGACCGCGGCCGGAAAACCACGACTTCTGCACCGCGTCCTGCATCTCTCTTCCCGAGGCTATCACCTTGCCTTGCCCTACATATTCGCCATGAGGCCGGCAATCAGTGCCCCCGCGGCTATCCGCTCTGCATCTTCAATTGCGCACCTCTCCCGCCGTCAGACTTGCTCTTTTGCAACGCGCTGCCTAGCTTCTCAAACTACTGCGACATCGGCCCAGCTTTTGAGCGCACGACGAGCCACCACCACCGCCACCAACAGTGCCATTGCCACGCCCTCCAGGCTATACACTCCCCTCGGACACTACAGGATGGCGTCCTCTGCCCCAGCCCACAAAATCAAGGTCAAGAACCCCGTCGTGGAGCTTGACGGCGATGAGATGACCAGGATCATCTGGCAGTCCATCAAGGACAAGGTAGGCAGGAGGAAAAAGAAAAGATTGAACCTGCGGGCACCAGGCTTACTGAGCGTCGCAGTTCATCTACCCCTACCTCGACATTGACCTCAAGTACTACGATCTTGGTCTGGAGTACCGTGACAAGACCGACGACCAGGTCACGCTCGATGCCGCCGAGGCTATTAAGAAGTACTCGGTTGGTGTCAAGTGCGCAACAATCACCCCAGATGAGCAGCGCGTCGAGGAGTTCAAGCTCAAGAAGATGTGGCTGTCACCAAACGGCACTATCCGAAATCATCTGTACGGTCGCGCATGTTCGTGAAGCACTGCGATTGTTTTGGCTAACAGAATCTTAGAGGAGGAACCGTCTTCCGTGCGCCCATTGTCATCCCCACCATTCCTCGTCTGGTACCTGGATGGAAGCAGCCCATCATCATTGGCCGTCACGCTTTCGGCGACCAATATCGCGCCAAGGACCGTGTCATCCCTGGCGAAGGTACGCTTGAAATGGTGTACACACCAAAGGGCGGCAAGCCCGAGGTCATCAAGGTCTACGACTTCCCTGCCGAGGGTGGTGTCGCGCAGACCCAGTACAACACCACTGAGTCCATTTCCGGTTTTGCACATGCCTCGTTCAAGATGGCGCTCGACAGGAAAATGCCCTTGTACATGAGCACCAAGAACACCATCCTCAAGGCCTACGATGGAAAGTTCAAGGATGTTTTCCAGGCTATTTACGAAAGCCAGTACAAGAAGGACTTTGAGGCCGCCAACATCTGGTACGAGCACCGTCTGATTGACGACATGGTCGCCCAGATGATCAAGAGCGAGGGCGGTTACGTCATTGCCATGAAGAGTAAGTATTCGCCCCCCTGCACGGCCCTAGCCGTGTGCTGACAAAACATCAGACTACGATGGAGACGTCCAGTCCGACATTGTCGCTCAAGGTTTCGGTTCCCTTGGTCTCATGACTTCTACTCTCATTACCCCAGACGGCAAGACGTTCGAGGCCGAGGCCGCCCACGGCACCGTCACCCGCCATTACCGTGAGCACCAGAAGGGCAGGGAGACCTCCACCAACCCCATTGCTTCCATCTTTGCCTGGACCCAGGGTCTTGCCAAGCGTGGTGAGCTTGACAACACTCCCGAGCTTGTTGCGTTTGCCCAGACCCTCGAGAAGGCCTGCATCGACACTGTCGATGTGGACAAGATCATGACCAAGGATCTAGCGCTAGCATGTGGAAAGAAGGACAGGGGCAGTTGGGTCACCACTAACGAGTACTTGGAAGCCGTAGAGAGGAGGCTCAAGTCAAGTTTGAAGGAGAAGCTATGAAGTGTATGGAGGCTAAAGAGTAAAAAAAAATAAACATCATTGTTGAGTGATCACCCCATATATCCAACAGCTAGCGTCTGTAGATGGATAAGTGCTTATTCCCACGTTTGTAGGCACTGAACACAATTAGAGTCTATAGATTGTTTTGTTTTCCCTGCGCCAAACCGATAGCCCGTGCATAGGTTTCCGTGGTACACGGTGACACCACTGGCAGGTGGGTCAATTGTTTGCTTGCGCGCACACGCTGACCCGAAGCACTCGCTGCACCCAGCTTTTCTATCCCGAGTCATTTAATCGTTCAAGAGTCGCTCTTGGGCCCCTCCGGCCACTCGCTGCTTATTCGGGCTCATAGAACAAAACACATGACACGATGGTTACGTTCACCGACATGGGCACCGCAAGTGGGAGTTTCCCAACGAGAGCCGCTATGGCCTCAATTGCAGCTCCAACCACCAATGCAGCCCCAGAATCGAACGAAAACACAGACCCACCGACTTCGATGAACAGTGCGCGCTCTCTGCCTCAAAAGACCACCCGTCCTGCTGCCCTGAACCTGAAGGCATCTCCAGTTCGTCAACGGCTTCTCCGCGACACGAAAATGTCGTCGGCGATACCATCACCCCGCACACCAACGGGAGGGCAAAAGACGAATTCTCGAGCACAAGGCACTCCGTCTTCAGCCAAGTTGGAAGTAGGCAGGGATTCGTTTCGTTTTTCTATGGACCTTCCGCCCAGTAAGATCACGCCAAAAAAGGGTACGACTCCCAAGCAGCAGAGCCCTGCGAAAGCAGGGCGCAATACGCCAACAAAAGCCGCCACCACAAAGCCAGACTTGAAAACCAGAACGCCAACAAAGAAGACACCCAGTCCTCACAAGAATCGCAACTCAGTCCAGCAGAGCCCCAATAAGAAGTTGTTTCAGACTCCGACTAAGAAGGGTGCACTCAACAGACCTAACAATGGTCGGCCTTGCAGCCCGGTCAAACGCGCAATTGAGCTGGGCTTGCCCTCGAAACCAGTCAACCTGGACATGGAGCTTGCAAGAAACCTTGCACCACATCCTGATCATGTATTCGAGCCATCTTTGGGTTTTGTAGCACATGCTGCGAAAGAGGACGATTACGATACGATACCAACCACTTGTCCGCTCCCTAACCCGAGAGAGTTTCTTCCGCCTGTTAGGAAACGACGCCCTGAGCCGAAGCCACAACCACAGAATACTGGGCAACTCATGGCGAAACCGGGAAGCGACAATACTACGATAGTGACAGCGAGGGACGCGATGTCGACGACACATGAGTGGGCATCCTCTTGCATAGACGAAGTCTTTACTTCGCCTGCACTTGCGCCATTGCACACTGCTTCAGAGAAGCTGCACCTGGCAGACTCGCTTTCTTACACGAGACGGTCAAACAACAGTGCTACATCTGTGTCAAATACAGCTGTTGGAATCGAATTTGAAGAAGGGTCGACTACAATCATATCTGAACCAAGTGTGATACACCGAGGAGAAAGCGAAGACGATGACACTGCATTTAAAAAGAGCTCTGGATCTTTTATCGATGTATACATGGTACACAACGTACAGCTGCCACAATACCCTCCGCACTACCCAGAACCCGCTTCGAAGAGAAGGCAAGGTGAAACAAGGGTCGACTCTGGAAAACAAGTCGACTGCCAAGACACAAATGATAGCACAGTCGAGGCCATAAAGCCGCAGCCCTTGGACATAAGCAAAAGGATACCAACGGATCCCAATTCAGATTCAAATCTGCAGGGAGATACGCAAACTGTACAGAAGACTAAGCGCTGGTCTTTAAGGGCCATAAGCCCAGAATTCTGCGGACCTGTCAACTTGAGTGGGCTGCCGTCTATACCGGATAGCCACTCCACAGTTCAACAAGGTATTAGAAGTCCGGGTGAAATTGGAACGCCTACAAAACCGAAAAGCTTACATCACAACTCATCATCTCTGCCAAGGGCTACGACGGGCTCTCCAGGTAGAGCGGCCTTGTCAAAAATGCCCAGGACACCAACGATGTCACGGCGTCCTGTCGGATCTACACCAGCTTTGATGCAAGAGAAAACTCGCATCACAGCTGAGAGATCGGGTGTCGGTGCCGCAGCCCCAAATAACATCAAGGGACCAGGAACAAGACATCCAGTGAGCACAACGCCAACCAAGTTTACCAAACCTGCTGCAGCGACCTCGTCTATTCCCAATAAAACTTTCTCGACGCCAAATAAACAACCTTCTTCTAGCACCAAACGCACTTCTGCCAGGCCGACAAGTCAGATCCTTTCAGCAAACTCTACAGGCACGAAAGCTCCCGCTGTGACCACCCCAAAACAACCCCTTTCCAAACCAGCTTCCAAGCCCATTGCGCCAAATCCGAAGCGAGAATCTTCCGACCTCAGGTCTACTCGTCCTGTGTCGAAGCTCCCAGCAACATCTCACAAGCTCCCACTTCAACCAACTCGATCAGAAACATGCGACGCTTCTGCGGCACCCCGACAACCACTTCTACCGCGAATCACCAGTGCAACTGACATTGCCGAGCGCCTCGCGCGCTGGCAAGTCGAAGCTCGCCGAAAGTCCAACGCACTATCCAAACGAGCCAGTCTTGCTCTCCCAACAAGATGGAGCAAGACGCCCGCCAAACCCGAAGTGATAGAATCCACGACACCACAAGGCTCCCCACCGACCCTCGACACGCCTCCCCCTACTTCTACAACATCCATCACATTCGCGCCTCCTCCTCCTTCGTCATCGCCTCTCAACATCGACCCCATTCTAGCACGCCATCTCCCTCCGCCTCCACCACCCCCACGCCAGCGCCCTCACCACGCCGCCCCATCCGCCAATAATACCACCACCACCATCAACACTACCCGCTATCTCTCTCCCAAGCCCGCCCTCCCCATGGCACGCGGCGCTAGCCGCTACCGCACCCGTGCCTCGCCATCGGCTGCCGCTGCGCCTGCCATCCAGATCCCATCAGACAACTACAAGCACTACGAAAACGACAACGATGACGATGACGTCGATCGCAATGCGCGACACACGCCCAGCAAGACTATCATACACAGTCTGGACCGTGCGATTGATGCAAAGATCACCGAGGATGCGAGGAGGGGCGTCAAAGTCACGCCTGGTGGGAATCGGATGAGTCTTTTGCTCAAGGCGAGGGGGAGGGGGGTGTGATGGTTTGAGATGGTTTGAGTTTATATTAGGGGGATTTCTCGCATAGGAGTAGGCGGGTTGGATTCTTGAATGGGCGTTTGTTTTCTTTTGTCCAAGAACCTAGATCATGTGCGTTTGTGGTGTTTTGTAATATGTTTGCTCAGGGGTTTTTTTGCTTGAGGGGGGAGAAATATGTTGACGGGGTAAGGGAGAGGCAAGAAGGGAAAAAGGCAGGAAGTTCATGTTATTTGTACGAAAAAACCAGATTTTGTTTTAGGGTCTGTTGTACTGCATTGAATAAAAAATGGTCAGGATTCATAATCATATCAATCTTGCAAAGCATAAAAAAACATCTTGGTTCAAAGTATCATAGTAGAGCAGGTGTTGAAACCGAACAATTATATCATTTTCCTTTTGTTAACTTTTGCCAGCAGACCCTACACTCACGACAAAACATGTCAAGGAAACTAGCCATCTCATCCAGACACATGCTTAGTCCGTCTGGTTAATCACCGCATCCTGTTCCAAGTCAGCACGTCATCATCGCGAGAAAAATCCTCAGTGACCACTTACCCTAGCAACCTCATACAAAGGTCGGACACCAGTCCAGTACTCGAACTGATTTACGCCCTGCCCGACCAGCACTTCCAGTCCGTTGACCGTCTTCCAACCATTGTCCATGGCGAGCTGGATCAACGCGGTAACCGACGGCTTGTATGCCATCTCGAGGAGGATCCTGTCCGCGCCGGCTTCAATGTCCCTCACGGACGCCTTGCCCTTTTCGAAAATGGCACAGAGCGTCTCGCGGATGGCAATATCAATGGGCTGGTCGGCCGGGATTGTGCCAATAGCAGCCTGAGGCGCGGCTTCGAGCGCCTCGACATCGGCTGGCGAGTTCAATACGTGGATGTTGTACTCTGCTGGGAAAGCATTCTTCAGAGTCTCCATCTTCGCTTGATTGCGACCGAGAAGGTAGATGGGCCCGTAGCCCATTTCCTTGAGGGCGTAGATGGCTGCTCGGCTTGTGCCTCCACCGCCGATAACAAGTGCGGAGCCTGTTCCTTGAGCTCCAGCATTTCGCAGAATGAGCACCATGCCCAAGTAGTCGGTGTTACGGCCAATGAGGCGTGTCACTTCCTTGCCGGTGGCTTCATCGACAGAGACTTCAGGGACAATGGTGTTGACGGCGCCAATCACCTCTACCTCAGGGCCAACACCGTCAAGAAGAGGTATAACGTCCTGCTTCAAAGGAATAGTGACACTGGCACCACCAAATTCTGGTGAGTGGATGATGTCGCGAAAAGAGTTTACGTCTGTGGTCTCATGGCGACCATAAATGTGAGGCAACCCGATTTCGCGGAAAAGTGTATTGTGTAGACGCGGGCTGGGACTTTGTGCAATCGGCGAACCGAAAATGAAGAACTTCTTAGTCGGAATTTCGCCCATCAACGAGAGGCCGCGACGAATATCTGCCGCCGAAAGCTGACCTGGCGCGGTCGCAGAAGGAAGCAGGTGGTGTGAGACAGGCGTCATGAAGCCGTTCAATATTCTGCTCATCTTGCCCTTCTCACCCATGTTTATGGCAATGAGCGGTACAGGGTGTGCTGTTTGCGCCCAGCTCTTGAACTCTGCAAGCGCAAAGTTATCCTCCAGCGATTTGGCAACACCAACCAGCTTGATGACAGTGCCGTACTGGAGCGCACGGTTGTAGTGCGATATCCAAGAGCCGTTCTTCCAGCTCAACTCGCCCTTCGGGTCGTGATGGCTTGCAATTATTTCAGAGAAACCACGAGCCTCCGATACCTCCCGCAGAATGTCTTCCGGCATAGTCAGCTCCAGGTCAACAAATTCGCATCCCAGTCGCAATGCGGTCCGGTAAAGTTCTCGGGCCTCGTCATATGCTTGGTCTGGGAATTTGCCACCTTGTGCCTTTGTTCGTAAGGTGAAAATGACTGGTATTGAAGTGACCGTGCGTAGGATGGTGAGTTGCTCGACAACAAACTCTGGTGTTGGCAGGCCTTCTTGACCTTCGGGGTCTTCAAGCAAATCTACCCTTAGCTCAACCGCATCTGAACCGACTACGATTTCGGGTAGCATTTTGATGCAAGGCTCGAGCCGCGGCGCAGAGAGACAGACGAAGAAGGAGTGCTTTCTCTTCTTGAGCTCCTTCAACACCGAGGCCTTGCCTGTGATTGTGTTCAGGAAGCGGGTTATTTCTGACTGTGCCTGTGCAATACCGCTAGACCCGGCAACCTGGCTGTGGAAGCGGTAATTGCTACACTCCATGTACCAGTCCCTGCGTCGCAGCCAAACGCCCATGATGTCATCAACGTAGGCTGGTCTCGTCTTGTCAAGCTGAAGGAAAGAAACCACCTTGTTGATGTCTCGTGAAACAAGAAGTACGATGCCACCGCTCTTGTGGTAGTCAATGAGCATCTTGCGAGCATCTGGTGTTTCAACTATTCCTCCACCGCAAGCCAGAACATACCCGTTTGGCTTCTCCTTCATGGTCCTTTCTAGAAGCTTTAGCTCCTCACTTCGGAAGCCTTCCCAACCCTGCTCTTTAATCAGCTCAGGTATTGTCATGCCGACATGTTCCTCGAGAGCGGTGTCCAGGTCGATCAAAGGCCGTCCAAGAGCGCGTGCCGCCCATCCACCCATAGTCGTCTTGCCAGCGCCTCGCATTCCAATGACGAAGATGGATCTCTGATCATTCTTCGATACAGCCTTGCGTGTGCCTGTTTGCGGTGGAAGCTCTACACCCTCAAGCTTGGCTTTAAAGACCTGGTTCAGGATGTCCCAGTAGCCTGGCCATGTCTTTCCAGTGCACTCTTTTTCGAGAATGAGCACGGGCGCTGGTGCGACTAATGAGAGAACAGCAAAGCTCATGGCAACACGATGATCATCGTAACAATGGATGCCGACTTTGGGGGCATCGAGCTGGTAGGCCTTTCCATCAACCTCAATGCCATCGTCAAACTGTCTGCAAGTCACACCAAACTTTGCCAGCTCGTCTTCCATGGCTTGAATACGATTGCATTCCTTGACACGCTGATTTGCGATGCCATAGATGCGAGTTGTGACACTGGAGCCGTTCGAAGATGCCACCGCAGCCAGAACGGATGCTGTTAGGAATGCATCGGTCATTGGCTCCATGTCGATTTCCTTGACAGCCTTAAGTTCGCCGCGTGGTGGGCCAGTGACAGTCGTTGATGTCTTCGATTGCTCGACAGTGCAACCCATGGGCTTCAGGACCTCAACAGCAAATCGAGCGTCACCCTGCAGAGAGCTAGAGCCGATGTTTGGAACCGTGCAAGTAGTTCCAGTGATGGCTGCAATGGCGAGCGGATAAGTAGCTGAGCTGGCATCGCTTTCAACCTCATATTCCGACGGGTTAGTGTATGGCTTGTTGGGAATGTGGTAGGTGTTGGGATCGCTCTCGGATCTCTCGACCTGCACTCCAAAAGAAGCCATCATGGCAATGGTCATGTCAATGTAGGGTTGGGAGATGACCTTGCCACCAACCAGACGAAGTGTTACTGGCTTCTTGGAGTACGGGGCACTCAACAAAATCGAAGAAACGTACTGTGAAGACACGTTTGCAGTAAGTTCGATTTCACCCGTGAAGGAGTCGGAGCCAAAGCCGCTGCAAGCTGAGATTCGAAGTGGAAGGCAGCCTTCATTCTCTTGGTAATCGATCTCAACGCCCATGGTGCGGAGTGATTTCACGAGCGGGCCAATGGGTCGCTCCTTCATACGAGCATTGCCAGTGACGACGGTCGATGTTACACCGTCTGTGGGCTGGCAGAGCGCTGTGACTGAGGTCAAGAAACGCGCTGCTGTACCAGCGTTTCCAAGGTAGAGTTCGTTGCTCGAAGCCTTTAGGTTACCACCATTACCAGTGACTACGAGCTCTTTGCCATCATTCTCCCATGCAAACGTCGCGCCCTGCATTTTTGCCAGTGCGTCCAACATGACCTGGGTGTCATCTGAGTGCAGCAGATTGGTAATGCGGCATGAGCCAGTTCCGAGCGCAGCAAGCACAAGAACACGGTTGGAGATACTCTTTGACCCGGGAGGCGTACATGTCACATTCAAATCAGACGGAATACCGGGATGTACTGATATACTTGGTGACAGTGCAATCTTGATATCGCGATCCTCAACGGAGCTGGCCTTTTTCTCGTATGTTCTGCCAATGCCTGAGAGAAGGACAATCTTCTTGGTCTTGCCAGCGTTCTTCTTGTCAACAGCCATAATTTTGATGAGCTCATCTACTGGACATGGCTTGTTTGCTGACCGTTTCCGCACAGTCTTGTCGGCCAACGATGTGGGCAGTCCGTAGCTTGCAATGCATTTGGTCAAGCGGGCGACTGCAGAAGGGTCCAGTACGCCAAGGTATCGCGCCAGCTCGGCTTCCTTGACCATGCCTATCGCAACACACTCACCATGGAGGATCTGAGGGGTGAGAATGGCTTCGTAGGCGTGACCAATGGAGTGACCGAAGTTGAGCAGGTTGCGCAGACCGCCTTCTCGCTCATCTGCAGAGACGACTTCGGCCTTGACGCGAACCGAGCCCAGCACGATGCGCTTAAGAATGGCTGCTATTTTGTCAAAATTTCTGCGCCCATCCACAGGCTTCTGATCGACGGCAGCCAGAATGTCGTTTGCGTTGCCTTCAAGTGTAGTAAATTCCTCTTCATTCCAAATGGCAGCTGTCTTGATGACCTCGGCCATGCCGTTGATGACCTCGCGCTTGGGCAGCGACTCCAAGAAGCGCAGGTCAATATAGATCCTCTCTGGTTGCCAGAAGGCGCCAATCAAATTCTTGCCCGCAGGTACATCAATGGCCGTCTTTCCGCCTATGCTTGAGTCTACCATAGCCAGCAGCGTAGTAGGCACATTCACAAACTTGATGCCGCGCATGTACGTCGCTGCGACATAGCCGATCATGTCTCCAATTACACCACCACCCAGGGCGATTATGACAGTGTCGCGCACACATCCTTGAGCCAACAACCAATCCTCGACTGCAGCCTTTGTATGCCGTGACTTGGACGTCTCGCCGGGGGATATGCAATAGGTGAGAAAGCGTGGTGGAGAGGGAAGCGAGTGTGAGGCGGATCGGAAGGCGCTTTCGAAAGTTTCTATGTAAAGCGGGCCGATGTTGGTGTCGGTGATGAGGACGTAAGTTGATGAGGGAATGTTTTGTAGCAAGTCCTGGGCAATGTAGTCTTTCCATATTCCATAGCCAACGACTATCGAGTCCTTGCCCAAGATGTTGACTTTGGTGGGCTCAGCGCTGGTGCTCGCCATGGTGGGCTTTCGGGATGCGAGTCACGCTACGCACACAGCGTAGACAGAACCGCCGGAATGCGAAAGGAGAAAAGACAGTGCTTCTAGAACTGCCAATTGACGAAAGAAAAGAAGAAAGGTATATGCCTCGGGGTATGGCTTGCCACAGGTTGCGTGCTTGTGAGTCAGGCCGAGAAATTACGCTTTACAAGTCCCTGCGTGGTTCAAGGCGTGACGCGATGGCTAAGCTCACCGCCGCTACCGGACCTGCAGCAACGCGCGGGGCAGCCCCATGTCATCTCCAGCCCACCACGACCAACACTCGACGGCATCGATTCTGGGATCTGGCAGGGGCCACGCACAGCGCGAGCACAATGCGCTGTCCTTGCACTCCGTATGACAGTCATCTATGCTATCCAAGAGCAAACCAACAACGTTTTCTTGGACACAACCACGTATTCCCGTCTTACCCAAGCACGACCTTGTTCTCATTCATCGTTGGCCGTGCTGCTTCCAGTCGTCCGATTCTTACGGCATCCGTGACTTTCTCCATAAATGCAAAAGAAGGTACCACCAAGCATGAAAACGTCGGCATGAGACACAACATCGGTGTAGCGTCCCGACCTTGGGTCTACAAGTTAGCGTCAGTCTTCACAGGTCTGTCTGCTTCATTGTACCGACTGATCCGGCTGGGCAAACTTCGTGACGAGACAATCACAATGCTAACACTCCCTGACGTCTTCTCGCCACGGTAGGCAGCTTTGTTGATTTCGAGATCCAACTTCCGCATAGATGCGATTCCAGAATGCTTTTTCTCTCACTAAGAAGACCTTGTGCTTACAAAGATGTCGAACTCGCCGAGGTGAAGTGTGAATTCGCTCGTGAATACCTCGTGCCAAGGACACAGACGTATGCTAAGGATTTGGCATCTTGGGCTGTGGACCATAACATTACTGACCATAGACCTCGCTTTCCAACACATGTATTATTTGTCTATCCATCTCAACAAAAGAAATGCCGCAGTGATTGTCTGATGAGCGCCTTTGCTGGTTTTGTTCTAGAAATCCAATACGCACATGGAATTCAGATCCTATGAGAGCAAGCACTCGATCTAGGAGCTACTATGAATTTGGTTAGAGATAGGCGGGCACAGGAAAAACCTGGCTCCAACAAGAATTCTAGTTGAGCGGGACCGATCTACTCCCATATTACCTGGTAAAACTGCAACCTAAGGGTTTGGCAATCTTGGTCCAGTCTCCATAATCCACAAGCCGACTAGCTTTCAACCCTCCAAGAGTGAACAGAGCTTGGAAACATAAGCATACTAGACCTCCAAGCCCGCCATGCCGGATGAACGGTTGTCGGTAGTTTCAGCGTGAAAGCGCAAAACGCGCTTGGCCTACGAACCTTGTTGGATGGACAGCGTATCCATAAGACACCAAGACCGTAGCCCCTTTCGTTTCCCCACGGGGCTGGAGGTACTTGTCCCAAGTGACCGGGTTATAAAGTCGAGACTAGTTTCAGTCCGTTGGGACCATCTTTGAAGCTTTTCACCCTCCAACATTTTTTGACGCTTCTTTGTGTCCAACCCATTCTGCTCAGTTATCGCTTGGTGTATTCGCAAGATGAACACACAGGCAGAAGCTCCAGTTCTTCGTGCGCGGGACTGCAACGAAGAAAAAGGCTCTGATACCTCGCTGTCCCCACCCGCGAAGGTTGAAAATGTTGAACATTCTGCAGCAACGGATGAAATAGATGCAGTTACTGAAGCAAGAGTGCTGAGGAAGCTGGACATTCGTATCGTACCAATGATCTGCTGGATCTACTTGATGAACTTCATGGATCGAGGTTTGTCGAGTTTTGCCATAAACAAAGCTTTTCTGACAAAACATTAGTCAACATTGGAAATGCCCGTCTCTACGGTCTGGAGGCGGATCTCAATATTGATCCTAGCAGCGACAAGTTTCAGCTCGCAGTCTCTATCTTGTTCGTCACCTATGTCGTAAGTTGGGTATTCAACAGTGACTTTGCCTGCATACACTTACCGTAAGAAGCTCTTCGAGACACCCAGTAACATGATCATCAAGAGTGAGTCATGGGTATGTACTTGCATAGAATACATATGCTAATCTTCGTTTCCACCCACAAGAGATGCAGCCAGCCCGTTATCTTGGGGGACTCATGTTTGTTTGGGGACTAGTAGCCACTTTCACCGCTTTTGTCAACAACTATGCTGCCTTGATCGTTTGCAGACTTCTCTTGGGAGTATTCGAAGCAGGATTGTTTCCTGGAGTTATACTGTATCTGTCAATGTTCTACAACAGGAGGAATGTTTCCTTGAGACAGGCCGCTTTCTACGGCACTTCTGCCATAGCCGGCGGACTGGGCGTAGGTGAACACTGATGTTATATCTGAAAGGATTGTCCTGACAACTTCAAGGGACTGGTTGCCTACGCTATCGGCGAGATGGACGGTGCAGCTGGGTGGTCAGGTTGGAGGTGGAGTAAGTCTGAAATGCAGTTGGCACTCAGAGCATATGCTAACTCTTTATTTCTCAGTTATTCTAATCAACGGAATTCCAACTGTTTTAACCGCTATTGCTGTACCCGTTGTACTCCCAGACAGTCCAGAAACTGCCAAATTCTTGACTGAAGACGACCGACGAGTTCTGCTTCAGTTGAGAATGAAGGAAGTGGGTCAAACGACAGCTGGACAAGAGCTACAGAAGGAAGACGTCATGAAAGGTATCAAGGACTGGAAGGTCTATGCCTTCGCCATCGCTCAATTTGTTGGGCTCGGTATGCTCTACAGTTTCTCTGTTTTCCTTCCAACCATCATCAGTGGACTAGGAGGAGCTTGGTCACGTCAAGAGGTTCAGGCTCTGACGATTCCAGTATATGTTGCCGGTTTCATAACCTATGTCACTGGAGCATACTACAGCGACAAGACACAACAGAGAGGTCTCTTCTGCATTGCTGGGCTTGGCGTTAGCATGATCGGGTACATATTCCTCATCGCGAACCAAGGCCTTGCTTTGAGTTTCGCTGGCTGTTTCATCGTAGCTCTAGGTCTATGGGTCGCAACTGGAATCGCCTTCTCATGGATCGGTGTCAACAATCCTCGATATGGAAAGCGGGCCTTTGCCAGTGGGATGCAAATCACAATTGGGAACTGTGCTGGTATTGCATCGCCATTTTTGTACAGCGGTAGTACGGCGCCAACATACCGGCCTGGATATGGCGCTACTATTGGGCTGCTTGCACTAGGTATTGCGATCTACACAGTATTGCATTTATACTTCCGCATGAGGAACAAGAAGAAGCTCTCTGGTCAAGAAGACTGGAAAGTGGAGGGCAGGACCGAAGAAGAGATTGCCGAGATGGGAGAAGACAACCCAAGATACTTGTACACGACTTAAGCGTGTTTGCGGAACACCAATATATAGTGCTGCGCTTATCCTTGGGGCTAAAGGTAGTAATGTGATTCGTCTTTAATAGGAATAAGAAGAATCCAATACCACATTTCTGTAAAGCTATGCAGTGTGGGATTTCTCACTCCACTTCTTTACATAAGTATTGCACATGCCTGCGACCACTCGCATTGGTGCACGTGCGGCATTAATCCTATTTAGGACTAGCTACCGTCTGACATCATCTGGGGCTCGTCTCGTTGGCCGAAAGTTCATCGCTCGTACAGCCACAAACCCGGATACAAACTCGCTCACTGTATCAAGTATCGGCACATCTCTTACATCTTGATCTGTAAATCACTGGATGCCAAGTATATCATTTGCTGGAGCGAAGAAACGCAAAACGCGTCATTCAGGTTACACCTTTAGGAAAGTACGCCACGAGCCTGGCATCACTATGCTTGGGCCTGCCGAGAACGGGCTTCTACAGCTTGTCGATGAACTTCTTCTTAACATAATAGATCACATCGACGCCCGAGATGCGCTTTGCAGTCTCGCTGCAACATGCACAAGACTTCAGGGACTTGTTGAGCCGTACATCTGGAAAGATCTCGAGGTGCTCAAGGGCGAACATGCGCGCAGGATTGCCAAAGCGCTTGATGGCCGAGACGAGCGGTCAAATTATATTCAAGAACTCTCCATCCGGTATCACGACGAACATCGTGATGGGATAGAGGAGCTGAACCACTTCATAGGGTTGATGAGTAGGCTGCGACACCTGCATATTGAGAGCCCTTGCCCAAACAATTCAGAATGGCAACAAGGCAACATATATTTCGACGGATACTCGAGAATCGATTTCACGAATCTATTGGCTAGTTCTGTATATCCACGGACTGATATGCAGAAGGCGTTACCCGCGTTGCAGTCGTGTATGTTTAGACACCGACACAAATAGAGCAAGGCTGACTTACAGCAGTGACAATACATGCCCACGGTTCAGGGGATAACAAGTTTACCCTTGGCCGCGCAGTGGCCATGTTCAAGCACCCAACGCTGCGCGATATCACGTTGTCGTGCTTGAATTTCGACACCAGAGTCGGAGCGCCGTTCGAGGTTTCCGAACAGGAGACCAAGTCAACGCCGCTCCAGTCACTCACCCTCATCGAATGCAATGTCGGTGTATCTTTTCTCGACGCCGTTCTGAGCCTCCCAAAAGCTCTGAAAGAGCTATCGATTGGCGAACGCCTGCATGCCTTCGAAGGCTGCCAGCCATCCATGGATCCAGAACACCGCACGTCTTCCAAGCTGTTTCTTACCGCGCTTCAACGGCAGGCAAAATCTTTGCAACGTTTGACCCACTGTGGAGGTCATCTTGGATATCTCACCTCACGCGAAACTGACCCGGAAGGCGCTGCAAAGCTACGCTCATTTGTAAACCTAGAACATCTCGAGCTAGGTTTCGAGTCACATCTTTACTATTATCTCCGCCAGAACGGCTTCCCTCCCGCCCTCAAATCGCTCAAGATGCTCGACTCTGCCATATCAATTAATGCCGGTCACGACTTGCGCTCTCTGTCCGCAATCGCCTTCCGCTCACTCACCTCCCTTACACACGAGTGCCTGCCGCATACCCTGGCAGATGACTTCACATTGCACTTGAAGTTCTCCGATCATTCTATCTTCCGTCTTTTTGAAATTGCCGATCCGACCGAGCAATCGCACCTCCTCAGTGCCCTTTTCTTTGACCGCACAGCAACATACAAGATTGCGTCGACACTGAAATCGTATAGCCCCAAGTCACATTTCATCGTCTCTCGCGAAACCTTTCCTGGTGGCAAGTCGTTTATTCCACCGTACATGCACGGCGAAGAGCTCCCAGTTGAAGAGGTAATGTACAACAGCGACGACTTTTGGCGGTTCAATGGTATCAATTACCGCATCATGGACGACGAGAGCTGGAGGAGCGAGCTCAAGAAGGGAAAAAAGTTGCGTGTTTGTAAGAGCTGTCAAAAGAGAGGGATGGGTGTAGATGACTGTCTTAGTCTCGGAGATGGCAGCGCGTGCATTCCTTGCAGAGCCACGAGCCTAGAGGCATGTGAGTGGGATAATGATGAGAATGGCGAGTTGGTAGGTGGTGGCGATGTGGAAACTGGGCAAGAATAAGCTAGGAATATCATGTAGCAAATTGTTTTACGAATTGTTGTTTGAGTCACCTCCGAAACGGAATTTGATTACAGTCTTTCTCATGGTCGTTACCTACAAAGTGCCATGGCTTTGGGTAAGGTCAAGACAGATTCTGCCTTCTTTGCTTCGAGCACAGCTACCTAGAAACATCATAAAGTGTGATGCAAAAATACTAAACTTCTGTGATCTGCAGAAGCTTGATAGATATACCGCGACACAAAGTATGACGATGAGGTTACATTATTCCATTCTTCAACTCGATTCGACCTACTCATATCATGAAGGTCATGAAAATCCGGAAAGCCGCACGGCAGCCATATTTACAAGCTAATCTTACAACGTGTACCTATAGAATGGGCTCTTGTCACCCATGAGCAGCAACTCCTCCTCGCTGTACTGCGCGCGAATAGCGGCCTCGCCTTGCTCAGCAATCAACTGGTCCCTCTTCCTGTTCTCGCGCGAGTACGCCCACCTGAGCACAAACGTCATAATGATAGCCAGGCAGCACATGGCCAAACTAGCCGAGAAGCCAGTCCTGTACTTTGGCGCCTCGCGAGCCAGATAGATGTTGCTGCCCATGATACCGCCCATGTTTCCGACAGAAATGAGCAGCGCCATGCCGACGGCACGCTTAGACGAGGGCGCAAGCGAGTTTCCAATCCAAGATACGAGGCAAGTGAATGGGCAATAGAGACCACCTGCGACGGGGAAAAGGAAACCATAGGTAATACCCGGGTACTTCGGCTTTGGGATAGCGAGTTGTGCAATGAAGCCGGCGACGGCGATGGAGTAGCCAGCAATGATGTAAGGGGAGCGCCTGCGGGTGAGATCCGAGGCCCATGCGAAGATGATGGTAAGGATGGCGGCGAAGACGTAGATGGGAATTGTGAGGAGCTGAGCGTTGGCGCTGGTGTAGCCGAGGCCTTGGATGACGGATGGTACGGTTGCGGTGAACCTTTTCAACCCAATGTTAGGAAACGTCCAAAAAAAAAGGGAGCAGCTGCAAGTCAACAACTTACCCGTAGACACCAACAGTATTGCCCCAGAAAACAACGGTTGCAGCCCAAATCTTCCAGTCTGACAGCCCAGCTAGAATCTGCTTTTTACCAATCTTGTCTGCGTTGGTTGTTTGGCCTTGACCAGATCCATGGTCGTTGGCAAGCCTGGAAACGAGCAGATCACGCTCTGGCTGAGTGAGGAACTTTGCTGTTTCGGGGCTGTCGGGGAGGATCTTCCAGATAACTAGTGCCAAAGCGATGGGGATCAGACCTTCGAGCAGGAAAATCCACTAGTTTCTGTGTCAGCAAACATGAACATGTTGTACAAAAGACTAGGTCCATCTGCCTACCTGCCATCCTGCAAGTCCGGCGTGACCATCGAGCTTCTCGATTCCGTAGGCGAGGAGACCACTAAAGGCGCCGGCGAGAGAAGCAGCTACATAGAAGACAGCCATGCGACGCTGGACCTCGAAACGACGGTACCAGAGCGTGAGCAAGAAAGTCGCAGCTGGGAAGAAACCAGACTAGAGATGAAATAGTCAGCATGCTAGGTCGAAAAAGAAAAGCTTGGTGATTTGCCTTTCTACACATACCTCTGTGACACCCAAGAAGAACCTTCCGGCGAGTAGACCACCATAGCTCGATGTCAATCCCATCAGTGTCATGACGAGACCCCAGCAAAACATCAGAATCGCCATCCAGTAACTTGGACGCATCAGCTTCAGAACGATGTTGCTGGGAACCTCGAGGAGCGTGTATGGAACGAAGAAGAGAGTAACAGCTGTGTTGTATTGCGTGCCAGTCATCTTAAGGTCTTTGGTCATTCCGGCAATCTTCGCGTTACCAACTGCTGTGTGTTAGGTCTCTGCGATGCGAGAGTAACGGCTGCACTGGTGATACGTACTGTTGCTTCGGTCGATGAAAGCGACCAGGTAGAGCAGGGCGAGCATTGGTACAAGTCTCATGTCAACCTTTCGCAGCACCCGCGCGGCCTCTGCCTCGTCATACTCGACATTCTGCGCTTCGAGCTTGCCTGAGTTGGAAGAATGTGATATTTTCTCAGCGATGTCCTCGGTCTGCTTGTGCTCGACCGAGAGCTTGTCTGGGTCCATGTTGGTTGCCATGGCGGTATGTTATTCACCCACACGATTTTTTTTTGGCTTTTGACTATGCAGCGCAGGAGGCGGGAAAGGAGAGTGAACAAGGTGCCAGGCAGTTGCACACTGTGCAGTTTGCTGGGGTCCAGCAGATGCTATAACGTCGTTCGGTGTAATTCAAAGGCCGAATGCACTATGACCGCGGCATACTGTGTTTGGAAGTGATCTCCAGGCTGGATGCGACCTTGGGGCTCCTCAGCCTGTCGCCGCTGGCGTTGTGGGGTATGATAGAACGCCTCTAGGTTATCCGGGGTAGCAAGCGGCAGACTTGCGGGGTAGGGGCCCCCGAGTCTGACAGGCATCGGCTGCATAGTCTGCATGACGTCGGCTGGGGTCGACTGTCGGGTAAGTTGTAATACGTGTGTATGGAGGCTAGTCCCCGCGGGGCGCATTTGCCGGACTCAGAAGCCGGACGAGCCTATAGGCTTTGTTAGAAAGTCGGCGGTGAGCACAAATGCTGGAGCGCGTGGGATGTCAAGCGACGAGTCGGCATATGCCCGAGGGGCGGAGAATTGGAGATCGGTGCCAACGCCATCCAAGGCTACCGCGGAACTTGGGGAACTTGGCACGATGCTGTCGGATACTGTTTTTGTGGCTTTCACGGGAATTGCTGTCGTGTCGTTTGGGTCGTCGACTTCAGCCGTCCTGAGCCGCACTCGGTAAGCATTGCTTCATTGCGGCCCTTTCGTATATGCAAGCACGGGTGAACATCTGCCGCGTCCACGAGGGACTCGTAAGATTTGACTAACACACCCTTGCATGTCGGTATAGAGGATGGTGGTATCAAAGTTAAACCCGGAGCAAAGGAACACTTTTGGGCAAAAGTTTGTCAAGCCATACCGAGGCAAGATGGTTAGCATTGATCGGTGTATCCAGCAAGATGCGTTCACACAATGAGCTTGAAGGTTTCCCTTGCTAACTCATTCACATGCCAGTCGTGTCCCCTCGTCCTCAGATCACACATAAGATACTAACACAGTTTGCATAATCGTACGTCCGCTAGAAGGATGACCCTGGCAAATCCCAGCACCCTGGATTCCCTCAACACCATTGAGCCGGTGGTCATTTTCAGATAACGGGTAGACAACAATCGGTGGTGGCGAATCAGTATGGTTCGAGATCCTCCCCCGCATTTTCTGGTGGTGATCATTGGAAACATGCTACTGCATCCCTAACCGCTTTTAACAATACGTTCTCACGTGTCTAAGACTTGATTTTATTGTCTCCCTATACAAGTTGATATGCGCAGTCTCTGAGGTCGCTGTGCTGGGATGCTTCGATGACAGATAGCCAATAGTATATAAAAGTCAAAATCCTTGAAACAGATCTCGTATTTGACGCTCCCTTCTCTGCTATTGCATTAGGTCCAGACAAGAGAACGAGCCATCTCTCAACAATTGTAAAGTCACATGACCTTCGGCGGTACCCACCGGCCCTAGCTCGCTGTCAACCCAGTAAACCAGGCTCGCGGAGTCCTTCGCGTTTGGCAGCAGAAATAGATTTCAGAATCAGGTAAAAGCGCCTGGCGAACATTCTCTCCTATTCCTTTGTAGCAACACAATGGTCAAGTTGCTCAATACACAGAGCACAGTGGGTCACATACCACAACGACCTCGATGCGAGGTACGAGGCAAAGCGCCGGAAAAGCAATTCAATGGGGACTGCGCGCATCAGGCCACATACCATGGGTCCACCACGGAACGGCTGTAGTAGCATGCCAATAGCGACGCCAGCGCACCGACATTAGACCGCACTTTAAGACAAGCAACGTCCACGTGTGAGCTGCAGACACGGGATGATAGTTCAGTCGGGACTAGATCTGGCGCCATTGGAGCTTTTCCTTTGTGAAACTCGAGTTTTCATAAACCATCTCAGAAGCACTACACTACTTGTGAAGTGTACGGAAAGTAACAAAGAGACAAGAATCGCTTGCTGAACTGCTTACAGAATCCCAATGGCGATATCACCCTTGACCCTCGCAATGATCCTAATGTCGGCCTCCAGGTCCAGCTTGATGTGTACCTTCAAGCTACCCTTGACATCCTTGCCGTTCTCGAGACCAAAGCCTTCGTCATCTTCCTCATCATTGTTACCCTTTCCTTTGCCCTTCTTGCCCTTTGTCTTATTTCCTGTCGGGTTGGTCACAGAGCCCATGGTTTCGCCTACGTCGGGAAGGCCTCGGCCGCCTGTAGCGTTGCCGGCAGTACCAGCCAGACTAAGGAGTCAGTATACCTCTGCGAGCAATGAATTTGTGGGAGAGGAAGGTGAGAGCCATACTCTTTCGTAGCAGCGTCCGCCATCTCGAATTCAGATTCGGGTGTTGGTTCTGATACAGGTGAAGGAGGCGGTGTAGGAATGGATAGCACTGGAGGCAGAGGAAGCGACTTCAATCGAATCTCCGGCTTCGGTTTCGTGCGCTGCGGCAGTTGTGCTGTCCACGCCACTGCTTCGTAGGCTTATTGTTAGAAAGGCTGGAGGATAAGATGGTAAAGTACATTGGTTGATGTGAGCGCACATCAGTTCATAAAGACCTCTGGGAAGCTAATTGACCTCCTTGGCCAATGTTCCCACGTATCCAAGCAGCTGCATCATCGGTACACCCAGTCGGCGACTTGATATTAGTGAGCAGAGGCTTGGGTGACTTCAGTATTGCGAAACCAGTCGAGCATTCTTGAGGCTCTAACGCATAAGGTGAATAGAGCAGCAAGCTAGTCCTGTTGTCAGCAACATGTTTTCCAAACATGGCTAAAGCGCATCTCAAAACGGATGCGCAACTCATGTCACTCTTTCGATCAGCATTTTGTGGCTTTTTGTTCATCACTAGTTTCCGTACTTCTGTTGTTGCTGGTGTCGATCATGATGGCCCAAGTGGAGCCGAACCGGAATCTACGCGTTGATCGTAATGTGATTGGCTTTCATTCATGGGCAAATGCAGCCGCATCATGATCTGCCCTGATTTCCATCATGGCTTCATGCAGAATGTATAGCCCGCAGCGGACACCTATCCACTTGCAACGCGATACCGTAGCTCTCATGCGGTGACGCACGGAAATTGTCAGACCTGCAGTTCCAATTCACAATTCTTTTTGGGTCTCGACAAATGATCAATCACCACGCTCACAGGACCTCAAGATGGTATTCGGTCTCATATCTCTTGTCGCAACAGTTCCCTTGACGGTATCATCCGTATTGACGCTCCAGGAGCAGGCCGAAAGAAAGGATAGCGACGGTCCTAGCTCGGAATGGAAGTACAACAAATGCCACATACGATGTCGTGCAACCGAAAGGACACCAGAGGACCGTAAAGAAATGTTCAAAGACAGCCATGTAGTGCTTCGTGGAGGCCGACTGTATGTCCAGCTGTCCACCTATCAAGGACCATACCTTCATCCCTTCTCTGGTTATTACCTGCCTTTCCCACATTCAAATTTCGACGGCATTGTGTCCACCATTTCGGATAACCCTCCGCAGCTGAATTGGATATATCTGGACACCAATTCCGACATCTTCCATTTCAGTCATGGCTTGCGCGTAGAAGCCGAAGAAGGGCTGGTCGGGCCTTGGGGGGCTCGCGTTTGTTCTGATGGCGAGAAACGTTATCTATTTGAGAATTGGGAAGGCTTCATTGCTGTGGAGAGTGAAGACGAGCCGGGCTTGTGGAAGCTCTGCTTCGACAAGTATGACGACGGATTACAAGGAAGATTACATCTAGGCCAAAGGACGGTAGAAGTGGAACTCATACGCGAAGAAATGGAAGAGGAATAAGATGTTGCATATTCACTCCCCTGGTCTTTGGATTCCAAGAGCGCCAGAAAGCCCCCAAAACCTTTATGTACAGATAACCGCGTGATCATGGAACGGCCCGCCGAAACGAACCCACAACAAGGCTCCCTGACAGTAAGCAGCAGCCCATGTCCGCTTGGGCTGCTTGGGTTGTGATAGAAAGATGGGCTACTTTTCTTATATCCGGTAATTCCGAAAGGCAGTACTCGATCGAGATCGTGCACAAAACCAATTGCCAGAAAATGCTAGGCTTCGCCCAATGTGCTCGCTCCTCTAGAAGACTAATTCCGATGCATGTTTGAGAAGAAGCCGATGCGTAAATGCAGCGGGCTAGAGAAAAATCCTGGAATGGGGGCGGACGCGTGTATCGCCGATCGCGACCAAGCTCAGATGACGTTGTCACTACTGCAACATTAATCATGGCAGCTTCAGCTTTCCTGGAGCATCACCAGCCCTCATTCTGCACACTCTGACCGCTTTATCATTACCCACACTCTACATATACCCACATTTGTACCTCTACTCGATTTCGTAACCGCTCGCAGCTTTTCTAGGACATTTTTCTTGCTATCAACCAATATGTGCGACTTCGTCCCCCTGCCAGTCGTATGCTTCCAATGCGGAACGTGTGTATACCCTAAAACTACAGCTGAATGTGTCTAATTCATAAATCAAGCGACCAAAACCCATGTCATTGTAAGGTCGTTGGACCCACGCTTGGATTCATTGTCACAGTTGGCATGGCTGTAAGGTTGATCTCCTATCTGTGTAGTCATCGACTTACACTCCCTAGATCGTCTGCTGGCCTGCATCACTTCTGTGCTGTTGCTGTGCGACCGACACCGGCAAGAGGTGAGATTGTCCATCTGATGGAGAAATTAGTACTGATGAAGTCAGTGTCCTTGCATTGCCTGTCGATACCGGAAACTCTATCAGCAACGCCATACCAATATGACGATCTCTGCGGATCCCTGAGTTCCCAGTCGAAGCTATTCCTTCTTATCCATTCCTATCTCAAAGTGCAACTTTGTATTTCGGGTACTTCCTCTCGAGTTGGCTGAGCAAGCGTTGGCGAACGGACGGCGAGCTAGCGGCTTTTACATGATACCCATCAGCTAAAGATTTTCTGTTGTTCACTCTGCAATCGCATCATAAAACCCAAGTGCAAGAATGTACACCCTGGTCTTTACAGTACATGAACAACTCCGAGTGACAGTCGCCTCATTGTTTACGAACATGTTCACCAGGGCAGCATGGTGTATTGGTTCTGTGTACAGACTAAGCCAATCTTGTTTGTATACAGAGAGCGATGTGAAAGTGATCTCGCATACTCGAGGATAACAAAATGATGAAACTACTTTTCACCTCATGCTTGGCTTGTTAACAAGTGCACAGTGACCTCACATCACCACTCACTGTAAGACCACCCGCACAATGGCAAATTTCGGTCTCTTTTGTGTATCCGCTCCCACACAGCGTACGCGCTTCTTCTCTACACCATATTTAAAGGACTGCGACTGGAAACCAGAAGAGCCCCCCACAACCATTGGCAACTCAACATCATTGCACTCACAATCACACGATATCAGCGTCGAACCCAATTCATTTGGAAAACTGACCACTTACGGTATGTCTGAAAACAACCCACCCCGCCCACCACCATGGGATTTGCAGGAGTCTGGCGATGATGAATATGTTCACACTGGTGGTCGTGATGAAGAGGAGCTGTTTTCCTCTAACCACCATCCCCACGACTTGGATCCAGTCAGCTGGGAAGAGGGCCTACGGGCGATAGACGAGTTTGATTGGCCCAGCGAGAAGGGAAAGGGCTCTGTCGACAAGCCAGGACACGATACGCAAGAATCAGGTAAGGTTGGCACTTGCGATGTTATCCCTGTTCCATTTGCGAGCGTTGCGGAGGAGGAAAAAGACAATATCGGCTGTGAAGTAGAAACTCCTGTGCAAACGCAGAGCACAGGCAGCATTTTGTCGGAACCTGACGACGCGCATTCACCGCGAGCAAGCCTGTCTGAGCCTTCAGCAGAGGAATCCTGGGACGCAGAATTACAAGACGCCATAGACAGAATCTCCCAGCTCTCTCTTGGAAACGACTTGACTCTGGACGAAGAAATGTCGCCAAAGTGGACAGAACCACCGTCTGCACTCCCTGAATACGCGCGTGATATTCTGCTGGGAAACCTTCAAAGCAAGGCGGTCATGGACTACTTCGCGGATCGCCCTTCTGCGGGAGTAAAGTCAGAACCATCTACCGAAGCCGCAGAGTCAGATGAGGGTCTGGATACAGACGATTTGACGCGGAACGAATACATTTCGCCAGAACCACCGTCGGCACTCCCCCAATACGCGCGCGACATTCTGCTGGGCAACCTTCAAAGCAAGGCGGTCCTGAATTACTTTGCGGATCGTCCTCCTGTGGGAGTAAAGTCTGATCCCTCTATCGAAGCCATAGAGGCAGATGAGGATCTGGATACAAATGTCAAGGTGGAGTGTACAGCAGACGATGATATGTGGGCTTTGCCAGAGAAAAAAGAGAAGCATGAAAGAGACACTCCAGTGCTTCCAAAGACACCAACCAACAAGACTATCACGTCTAGTATGTACACCCCCCCACCCGCGCCCAAGTCCAAATCCAAATCCAAGCGCAAAGTCTCTGACAATGACCTAGACGGCGTCAGCCCGAGCAGGACCCGAGAGCAGCTACAGCCCTTAGCACGCCAGCTCTTCTCAAGCGGCAAGAAATCCGATGAACCACTCACACTGGCGTCGTGTATGGATTCGCCACGAGCTCCTGGTCCACGCGCTCCAGCGTCTCGTCTCCAAAGCAATGCAGAGAGCTCCCAATCAGCGCAAAGCAGCCGTCTTGTCAACAAGAAAGGAAAAGCCCCAGCTGAGAAGCACAATGCTTCGTCCAAAGACAACAAAAAGAAGCAGCCCACCACACCAGCGAAGTCGAGCCAGTGCGTTGCTGAGGTGGAGTCCTCAGCTAACGATACCATCACTGTTGAGACTGATACCACCGCTGTCAAGAATGACATTAAGAAGAACAAGTACGGGTTTCGGGTCACAAAGCGTTAAAGGCAAGAGGACATGATAAGTACCCGTGACGCCAAGAGAGTTCGTACGTGTCTATTCGGTGAGAAATCAGGGAAATCATGATTTGGTGAGAAGGACATGGGGATCTACCATGGATTGATAAGTGGGCTAGGATGGGTAAGGCGTTCAGGTGTGCTTTTATGTACATTATGAGATGGGATCACGTCACGAAGAGTATGATTGTCGGGAGAAAGCATTCGTGGACTCACTGTACAGTCGCTACATACAAACTTTCATGGCTCATGGCCCGGGTGGGTGTATCAAATAAAAGACATGTTATCTGTTCATTTCGTTTCATTGCACAGGACTGAAGTATTTATATCTTGCTTGACACGTGACTATCATCCTCCTTTGTCATGACATCGCAAAACCAGTCTGCAGCTTTATCAATCATGGCATCTGGGAACTCATGACCAACGCCGTCGAACAGGACATCTTCAAAAGCAATGTTCAGGCTAGGATCCTCAGCAATGATGCGCTTGAAGTACTTGAGAAAAGGCTCGCCTGCATCGTAGGGAACCAACTTGTCTATCTTGCCACTGAGATTCAGTATGCGCTTTCCTTGCAACCGTGTTTTCATGAGAGCTTTCATTCTGTCCAACTGTGCTTGGTCGGGCTGCTTGTCGTCGCCTATGGGATTGAACATGCCGGGAAGCATAAGGCCCGCGGGATCGAACTGGGCAATGGCGTCTTGCAGGGCTTGGGGAAAATCGGTGGATCCGAGGAAGGCGGCTCCAGGTGGAGTAGTTGCTGTATATGATTCTCGCTTGGATAGGCGTGCGCGGTCGGTCATGAGGCGGGTATAGTCTGGACAGCCGATGCCAACAACGCCGGCTGTGATGCGCGGGTCGCCCAGCAGACAGTGCCAGGTTGCGTGGCCACCGAGCGAAACACCGAGAGCAAAATGGCGGGTGATTTTGGGCGCGTCTGGGGCTACAAAGATATACGATTGGATATGATTGATGAGTTGCGAAGTGTCGGTCGCAGTACCATGAAAGCAGCCAAACATGTCCTGTGCATGTCGATCGTTGCCCTCTCTCCAAGCTTGATTGTGTAGTTCGTCGACTTTGCGGGAACCGTGATTGCGTTGGTCGAATGCAGCAGCTATGAGGCCACTGGGATTCTTGCCTGCGCGGCCCTCTTGTATGCGCTTATTCCATTCTGAGATGACGCGATTGGCAATTGGCTGCATATATTCTTTGGTGCATCCACGCGGATTGAGGAGCCACAGGCAGGCCACCGACGGGGTAGACGCAGGCAGGTAGTCAAGGCCATAGATGTCGACGAGAAGGCCGGCAATCGTAAAGGTGCGGGAAGAGATGGGGCCCTGAGCGGAGGGCGGGGTCCCATGGAGGGGATTCGTGGTCGCTGCCATTGCGGGGAGGCTCACGGGGGCCTGCTAGGGATACTGAGGATAAGAATACGGGCGCGGATGGCTACCAAGATGGCGGCCGAGGATGGAGATGGGGATGAGGGGATATAAAGGTCATGCTGAGCCGTGTCGGGCCATAGTGCAAGTGACGGATGAGTGATGCGGAAGAACTATCTTGCCAATGCCGAGGCAGCGCTGCGGGCGGTCAGCAAGGCGGCGAGCCCAGGCCCCTGACGCCAACGGCGGCGACGCTAGCGCAGCCGTTCGCCGGGAGAGCAGTTGGGAGATTAATGACCATGCTCCTACTCCACCCTGCAAGGGCCCAGCGAGACCCTCTGCTCATCTCATCCCCTCTGTCGCCGCGTGTGCTAGCTAGTTACCAATACAACACACTGTCTCCAGTACAAGAACGGCATCCGTGGTTCCCGTGACAAGAGTATCATCCATCCACCCACGTCACCTAGTGAGAGACAGCACATTCTGTCTATCATGGCTGTATAGTACCCCAGAAGCTGACCGACCTACCACGTAACCCTTCCTCACGCGACCTCTCCTCTACTCCCCATCTCGCCAGCATGCCGGGCTCGACCACCCCAGATGCCTCGCCCATGGCCCGCAGCCCGCGGTCAACATCGCCGGCCGCGCCCAGAAGCACACAAGAGCCAGGCCGAGTACCATCGCCGCTTCACCTTGCCCAGCCCAAGAACGAGACACAAAACCTGCACAGCCCCTCGTCCTTAAATGGCGCTCCCAGAATCATGCGTTCGGCCCCTACCGGCTCGCCGCTGTCCCCCAAAGAACCAGCAGAGTTTCCCTTCAACGCGCCAGCCGCTGCAAATGGCGGCAGCGTTGCCCCCGAATACGCTGAACCTCCCCTCCGGGCCCCCAATGCTCCATCCAGCTCCTACTACCCGCCTTTTGCGCCTATGTCACGACACCCTACCGAGGGTGAGCTCTCCGATGCACCCCGCGAACGCAAGAGTGTCCAGTTTGCACGCTCGACGGGACTTGGGTCCGACTCGCCGGCGCAAGCCAATTCGCGCCAGCAGTCTTGGGATGTGGACGAGAGCGATGTCAAGGGCAAGGAGCGGAGTACACAAGCCTCGTCGCTCATGGGCAAGCTGAGGGCACTGGCATCGCCAATGCAGGGTCATGGCCGAAGCCTGAGCGCCCTGGCAGGAGGCTCGTCCGGCGGTCACGAGGGCTCACCTCACGGCCCGCTGTCGCCTACATCAGAGCTCGACGAGCCGCGCTTCGAGGGACACGATAGCGAGGCCGACGCTGATGGCGAATCGAGTGCCGGCGAGGGTGCCTCGAGAAGCAGACCGAGACAGAGGCGGAGAAAGAGCAGCCGCCGCTGGTTCGACGGCGAGGCCGAAGGCACGCAAACAGCTCCTACAACACCAAAGCAGACGACCAGCAGTGGCTTCTTCTTTTCGCGAGACTCACCTACCATGACACCCACCACAACCCGCCCGGGCTTCCTACGCCGCTCCACCATGGACAACATACCCGAGAACGAGCGCCAGGGCTACTCCGAGGATGAAGGCCGTTCACGCATAGCCAAGGAAAGTGCATGGTCTCGCGGGCTACACAGTGCTAGGGGACTCTCATACGGCGGCTTGCGAAGACACGACCCCAACAGCGAAGAGGAAGGCCACGGCAGCCGGCCAACAGGCAACCTGCGAAGCTTGACCACCTTCAGGAACGCCCATGGCGATACACAGCCTTCGCCGTGGAGGATGCGCAGCGAGCGCACCTCGAGTTTGAGTGCGCAGAAGTGGAAGTCGATCAAGAACAGCTTGAAGCTCCTGGGCAACAGGCAGAAGGTAGAGCGCCAGATTGACCATGCAAAGTCGGCCGAGCTCATGGCCGAGCTGCTTGCTGGAGCCCCTGCCGCCCTGTTCCTGGCCAGCATGTTCCAGCGAGACGAGCATGGCCACAAGCGCATCCCCGTTCTCCTCGAACAGCTCAAGGTCTCTATTACCGACACGGACCGCCCTGGCAAGAAGGAGGGTGATCGTCACACTGCTTTGCGCATAGAACTCGAGTATGGCAGCGGTCTGACCCGTATGAAGTGGGTCGTCTATAGGAGTGTCGCCGACTTCGCCAACTTGCATCTCAAGTTCAAAGTCCAAGAGAAGCAAGACGCTTTCCGCAACCGGCCTGCGGCCCGCGCCCGTGAGATAAAGGATAAGGCTACCAAGGACGGCGAGGAGGAGGAGGAAGAGAAGGAGGACCCTAGAACAAAACTGCCTCGTTTCCCCAGAAGTGTATTGCCCTACCTCCGAGGACTCCGAGGTTATGGTATTCTTGACGACGAAGGTGAGGAGGAAGAGGAAGAGACTGCCGTCGGAGGTGCTGCCAGTGGTCCTGAAGGCGATGCCAGCGCTACTGAACGACCCGCCAAGGCAAAACGAGGCAAATCATCTTTCCTGGGTCGCAGGCAGTCTAGCGTCAGTGGCAGTCAGGCTCAAGGAGCGGTCGGCGCCCTGGCAGTGAGACAAGGCAGCTTTGTAGGAGCTATCGGTCAGCCAGCGCAGGCGAAACAGAACCATCACGAGCGGCAGCGAAAGAAGCTGGAACAATACTTGCGTGGTCTGATGACGTATCTCATCTTCCGCCCAGACAGCAACCGGTTGTGCAAGTTTCTCGAACTCTCTGCCCTTGGCGTCCGACTAGCTGCTGAAGGCGGCTATCATGGAAAGGAGGGCTTCTTGATGATCAAGTCCTCAAAGGGCGTCGACAACAGGAAGGGCTGGACCAAGGTCTCGATGATCAATCGCCACTGGCCAAAATGGTTTCTTGTGAGGCATAGCTACGTCGTCTGCGTAGACTCTCCTGAGGAAATGAATGTCTATGATGTATTTTTGGTGGATGCCGACTTCCACCTGGAATCCAAGACAGGCAGGATACGAGACAAGAAAGCCAGAGATATTGCAAGCGAAGCAAAGGCATCAGCAACAGGCCATCATCAACTGAAGCTCGTCAATGCTGAACGCAAGATGAAACTGCTCGCTAGAAACGACAGGATGCTGCAACAGTTTGAGGACTCCATCCACTTCATGTCGCAAAACACAGTGTGGTCGCAACGCCAGCGATTTGACAGCTTCGCGCCAGTGCGTAAGAAGATATACGCACAATGGCTTGTAGACGGTCGTGACTACATGTGGAATGTTTCACGAGCCATCAGCATGGCTCGAGACGTCATTTACATTCACGACTGGTGGCTAAGTCCTGAGCTCTATTTGCGCCGCCCGGCTGCAATCAGCCAGAAGTGGAGACTCGACAGACTGTTACAGCGAAAGGCACAAGAAGGTGTCAAAATCTTTGTGATCATGTACCGCAACATTGGTGCTGCTATTCCCATTGATTCCGAGTATTCCAAGTTCTCGCTGCTCGACCTGCATCCGAACATCTTTGTGCAACGGTCGCCAAACCAGATCCGCCAAAATACCTTTTTCTGGTCTCACCACGAGAAGATTTGTGTAATCGACCACACAGTCGCCTTTTGTGGAGGAGTCGATCTATGTTTCGGTCGCTGGGACACCCCACAGCACGTTGTCGTGGACGACAAGCCCACGGGTTTTGAGCTCGACGACACACCTAAGGACGCCGACCACTGTCAACTATGGCCGGGCAAGGACTACTCCAATCCCCGAGTACAGGATTTCTTCGCTCTGGACAAACCATACGAAGAAATGTACGACCGCTCAAAGGTTCCTAGGATGCCATGGCACGATGTTGGCATGCAAATTGTGGGCCAGCCAGCTCGTGACCTGACCCGGCACTTTGTTCAACGATGGAACTATCTGCTGCGGCAGCGTAAGCCTTCGCGGCCAACACCGTTCCTGCTACCGCCACCCGACTTCAACCCAGCTGATATCGAGGCTCTCGGGCTCGACGGAACATGCGAAGTGCAGATTCTTCGTTCGGCATGTGCTTGGTCACTGGGTACCCCCAACAAGGTTGAGCACAGCATCATGAACGCATATGTGCAGATGATTTCAACCTCGGAGCATTTTGTGTACATTGAAAATCAGTTCTACATCAGTAGCAGTGAGGTGCTGGGCACGAAGATTGAAAACAAGATCAATGATGCCATTGTCGACCGCATCAAGCGCGCCCATGCAAACGACGAGGACTGGAGGGCATGCATCATGCTTCCCCTCATGCCTGGGTACCAAAATACTGTCGATGAGCAGGAAGGTAGCAGTGTCCGTCTCATCATGACTTGCCAGTACCACAGCATCTGTCGTGGCGAAGGCTCCATTTTCGGCCGCTTGAGAGCTGCGGGTATCGAGCCAGAAGACTACATCCAGTTCTACGCCTTGCGATCATGGGGCGAGATCGGGCCGAACAAGATGCTCGTCACGGAGCAACTCTACATCCACGCCAAGATCATGATTGTCGATGACCGTGTTGCAATTATTGGATCTGCAAACATCAATGAGCGTTCCATGTTGGGATCGCGAGATTCCGAGGTTGCGGCTATCATTCGCGATACCGAAGTACTCGACTCTTACATGGGTGGCAAGCCGTACAAGGTTGGCAAATTCCCCCACACGCTTCGCATGCGTCTCATGCGAGAGCATTTGGGTATTGATGTGGACTGTATTTCAGAGGAAGAAATAGCCAGTCAAATGTCGGATGCCGATAGTGTCGGTTTCCACACAGAGTCTTCTGCACCCGGTTCGCCTACAGCCCAACGCATGACCGAACAAAAGTTGGAAGAGAACAATTACAGAATGCAAGACGAGCTCATTGAAAAGGCCGAAAAGCTGCACAGCTTCAACCACGACTTCGACTGGGCGCAGGACCATAATCCGCATCTACAAAGCCCCAAGAAGCCATCATCCGATGTTCGTGTGCAAAACAACACGGCGCATGCAAAGGATGTGCGCGGTGAGGGTGCTGATCACATGCTCGAGGTCGAAAACCTGCGACCGACCGTGGCCCAAGGTAGGGATTCCTACATTGATGAACATGGTCATGAGAAACTCGTGACAGACATTGCTCCCGAGGGTTTGGCGGCTACACCAAAGAAGAGCGCTGCCTTCAGGACTCGAAAGCGCAGTGGCACTACGGGTACCAGGACCAGCGCAGTCAGTGCGCTGACCGAGGGAACCGGGTATGCTGGACTTCCACCTCCCAAGCTCCCACGTATGGATACCGCGAAGCTGGGTCTCACCCAACTCAGTCAGCTGCCCGCACTGCCCGTCTCGGATGACACGGACATTGGTGGGCCGCCTGCTCTCCAGCGCACTCTGAGCCAAGGCTCCTCTTCTGTACTCAACCCGATCCTTTCTGAAATGCGACGGCCTATTGTCACCGAGGACTGTATGCGCGACCCCATTAACGACGCTTTCTTCCTCGACACATGGCATCAGATCGCGGAGAACAACACCAAGCTGTTCCGCCAGGTCTTCCGCTGCATGCCTGACAACGAGGTCCGCACATGGAAAGAGTACCAGGAGTATACTGCTTTCGGTGAGCGTTTTGCCAAGGCGCAAGGTGGTGACAAGGTCCAGGTGCATAAGCAGCAGGATGCACCCACCGCTACAGGACCGCCTGGCACAGGCATTACAGGAAAGCTCAGCTCAACCGCTGGCAATGTTGGAACCAAGGTCGGAACGTTGGGCGAAAAGCTCACTGAGAAGATGACCAACAACTCTGATGGCAAAGTCAATAGCGAGAATGGAAGCTCAACTGCTCATCACAGTGTAGAGCAATGGGCCGAAGGCCACGAGAAAGGAGTACATTCTCAGAATCGTGGCATTCACATTGACACAGCTTCTGGATCTACACTGAACGAGAAGCTGGCGCCAGAGCCTGCCGACGACGCTATTGTGTCTCCGATGAACCCCGCTCCACCAGAGAAGACATTCACCTTCCCTGCTCCACCGCCTGTCCCCGACAGCTCGTACGATTTTGCTACGAACAACCCACCACCGACATCTCATTCGATGCGTGAGCGCTCCCGCCAAGTCACCATCAATGAGCCTACCATCCATCCCTCTCAAACCGCGTCTCTTCCCAACCGATCCAACACGAAGCGTTCGCGCCGCCGCGCCACGACCAGGAGCTCCAACAAGACGTTCCAGGCTGCAGATGCAGACATGATGCTCGACAAGGAAGATGCCAAGCGGGTGCTGGAGTTGGTACAGGGCCATTTGGTGCTTTGGCCGTACGACTGGCTGGAAAGCGAAGAAAAGGCCGGAGGTTGGCTGTACAATGTTGACCAGATTGCGCCGTTGGAGATTTAGTAAGTTCTTTTTCCTCGTGTTCAGCTTTTGTTTTGCTTCAGACAACTAACAATGTTTTGTAGTAATTGAAAACAAGAAATACTAGAGGATGGTGGTCCAGAACCAAGCTGGTTAGAGGGAAACTGGAGGTACTTGGGTCGTCTCTTTCTTGTTGAGCCTGTTTTTTCTTCATTGTCTTAATACGTGTACTCGGCTGTCTCTTGAATCGCTTGTTTCCGTTTGTTCTCTATCTCTCTATATCTCTCTTTCTGCATCACATCATTTGAACGGAGGCAAGCTCAAGACTCCCTTTGGTTTGCATACCTGCATTTCTTCGGCGTTATTCGTTTGATTTTCGCTCCCGCTACATCTTTTATCTCTTTCTGCTGTGTCTTCGCTCATTTAAATCTCCTGGATACCTGGAAAAAAGACTTTCTTTCTTAATACTCCGTTTGCACTTTTTTTTGGTTCACCACTTTGCATTTGGTTTTTTCTATATTATTCAACTTAGACTTCCATCTAAATTGTCCTTTTGTTCAAGGGTTGTTTCTTTGTCTTGAAGTAAGAAAATCGGTCAAGTGTGTAGCACATAGTTAGCGCGTTGTAATAGGGACTAGTTCCGAGCGATACGTAGTCTCCGTGTTCGTTTTTGTGCGGTAGCGATGTGCGAAAATTGGATATGATGGAGGTTGATTGACTGACTGGCTGGCTGGTTTTGACGTCATGCGAAATCCCTATTCTGCAGAAGTCGAATAATCTTTGCGGTCAAGTATCATGTGACTTTTGTCTTGCCTTCGCCTCACTTTCCATTGCCTGCCCTTGCTCTCTCTGCTCAAACACAGTTTAGCTGGCTTAGTAAAGCATATAAAGACGGTGAAGCACTCGTGTCTCTTATCGTGCTGATGCAGCTACCGCCGGGTAAAGAGACGCATATGCGGTATATAAGTCACGGGGAGGCCGATGAAGGACGGGTTCAGGGCTCTAAGCAAATCAGCGCTGCCGCTGCCGCCACCACCTCCTCACCCTCCCATGATCAGGTGCACTCAGCTGGTGGACGAGTCTCCGCCTAGCGGTTTCTATACCTGTTTTCAATAAACACAGGATCAATGCAGACACGTCAGCCTCGTCTCAACAAAATAAAGACCGATTCCACCACATACACTCGCATATGCTCACGTGACATGAAGCCAACAAGCGTATGGCATCACCCTCCCAATACCACGTCGACTGACTCTGCGCACCACAAACTCCAGTTTCGAAACCAAACCTTCCCCTCTTTCTATCTGTCTCCCTCGGCCACTCAAAGAAAAAGAAAAAGTCTACAAGACGCAGCTGCGCGCACGCTACCCTAAAACGGCAATGGCGAAACACTAGCGAACCAAAGAATAAGGTTCTCCTTTCCCTTTTCTCGCCTCGCCCTTACACACATTCGTCTACCTGACTATCTCTCGCTGTGTCTCTCTCTCCGCGCTCCCGCGGCCAAAGCAGAGGCCACAAGCGTATCCCTGACACCCCTTCATGCCCCCCCACCAAGACGTGAAACAATAGGAAAATGGGGATGTGTGAATGTCTGTGCACAACTATTGATTTCTCTTCTTGTAATATTACTACTTTGCTGGGCTGTCGCCAGGGTGATAATCGCTAATCGTGAGTTATTTTGGGGTTTCCCCCGTCCCCAGCGTGAGGGAGGGGGTCGAGTTCTCGCTTCCGTCGCGTTGAGACGTGTCGTTTTCGCGTTGCTGAGGGAGCGGAATGTCCGGGAGCAGGTGCACGGGGCGTGTTGGCTACTGTGCTGTGTGGGCTGTCTTATGCGACGACACCCAGGCTTGGAGTTGTTTGAGTGGTGGATTTACTGTACATGGATGAGGCAGTGAAGCATGTGGTTGAGCAAAGTGCGGCTGTTTCCAGGCCAGCGTTGCTGCTTCAACCCGAGGTCATTGCACTTTGTTGGAGAGTGCGTGCACAATGTCCCAGTCATGGCGCAATCACCGTTATCAGAAAAAAAGCTGAAGTAATAATAATATTCATAGATTCATTGATAGATTGCCTGATAGATTTAGTGGCACGGTGCTGAGAGACGCGATCGACACTGTCCGATCAAGCAGTCGTATGTGAGCATAATAATATCATACATGTCAAATGGAGTCACTTCCGGTGAGCCATACATATCCACCGCCAGACGCCGAGTTGCCGAAGAGGAAAGAACCCAAGACAGAAACAATCGCCGGCCAAGACAGCCAACGATGAGGACCGAGGAGATTTTGTTGCCGAGTAGATAATGGAAAAGAAACGAGAAGAAAGAGAAAAGATGTGTGCAAGCTCGTCACATCTCCATCGCGTCAACATCAGCGTGGACTGGAGGTGTGTTGATAGCGGATTGGACGGCAGGTGTCGACGCGGGTTCCGAAGAAGGGGTAAGCTGACGGGCATTGATGCGCTCACCCTCGACGCGAGGGGTGGCACCAAACATGAGGTTGTTGACGGTCCGCTCAAGCGACCAGCCGACGAGCTGGCACCATTGCAGGCTGTCCGAGAAGAGCCAGTAGCCCTGGACACCGTGTTGCTTGGCGCGCACAAGATACGCGTTGAGCGATTCTTTCTCGAGCATGACAAGTGCATCAGTAAAGTCAAAGTGGCGTTCAATGACGCGCGAGTATGCGCGCGCGGCGTCGCGGAGGTTTGGGTTGGACATGACGTTCTTCCAGCCCACGCCAAGCGACGCAATGAGCTTGTTGATGGTAGTACCGTTCTCGTCGATGAGCTCTTCAGTCTTCTGAGCGTCCATGTCGTTGAGGGATGGGACTTGGACATTGGCCGACGGGCTCATGCGTGCGGATTTGCGCGATATAGCGATGGGACGAGCAGCAGCTTCAGCCTTCTCTTCCCTTTCGATCTTCTCTTCGTACCAAGTGCCCGATTGCGACTCGGCTGCCATTGTATAGCCAGGCTCACCAGGGTAGATGAGCGTCATACCTGGGCCATACACAGGCTCGGGCTTCGGTTTCGCAGGTGCTTGGGTGACGATGGATCCGACGGGTAGGTTCTCCTCCGGCTCGTCAACGTCGGCAATGGATCGTTTGCGCCCAGCGGTGGCATTGGAAACGGCGGCTAGATAGTTGAGCGAGGGTGGAGTAGGGTACTTGGGGCGGAAATTACCCATTGGTGATGCGGCGGCGCTCTGGTGGTGTGGAAAGTAGCCCTGCGGTTGCTGGGGCGGCAGGACCACTGTTGGCGACGAGGCGTAGTAGTTGAGACCCATACTGTATGTTTAGTAGATTAGAACAACAAGAGATGTGCGGATACAAAGATGTGCAAGTGACTACTAGACAAGGGGTGAGCACGCGACGAGATGTCTCCAGGTGTCACTGGAAGCGACGGCGATGATGAAGTGGACGAGAGTGGTAGAGCGAGGCGCAATGGAGATGGAGGGTAATGGGTGGGTGGGTGGGTGGGTGTGCAAGGCAAGACGAGCGAGGGCGACGGAGGTATTTAAGTACGAGGGAGCCCCGGGCGGAGGACTGAAGAGGGTTGCGTGGGAAAGGCTGGCGCGAGGAAGTGAGATGGAGGAGGGAAGGTTCGGAGGGCGCCAGAGCGGTCTTGTAAGCTGCGCGCAAGTCCCGTGAGAGGCTGGAAGCGGCGCGGTGAGGAGCGGCAGAATGGAGAGTAAAGTGGTCCCGTCTAGCGATCGTCCAGGGCAGGTCAAGCGTGCATTGGCCGGCTGACGAGGTTTGGCGAGGCATCCTGCATGCGCCAAGCCCTGGACAAGGCCGGGCCGATTCTGCGCCGGGCACACATGGAAAATGCCGACGCTAGCGAGCTCAGCTGGTCCCCGGCGCCGCTGAGTCAGCCATGTGGCGCCCGCTGTGGCACGGCCTGTGGCTGGAGGTCGGCCTCAGATAATCCGCGCCGGGATAGTGGCGGCTGCGACGCGGTTTTTGGTAGCAAAAGTTAGCGGAGGGAGCTGCAAGGCACCAGACGCAAGATACCCCACGCACCTTTAATCACGAGCCCCCTCTTGCCCCTCTACACTGCTTCTCAGCCCATCCCTTCACCATGCAGGCGCCAGTGGTGGTTATGAGTACGATTATCGAAGCATTGGAAACCTCAAACAGCCCACTAACACAACACCAGACACGCAGACCCCGGGCGGGGAGCGGCAGTTTGGCCGCAAAGCCCAGCTTTCCAACATCACAGCAGCCAAGACGGTTGCAGACATCATCAGATCATGTCTCGGCCCCAAGGCCATGCTGAAGATGCTGCTCGACCCCATGGGGGGCATCGTTCTGACCAACGACGGCCATGCTATCCTCCGAGAGATTGAAGTCGCACACCCGGCAGCCAAGAGCATGATCGAGCTCAGCAGGACACAAGACGAGGAGGTGGGAGACGGCACAACCACCGTCATCATATTAGGTGCGTAGCAAGTGCGGGGGAGCCCACGCAGAAGACTGACAACAGACAGCGGGAGAGATCCTCGCACAGGCTCTGCCCCAGCTCGAGCGCAACATCCACCCCGTCATCATCATCCAGGCGTTCAAGAAGGCCCTTGCCGATGCCCTCGAGATCATCAACGAGATCGCCGTAGAAGTTGACACCAACGACGATGAGCAAATGTACAAGATCATCAACTCCTCAATCGGCACAAAGTTCGTGTCGCGGTGGTCGGAGCTGATGTGCAGTCTCGCTCTCAAGGCCGTTCGCACCGTCTCCCTCGATGTTGGTGCTGGCAAGAAGGAGGTGGACATCAAGCGTTACGCTCGTATCGAGAAGATTCCTGGCGGTCAAATTGAGGACAGCGTGGTGTTGGACGGAGTCATGGTGAACAAGGACATTACACACCCAAAGATGAGGCGGAGAATTGAGAATCCTCGCGTTCTGCTGTTGGACTGCACACTGGAGTACAAGAAGGGCGAGAGTCAGACGAACATTGAGGTCAGCAAAGAGGAAGACTGGAACAGGATACTGCAAATCGAGGAGGAGCAGGTCAAGGCAATGTGCGATGCCATCATTGCTCTCAAGCCCGATCTCGTCATCACCGAGAAAGGAGTGAGTGGTACGTTGTCCTGCATAGACCTTTTCATCAAGCGTTGGCTAACTCGGACCAGACCTTGCGCAGCACTACCTTGTCAAGGCCAACATCACTGCTATCCGCCGCGTTCGCAAGACAGACAACAACCGTATTGCTCGTGCAACTGGCGCCACCATTGTCAACTCTGTCTTTTCCGCCGTTGCCTCGGACATTGGTACTGAGTGCGGTCTGTTCGAAATCTCCAAGATTGGTGACGAATACTTCACCTTCCTCACAAAGTGCAAGAACCCCAAGGCCTGCACCATCATGCTCAGAGGCCCTTCAAAAGACATTCTCAACGAGATTGAACGGAATCTACACGACGCCATGGGTGTCGCCAGGAACGTGATATGGAACCCCAAGCTCTGCCCAGGTGGTGGTGCGACCGAGATGGCCGTTGCCGTCGGTCTAGACAGGAGGGCAAAGCTCGTCGAGGGTGTTGCACAGTGGCCGTACAAGGCGGTTGCCGAAGCTATGGAGGTCATTCCCCGCACACTCATTCAGAACTCTGGAAACAGCCCGATCAAGGTACTCACACAACTACGTGCAAAGCACGCAGAGGGTTACGAAGACGGCAGGCAGGCTGGAAGCTCCTGGGGCATTGACGGCGATGCTGGCAAGGTCGTCGACATGCACACATACAACGTGTGGGAGCCTCTGGCCGTCAAGGAACAGAGCATCAAGACAGCGGTTGAGAGTGCTTGCTTGCTGTTGAGGGTGGACGACATTGTTGCTGCAAAGTCAGCGAAGCAAGTCGGAGGTCCGATAGGCGGGGGTGATGACTAGATGTGTATTCTCTGATTTATTCAATCCAGGGAAACCTGACACAAAAAATGAATCAAGTCACAAATAATGCGGCTGAGATCAACTTCATTCGCAAACATGAAAAGTTCCTGGTCCTGTAGTCGATGTTTCGCTCTCCATTCCATGTGCTGACTACTGAACGATTCAAACAAGCGCGAGCCATCGGGGTTCCGAAGCTCTTGGGTTATCGCAGGGCGGTCGGCAGATGACGCGGCCCTGAAATCGGGCTGAGAAGACCCTGATAGTGCTTGCTCAGCATCCTACATACTCGTACAGTAGCACAGCCATGGCGTCTCCCAATCGCATCTCTGTGATACTTAGCGTGACTGCGCCTACTCGCGTTCCAGCCATGTCACCCACACAAGCGAATCGCGGGTCGGCAGCTCCGCTTGTGCTCAGGCAACCAATCGCATTTCACGGCCGTATGCTGCTGCTCTGCCTATCACCACCTCTACTCAGCCACTGCAGGGCGCAAATAAGCCATGTTGGCGGCGTCTTTCCAGTGCTTGGCAGTCCGCAGCAGTCGCTCATTTACTTTGTGGGGTATGCTCAGCGATGAAATGGCAGAAATAGCGGCCCCCAGCTGGGTGCCTGATGGTGGCTAATCGCAGACCACAGCGTTGTCTCTATTGAGTTGAACACAGGGGTAAGATGAATGTATATAGGCCTTGAATAAGGGCCGTAAGTGTGCTTCACTTATTCAGTGCTATTATTTCGCAGCTTTCTTGAGACTTACATTCTTCTTCGAATTCTGTCACGTCCTTTTTTTTTCCTGTTTCCTGATCATGATATCAAGCAGCTCCATGAATGCTCTTATGCTGACGGCCAGAAGCCACATGGAGCAAAGAGACGATTCTCACGTATGCCCGAAAGAAAACACAGAAGGTCCCGCTATCATCAACTTTGTTGGAGAGCTCACTTTTCACCAATTCGCGACTGTGCTTTCCCTTGCCTGCGGCGTTCTCAGCACCGTTATCGTGGCCGTGCTGGTCTTGATGCACGCCTTCAACTATTCGAATCCGGTCCAGCAACGGCAAATCATCCGAATCATTCTTTTAATCCCATGGGTGTCTTTATTCTCCTTTCTCGTCGTCTGGCAGGAAGATATAGGGGAATACTTGGCCCCCTCGCTCGATTTGGGATGCGCCATGGCGTTATCGTCGTTTCTGCTCTTCATGTGCGATCTTGTACTTTCGCATCCTGGCGGATTTGAGTCTTTATTTAGAGAGGCACCGACCATGAAAGATGACGGCAAAACTAAAAGTCCAGTATCACTAAGGGTAATATTTAGTCTTTGTACCTTGAGCTTATCGGAACCCCAACTAACAATTAACAGCGGACATGGTACGGCGTACTTCAATTCATTCCTACCAGCGCTATTGTCTGGATTGCAACTGCCATCTCCTTGGCCGCCGGCACCTACTGCAAGCAGTCCAACAGTATCCACTTTGCCCATATCTGGCTCACGATAATCACGGGGTATACTACGGTATTAGCCGTCATTTACTCACTGCTCTTCTACAAAAAGCACAAGACGGTCTTGCAAAAGCACGGCATCCTCCTCAAACTCGCCACCTTCAAGGGTGTCCTTGGTCTCAATTTTCTCCAGTCGGTAAGATATCCCACCCATGGCAACTGAGATAACACCACTAATCCTTGCTCCCCCCTTTCAGTTCATCATTTCCATCCTTGCTGGCAGAGGCGTTCTTAAGCCTACACAGTACATGACCTTCCACGACGTCGACACGGGTCTGGCCTCGCTCATCCTCGCCTGTGAAATGCCCATCTTCGCAGTCCTCCTCATCTTTGCCTTTTCTCCCCTCCCATACAGGAGGGCACAGGGCGGCCCTGCTGCGGGACCCTTGAATGCACTTGTCGATGCAGTCAATATCTCGGATTTGCTTTCTGCCTTCTTCCGCGGGCCCATGCGGCTCGTGAGGGATCAGCAGCGCCAGATTCTGAGACAGAATAGTATGAGAATCCAGGAGATGCCTCCTTATGTTGGTGAGGAAGAGAGCCTTGCCTATGGGAGGTAAGGGCCGTGGGAGGATGCGGATAAAAGTGTGAAGAGGAATGCGTGGTTTCAAGGAACTTGTGATTCTTATGGTGATACCCTGTAACGATTCCTTTATTGTTCATAGATGTGTTTTAGTCGGAATGTTGGTCTTTCCTCACGCTCTTCTCTTTTGGTTAGTCTTTGATAGTGCATGCATGCTCTGGTATAACCAAGACAATAACCATCACCTTTGACGACCCTGTGAGCACTGTTCCGAGACAAGGCGCTCCACAACCGTCAACATCATGCATGCCATTCGCATGGAAAATGGAACAATACACGCGGAATAAAAATTCCTAAATTGAACTTCTGAAATTTGACATATACACTAAATTCGACCAACAAAGTTCCCCCAAACAAATGTCTCTTTCTTACATGGTTCCTGACATTCTAGCTGCAGAAATTTGCCTTCTGGTCCGCATGTATTGTATTTCAACACTGAATACTTCTCACAACAAAGCACAACCAGCAGACACAGCAACCATACAAAAAAAAGAGCGTTTTCTTGGCGAAAAATGACTCACCCCGTCACTCAAAATAAGTCTACTGCACCTCACTGTTCCACCGTCGAGGTTGGGGCGGTAGCCCGTTTGCCGATGGTCCTCTGCTTCCGGGTCTGCTGTTGGATCCGTCTACCGAGGGTGCAGGTCGCATGGGCAGGTTCACGACATTGCTGCTGCTGGAAGATCGGCTGGGATATGATGGCCGGCGAGGTGATGCTTCGGCGTCTCCATTGGCCACTCTTTGCCTTGGGTCACTGGATTCACGCTTGTGGGGTGGCGAGCGTTCGCGCAGCTTCTCTTTGATGGTTGCTGCTGGGGCCGCAGGGGCAAGATGCGACTTGCGCTTGTTGTGTTCAATCATAGAAATGGCCCAGGCTTCTAGGTCGACGGGGGTACGTTTGGCGGCTTGAAGGAAGGCGTCGTGATCCTACTGTCGTTAGTATATGTGTAGCCATATACAATATGGTGTAAACTTACGTATAGCTCCTTGGGGGTGGGTCGCTCCGCCGGGTCCTTCATCAAACACTTGGCAATCATGTCCTCCAAAATTGACGGGAAGGCATCGCTCTTTGGCAGCTTTGGTGAGGGCTCCAAAACAATTTGTTGCAAAAGATCGAGAATGCCCTGAGGGCCCCCAGCCTCATCGTCATCACCACTTCCAGCGAATGGGAACTTGCCAATGGCCAGCTCCATGAGTGTAAGACCAACACTCCATACATCCGACTTGACTGTGTATGGCGATCCCTGTATTCGTTCTGGTGCCATGTATGTGCCCGTTCCTACGAATGTTTCGGCAATGGAGCCCTCGAGTTCACTCGACACACCAAAATCGCACAGCTTGATATTGCCCTTTGAGTTTACGAGGATGTTTGACGGCTTGAGATCGCGATGCATGATGCGGTGGGCGCTGTACAGGTAGGCGAGGCCGCCGAGGACAGCTTCTGAGATCTTTCCGAGCACGTCGACACGGACCGGTCCAAACGTCCGCGATACCCAGTCGAGAGAGCTATTGCCGCCAGTTAGCACCTGTAGAGTTTACTGCGTGTACAAGACTCGACCTACCCCACATCCATGTATTCCATGCACATTATGACATCGCCCGACGAGTTTTGGAAAGCGCCGTAGAAATCGACGATATAATCCGAGTTGCAGTCATGCATGATACGAAGCTCTCGTACGATTCGTTTCCGGACCTCATTCTTTGCTTCGACGTGTATAACCTGCCCCTGTCAGCCTCTTGCATTTAACGCACCCCGCCTGCTCGTCCGACTCACCTTCCTCGCCATTATGACCTTGGTAGCAGCGTGCTGCACTTTGCTGACCGTTCCTCCGTTGCCTGAGCCCAATTCCCGAAGCACTATCAGATCCTCCGCCTTCAGGTCTAGCTGAAACTCGACGCCAATCTCCAGCGTGTCCTGTCTCTCGTCGTTGGCGCGGGCACCAGGTATTTGAGCGTCGCCGGCCGAGGGAGCTGGCTTGGGCGCGGGAGCGCTGAGTGCCAGGCCTTTGACATTCTTCCTCTTCATCGTCTTCTGCTTGAAAGACGACTCTGCCATTTTGTCGGTTTGCGCCAGGCGCCGGTGTGATGCGAGGGTAGAAAGGAAGGGTGCAGCGACTGCAAGGTCCGGAATGTATGGTCAAAGACGATGTGTCTGGCAGTATGAGGGCCCAAGTGGTGGCCTCTGTTTCGAGTTTGCCGCCCGAAGCTGTGTCGACAATGGTACGCCAATCACGGCTGTAGCTCAAAGGAGGACAGCGTCTATTGGACTCCCACTTTTGGGACGCGTGAGCGACGATTTGCACGCCCAAGGCAATGCAGGGATTGATTGGGAAGTTGTTGTTTTACGCAGAGCACGATGTCTCGGGTGTCCGTTGGCAGCAGAAGAAGTCAGGAGAGAGGTTGTGGTCGTGTCAGTCTCCAAGCTAGCGGGGCGCGCGCAGGTGGGGGCAGCAGATGGAGCGGCGTCTAAACTGACTGTGCAAGGCTGCAGAGGGTGCAATGGAATAGTCGCGCACTCGGAGAGAACTGGGTACAGGGAGCGGGCGACACGTTGGCTCTGCTAGGGATGCGCCGCGAATATATAGATACTGACAACACACACACACATATACACACACGATGCATCGCTCAGGAGGTTTCAGAGTGGCATGGTTGCTCGTGGCTATGCTTCACCTACTGCTAGTGCACATTTCCGGACGAACATGGCCCTGAACAAGCCCGTTGTATCGGAATGTAACAGAAAAGCCATATGACTGCTACGCCAAATAGACGCACCAACAGCGTGCCTGCAATGGGCCAACTGTCTCGAGCTGCTTGACCAACCGCCTTCGGACGTAATCACGGCCCCGAGGCGGCCGTTGGCTACGGAGCGGCGGTCCTCTGCACGACTCACGCTGCTGTGTATATCATACGCTGCGTGATTGGAAAACATATAGCAGAAACACTGTCCCAGGCGCATAATCCAAGGGTGGTTTGGGGATATACATGTGGCGGTAGTGCGCAGTACCAAGGATGGCTTGTCAGTAGCCCTTCCGCTCCTTAGCGTGAGGGTCACGTGCACAGCGTCAGTGCGGCTGAAAGTTAACGCGGCCGATGGGAGCGCGAGCCTTTGAGGCCCTACATCTACCTTTCTTCTCCCCTTTACCTCGATTCCGCTCGACCTGCGCTCCTGCCTGGTCGCCATAGTCGCCTGATTCCATTACCGCCAGGCGACCCCCGAAACCCGAAAGTGCGCCGTCGACCCCGATCCTCCAACTCACGCGTTCCCTTTCTTTAGTACGCCATGTCTGAGTTCTTCGACACAATTGCCGACGTCGGTAGCGAGGAGGAGGAAGATGAGGACTTTGATGGCGAAACTGGCGAGGCTGGCGAGCCCAGGCCCAAGAAGACAAATGGCGCAGTCGACATCGACGACTCCAGCGAGGAGGAAGACGATGATGACGAGGACAGACTGCGACAGGCAAGCTCCACCATAGCGAATGAAGCTTTCGGAAATGCTGACAGATGTATAGGAAGGCGAAGGTTTCATCGCTGATGAAGACGAGGAAGAGGAAGAGGAGGTAGCAGAGCGCCGGCGGCGGCGCAAGAAGAAGAGAAAGAACCGCGAAGCGGAAGAGGCTCTCGATGACGAAGACTTGGACTTGATCGGCGTCGAGGTGGAACGTCCGGCTGAAGAACAGGTGAGGCACATTCGGCTGAAGCCTAAACCCGACTAACATACGTCCAGTCGAGGTTCAAGCGCCTCAAGCGTGGCCACAAGGAGCGCGTCAAGTCTCGGGGTGTTGACGACATCTTTTCCGACGACGAAGTGAATGAAGACTACGACGAGCCGCGGGCCCGATTGGGCGACGAATTCGACGACTTCATCGAAGACGACAAATTTGAAGACGAAATCGAGGATGACCGCGACGTCACACAACCGGGCATAAGCCTCATCACCAAGGGGCTGCAAGCTGCCGGGCTCGATGAGGGCGCCGAGGAAGACTACAGGGCTGCATTTGGTGACGGCACAGATTACGACTGGGCGCTGGAAATGCAAGAGGCCGAAGAGGATGAGCAAGCTGGCGAGGGCCGCGAACTACAACTCAAGGACGTCTTTGAGCCATCACAACTCCAGGAGCGCATGCTGACGGATGAGGATAACATCATCCGGGAGACCGATATTCCCGAGCGTTTACAGCTGGCCCGAAAGCCCTTCAAGGAGATCGAGCTTACACCGGAGGACATGCAGGCACGTCTAACCGAGGAGGCAACTTGGATCAGCAATATGCTGTGGCCTAAGAAGGGTCTACCCAGATACTTCTTGCAGCCTTTCGAGAAGGCTGTACGAAAAGTTCTGGAGTTCATCAACCTCGAGGATTACGAAGTTCCCTTCATCTTCAACCACCGAAAGGACTACCTCATCCATGCGCCAAGTGACAGCGACTTTGATGACATAGATAACCCGCCACCTATGGATGCGAGGCCAGAGCGCCTGCTCAATCAGGCCGACTTGTGGGAAGTCTTCGATTTCGATCTCAAGTTCAGGGCTTTCGCCGAAAAGCGTGATGCTCTCAGACAGAACTATGAGAACCTGAAGAGCGTTTACCCTGAAATCAACGACACTGAGATTGAAGAGTTATCTGCCAGGGCCATCACAATTGAAGAGATCCAGGAGCTTCAAGACTACCTACATTACAGGTACTCGCAAGAGATAAATGAGGTCCGACAAGAAGTCAACGGTACACAGAAACGTGCCAACAACGCTCGAAGCTTTTTCGATAAACTACGAAGCGGCAAGGCACATCAACTCGTCAAGGCCATTGGTATCACGCCCGAAGACTTCGCGAAGAAGGTTGACGGGACCAGCAGGGGCGCATATACCATCGACGACCCACCATATAAGGTTGAGGAGCTCGCTGACCAGCTTGCTGAAGCCCCAGAGACTGGCGCTACCCTTTTAAGATCCGCGAAGCTACTCTTTGTCCAAGACCTACAAATGTGTTCACGGCTGCGCAGGTATTTGCGTGGCAGCTTCTACCAGAATGCCGAAATCGACTGTATCCGCACTGACAAGGGCATGCGGAAGATCACCGAGGACCATCCCTACTACGAGTTTAAATATCTGCGCAGAGTTACCTTCTCAGATCTCCAGGGTCGGCCGGATCTTTTCTTGAAGATGCTAAAGGCTGAATCCGAAGGCCTCGTGCAAGTCAAGATTTCCATGGGCAACTACCAACAGTTCAAGGCGCGCCTGCAAGAGAAGATCATCTCTGAGGGTGTCAGCGAGGTTTCTGATACGTGGAACGCACTCCGTAAGGAGCTACTCAATACCGCGCTTGACAAGCTCCAAACTGTCATTGCAAACGGAGTCAAGGAGACATTGCGTGCCCGCTGCGAGGATGAGCTTGCCGCTTCAGCGAGAGAAAACTACTATAACAAGCTTGACCAGGCACCGTATAAGCTCAAGAGCGCTCCTCTTGGTTCGATTCCCAATGTTCTCTGTTTGTCCAACGGCAAGGGCCAGCGTGGAGATGCCATCATGTGGGCTTACGTTGAGAACGATGGCCGGGTGCTGGAGCAGGGTCGATTGGTCGAGATGCGGCTCGGTAACGCTGAGCGCGGCATTCCTGAAGGACAAGATATTGAAAAGTTGGTCGATGTCATCCAGCGTCGACGTCCGGATGTTATTGGTGTCAGTGGCTTCTCGGTTGAGACACGCAAGCTGTACAAGGATATCCAGGAAATCATCAGCCAGCGGGGCCTGACCGGCCCTGCCTACGAGGACGAGGATACTGGCGAGGAGAGAAACGAGCCACTCGAGGTCATCATGGTCAACGATGAAGTTGCTCGCCTGTATCACACCAGTGCTCGGGCGGCTGCAGAGTTCCCCAAGTACCCTGCGCTTACAAGATATTGCATTGCCCTCGGAAGATATCTGCAGAACCCACTTGCTGAGTACGCATCGCTTGGCCGAGACATCGTTTCTATACCCTTCATACCCAACCAAACCCTGATACCGCAGGAAAAGCTCTTGGACCGACTAGAAACTGCCATGGTTGACATGGTCAATCTCGTCGGTATCGACTTACCGGAGACATATGACGACAAGTACTTATCGAAGCTTATACCCTATGTGTGCGGCTTGGGACCTCGTAAAGCCGACCGATTGATCAAGGCCATCCAGGCTAACAGCGATGAGATCCTCTCGCGTTTCGACCTTCTGGGTGTATCGGAATCACGCGACCTCAAGGCGGCTATGGGCCCCAAGGTCTTCCAGAACTGCGCCAGTTTCTTGTATATCCCGTATGACCCGACAGAAGAGTCCTCTGACTACCTGGACTACACACGTGTGCATCCCGAAGACTACGACTTGGCGCGAAAGATGGTGGCAGATGCCTTGAACATGGATGAGGAGGATGTCAAGGCAGAGACCGACGAGGGCGGTCCCAGCGCTGTTGTTAGAAAAATGGTGCGAGAGGAAACCACCGATCTTGTCAACGACCTTGCCCTGGAAGACTACGCCGCCGAAATTGAAAGGAATTTTGGACAGCGTAAGCGTGCCACGCTCGAGACCATTCGAGCCGAACTCGACAACCCGTACGAAGAAATTCGACAAATCTTTGCACTGCTGTCTGGCGACGAAATGTTCACCATGTTGACTGGTGAGACGAAAGAAACTCTCTACGAAGGCATGGTGGTTCCCGTTACTATCAAGCGCACATTCCCCGATCACATTGAAGTTAAGCTCGAGTGCGGAATCGAAGGTGGTGTTTCTGAATCAGAGTTCCCCGAGGGTGTCGGCAGCGGCGGACAGGAGCCTCGTCACGTCTATTCAAGCCACCAGATTGTGCGTGCGCGCATCGTCTACCTCAACCGGAAAGCACTTACTGCGCAGTTGTCCCTGCGAGACGATCTCATCCGGCAACCACAAAAGAAGCCTTACGACCGCGCCGCTGGCGAGTGGGACGAAGCCCAAGAAGCACAGGACAAAAAGGCAGCCGAGAAAGAGAAGGAGGTTGCATCTGGCCGACCCAACCGTGTCGTCAACCACCCTCTCTTCTTTTCTTTCAACACGATCCAAGCAGAAGAGTACCTTGGTGGCAAGGAGACTGGCGATCTTGTCATTCGTCCATCGTCCAAGGGTTTTGATCATCTGGTCGTGACATGGAAGGTCTCCAACAATGCCTACCAGCATCTTGACGTGCTCGAGATGAACAAGCCTAACCAGTTCTCATTGGGCAAGCAGCTCAAGATTGGAAAGCACACATACTCTGATCTTGATGAACTGATTGTCAACCACGTCGAGGCCATGGCACGCAAGGTTACGGAACTGACCCGAGACGAGCGATTCCAGCCTGGCACTCGGGAAGATACCGGTATGTTGGCGATACCCTCATTGATTTCAAATACGTAACTAACCTTTTGCTTTTAGAAAAATGGCTAGAGAACTACTGTGAGGCCAACCCGTCGCGATCCATGTACGCGTTTTGCAGCATGCCCAAGTACCCCGGACACTTTTGGATTTGCTTCCAGATGAGTGCCAAGGGACCGAAGGGTGCTTGGGGCATCAAGGTGGTGCCCAATGCGTTTGAGCTGCAGAAGCATGTTTACCCTGACATGGTTGCGTTGAAGAATGGATTCAAGATGCTGGTTAGTGCAGCGGCTAGCAAGGGACCTGTTAGGCGGTAGAGAAGGTCTTTTAGAGAGAAAAAAGCAGTGTGCGAGCGTGGATGCCCTATCTTCCATATAATGAAGGGCCGGTTTTGGTAATATGTATACCTAGTCACTTTTTTTTTCTCTCTCATCTTTCTTTCCACCTTGACTAATCTTACTACCCCGTGCTGCGAGTATTTTATCCTGGGATTTCAAATATGGTCCTCGATTGTGTGGATCTCTCTCATGGGCATTTGCGGGATAACACAAAAAGACTTTGACAGGCACATGTCCTGTAGACTTGATTTGAAAAGGCGCATTCGGGTCACTTGTATACTAGGAAGATCAGCTACCCAAAATTGCGCTGCCAATTAAGCTTTTTCTTTTCTTCTTTTGACTCGTAGTATATGTACACGCAAAGAAAGAAAGAGAGAAAGCGTTAGTATTCCCTACACGTACCTCCTCTTTCTCTCTCTCTCTCTCTCCTTGCACACCCACCGGACCTACCTCCGTATCTAGCGTCCAAAAGACCTCCCAATATAAAAAAAAACTTTCACCACCCGGCGCCTAGACTCGCCACCACATAGAAAGAAAAAAAAGGCCCGTTTCTCGCGTACACTTCCCACGCATGTAGGAGTCATGTACACCAACCCACGTGGTGTGCACACTCTCTCTACATATAGTTATAACGTACAGACATTACATACGCATTAACACACAGCAGTCCAGACACATGGGGGGGGGGGGGGGAACTATATAAAGCACGGAAGCCAACAACATCCTGACCCACCACCCACGGATGACGGGGGGAGAGGATCGTGCGCAGGGAGGGGGGAAGCAAGCGGGAAATGGAGAATGATGGAAAAAAAAAGGAGAGGAGTCTGGACTGAGTATGTACATACTAGTAGCTTATGTATATATCATTAGCAGAGGGAAGTATGTATTCCGACCTCTCTTTAACAACAAAGTATGTCTGTAGTGGATCCGTAGGTTTTTCCCACGTGTACACATGCATGCATGCATGTATGTATGTATGTATGTTATAGGTACAGTAACAGTACATAATACTGCCTAGTCATGGGAAAGCTGCAACACGGGTCATTTAGTGCTTTTTGGGTTAGTTTTGGCGAGGGGGAGGGGGGTTTTGCGCGCGCGCGGGTAGGTCGGCGGGTGCCGAGGCAACGTTTTCTCTCTCTCTTTCTCTCGCTCTTTTTTCTTGTTTTTTTCTTTTTGGGAGGGATGGGGGAAAGGGGTCTAGACGATCGAAGAGCGGGGCGGGGAAGCACGGGTTACACGTACTTCTACTTCAGGGTGGGCCCTCTCTTGTTTTTTTTTTTCGTCTTCGCTTCTGTGACGCGTGGGGTTGTGCTCTTTTTTGATTTGGTAGAAAATTTTGGTTTGTTTACTCTATGCGTAAGTAGAGAGAAGAGTGTGAGAGGACTTTGCAGTAATTTTTTCTTCTTCTAAGGGTCGAAGAACAGAGCTGCGCTTGTTTTCTCTCAATGCATCAGGGTTCAAGATGCATAAGATGGTACATGTTGTGCAATTGTGCCTCGGCCAATTGTTTTTGCTGTTTCGCTCTGCACAGCAGAGCATTGACGCGATTCAAGAGACTGATCTTACAGTTTTGCCAAGTCATTAACAACCACGTGTTGACCTCTGCGTTGTGTCGCAATAGGGAGTAAATATGCCGTCAGGGTGCTGGCCACATCTTCATCACTTCAGCCAATACGAACGCAAGGATTATGTAATGATTAAGCCTTTTGTGGTTGTTACCAACCGCAATAGGCATTGAATTTCATCGCTAACTATTGGCCATGGAAATGAACTATGGGGTATGTTTTCCACGGCTTGGGTGAAGCCCCCTAAAAGACAAACAAGTAGTCAAGGCCCTCTCTCGTAAGAGCAGGACAGTAGTGTCCGGGTATCAAGAAAAAGAGGCTTTTGTTGATGACCGGAGGTTGGCTCCTGGCTCCTCGATGGTTGTGTTTGAGTGTCGTAAATAGTGAAAGAACAAAGGAAAGAAAAACAAGAAACTTTTTTTCGTCATGGTGAATGGTGTGATTATACAGGTGGAGGCGGTAACGCTCCAGAAACGCCGGGACAAATGGGTAATGTGGTTTGAGGAGAGAATCAGGACCAGCTCTCAAATCGCGGTCGTGTTGAATAGTGACAGAGAAGTGAAGTGAAGTGAAGGAGGAGAGACAAGGCATGGCACTCTCTAGTGAGAGAATTGCCTGCTCAGGCGCTGCCATGCGTGCTCGACACTCCTTCGGACACCGTCCTTTTCACTCTCGACGCTCGAGGAGCTGGAGGTGGAAGAGGTAGAGCTCTGGCGGTGGCATCGGGGCTTCATCTCGTCGACAAGGTTTCCGGCTCCGCCGCGGCCAATGTGGTAGACGGGAGCTTGCTGGGAGCGCAGGCGCTCTTGCTGTTGGAGCTCCTCATCGAAGCTGAAGATGGCGCGTTCCGACCTCCTCATGTTGCCAGCACCGCCACGGCCAGTAGCGTATGTGGCGTTTGATGGTGGAAGAGGCAGCTTGGTGCGGGACGCTGGGCCGGTGGCAGTAGGACCGGGAGTGATTTCGGTAGGCTTGATACGCATGGCATTGCCAGCGCCGCCGCGGCCAGAGTACATGTAGTTGGAGGCGGATGGGTGTGGTTCGTTGATGCGGAAGTTGACCATTTTGGCGGTGGTTGTGGTGTGTGTGGATTGAGAAGACGGATGAAACAAGTCAAGTAGTACTTGTAGTACAGAAAAGCTGGGGTAGTAGCGTCGTTTGGGGTAGCAAAAGTGCAGCTGGATGAGCAGAGGATTTGGGGCAGAGGGTTTATATAACAGAGCGAGTCGCACTGATCACGATGTCCTTTTGTCACTTCTCAGCTGCAGGGCGGCCGGGGTGGTGCAACAAGGCCGGCATGGACAGACTACCAGAATTTTCGGCGCCACGCAACGAACCAAGGAGGCACGAGGCGGCGCCCAAGGGCTTGGACGTCTGAGCGAGACTTTGCAGTTAACGGCAGCCGAGAGATCATGCGTGGCCTGGGTAGGAATTTTCAGAGGGCCATGAATAGTTTACCATTACCCCCTCAAAACGCGCTGATTGGCTGGGCACAGTTTTTCGGGGGTAAGAGATTGCCAGGGGAAAGGTCAGGTGCAGCGGCGAGGACGCAGCGGCGCGATCGAGCCCCATTTGACGCCATTGCGACCGCCCAGCACCGGACCTGGGCTCCGCAGCCGTGCAGCAGCAAAGTGTGGAGGCGGGAGAGAGAAATTTGTGCTGGCGGGCTCCGCCGTTGCCGTCATCCAGTGCAGTGTGTGCCTGGCCTCGGGCGAGGGAGAGGCTGACTGTGACGATGACTGTGACTGCGTCTGGTTGGCTGTCGCTCGCTTCGTCCGCCTGGTCGGTCTGACCGCATACGCCTCCTCTCCCTGGTACTTTGCCGCCGTCATTTTACTCTGGTGTTCTGCTGACCACGCACACGTCAAGCCCGAGCCCCGACTGAGGCGGACGCGGCTGCGCATGACGTCGAGCATCGTGACGTCTGGGCGGCGAGCTGCGACCAGCACCCAGCGACGGTGACCGGCCGACATACGTGTCCCTGTCGACCATGGCCGGCGCCATTTCCAAGTCATCAGGTACCTGCAGCACCCTGCCCATGCTGCGACAGCCGTGTCTGTGTAGCGTGCGTGCGTAGTGTGTGTGTGTGTGTGTACGGTATGCGTGTGTGTTGCGATGCATCGCCCTCATCACACCATTGTTGACGGCATTGTCACGATGCTTGGCACGCGCGTCTCGCCCTCGCCCTCGCCCTCGCTCTAGCCGCCCTGGCAACACGGTCCCCCGCTTCGTCCGCCAGACCCAACGACTCCTCTCTCTGCACGGCTGGGCGTCTGCAGCGTCTGCAAACTCGTCTTCATTCTTGCTCTCTACGCTCCATAATCAATTGGGGGTATTCCGAAGCGCTCACAAACGCCAGTCATGCATCATCGTCCCTCGATCCCCTCAAACCCCTCGTACAACTTACATAACCCCCCTCCCCAACCTCCGTCGCGCTTAAGTAACAGAAACGCTCTGAAATGCGGGGGAGACAGGCTACTCCAGTAGCTCTCCCGTTCAGGAGCTACGCTTACCGGCTGACACGTAGATCTGCCTTGGTCCAACCAACCCATCCGACACGCCCCAGCTCTGGCCCTCATCCTTGGCCTGACCCCAGCTGCCGCATTCCCATTTCCATGACTAACTGCAACCGCTCTACTCCCGGCCCACCACCCCAATAGCCCCCTTCTCCAACCCTCGCTGCGGAGACGGCACCAACGGGGAAGGCCAAACTGCTCATGCTGCTGTTGCGGTTCCTGCTGCGGCCACAGGGGCTACACGCCTCGACCGCTTATGCAAATTTCGTATGAATAATATCGGGATTCTCCTGCCACTCGTCCTTTTCCACCCACATCTGCATTCCATGGTCAGCACACTCGTCACCTTCTCAATCCGCCACATGCTGCTGCAACTTGCCTTTTTGAACGTACTCAGTCCCGCCAGAATGCTTCCGCCAGTCCATGTCGTGTAGATGCGTTCTGGCGGTGCTAAAATCTTGATCCTCATATCCTTCACCGCCAGTCGCTGCACCTCGTGGAGCAGTCGGTTGCCGAACCCCTTTGTCAGTGTAGACCCACCGGACAGCACAATGTTGCCGTACAGCGCCTTTCGTAGGTCCATGTCGGTTCGGTGAATCGCCTCCACCACAATCTGGTGCACGCCGGGGTATTCTAGGCCAATAATCTCCGGGTTGAAGAGGATTTCGGGCGCTCGGAAGCGTTCCGCTCCCACCTAGACCCCGTCAGCTAGTCTTCAACAGCGCTGCATGCTTCGTGTACAACCCACCTTGAGTTTCTGCCCATCGGGAAGCGTGTAGTCGATGCTCTTGCCTTCTGACCTCGACGACCCAGACCAGTCCTTTTCCTCCTTGGCAGGGTCGAGCGCCACATAGCCTGTCGCCTCCTTGATGTTCTTGACCGTCTCCTTCTCTGCGCTCGTGTGAAAGATGCGCCCGCTTTTCCTCAACAGTTGCTGCAAATGCTCCGTGACGTCTCTGCCTGCCACATCGATCCTCCGGATGCTGTTGGGTATCGCGAATCCTTGGAAGACGGGCACCGCATGCGACACACCATCTCCCGAATCCAGCACGAGACCTGTCGTCTTGCCAGATGCGTATAGCGACAGCACCGCTTGCACTGACGTGTACAGCGCAGGCACGTTGAACGTCTCAAACAGAATCTGTGCAGCCGTGTCACGGTTCTCGCGTGGATTTAGTGGAGGCTCGGTGAGCAGTACTGGGTGCTAAAGATGTGATAGTCAGCTCTATGCCCCTCCACAGTCGCAAATGCCTGCCTCTGTCCCCAAGTCTCACACACTCACATCTTCGCTGACTGTGCGCAACCCTTCTGTGTAGACATATTGCCATATCCTCTCCATATCATCCCAGTCTGTGACAATGCCGTGCTCCAATGGGTAGTTGATCTTGAACAGGCCCCTGTATTGCTGTGCTTGTGGCCCTATGAATACGTCTCCCTCCAATGCACCCGCCATTGTTCGAACATGTTTCGGCCTCCCCACATACGACGGGAAGAAGCATTTGGGCACATCCTCGCCTGCGAATCCGGCTCGAATGGTGCCGCTGCCGTTGTCTATCACAATCGGGGCATTGTGTAATCGGGAGCCCATGGCGGGTGTCGAGCGGTAGTTGGGGAGCCCGAAAATGTGCGATTGTGAGCTTGTTCGGCGATGGGGATATGGTGGGCAGTTGCTGTGGCGGGGCAGAAAGCTGTTGTCGTGGCTGCTTCCCCAGGCGGAGCTCTTGCTACATCGCGAAAGTTCACGACGCGCTTCGGCACTACAGGCAGGGGTCTCACCGCATCACGTGCTAGCGCTTAGTACGATATAACGGCACAGGCAACTCTGATTGTCTTTCTGTTATTGTATAAAGCTGCTGATAGCCCATTTTGATCCAATCCTCAAGCTCTGTGCAATCGTAGAGCCTGTGGCCATCATCACTTAACCAACGTATTTATCAACCCCGCATCAGCTTAGCGTCCGATTTTACACTGCTGCCAGGCCCCACGCCAGATAGATGCATTCAACGCTGACCAGAATTTCTCAATGTTCGCGTAGTCTTCTCTGTAGAAGTTCCATCATACCTGGCATTAGGGCCATGTCTTCAGCGAGGCTCACTTCACGCTTAGGGCCTCTTAACGGTGCTTTGAGTTCGAACCAAGATCCCTTTTACAAACCCAGGCACCAGGACTTCTACCGCATATCTTCGGGGGGTATTTGGCAGCCCGCTCGGGCAGATCAGAGGCCTGCATCGAATCACAATTTGCCAGCCCTGCACAAGAAAAACATCCGTCTGATTTCCTGGAACATCGATGTCCTGATCCCATTTGCTGAGGAGCGCATGAGCGCCGCACTGAACCATCTCAACGAAGTTGTATCGTCAACACCACAAAATATTGCTATCATTGTACTTTTCCAGGAAATGGAAAAATCCGACATGAAACAGATACAAGAGGCATCGTGGGTAAAAGAACGCTTTCATCTTACTGACATCGATGAGAAGAGTTGGCGGCAATCCTACTACGGTACGACGATGCTTGTAGACCGACGATTGAACGTCGACTCAGTTTTCCGTGTGCCATGGTATAGCAAATTTGGTAGAGATGGCTTATTTGTCGATATATGCCTCTCAAACACGGCTGAATCGCATGATGCTGACAGCAAGGTCTTGCGAGTTTGCAATACCCATCTAGAGTCTTTGGTAGCCGACCCACCAGTCCGACCCACACAGCTGGCAGCCGCCAGCCAATATCTCAGTCAAAGCGAAGTCTCGTGCGGTATAGTGGCAGGTGACCTCAATGCCATACAACCCTTTGATCGCACACTGCACCTAGAAAACAACCTCAAAGATGCTTATCTTCAGTGTGGTGGCAGTGAAGATAGCGAGCATGGATACACGTGGGGCTATCAGAGCCCGCAAGCTACTAGAAAGAGATTTGGGTGCAGCAGAATGGACAAGGTCTTGTACAGGGGTTCTATCCAAGCTACAGATTTTGTACGGATCGGTATTGATGTTAAAGTAGCGGAAGAGCATAGGAAAACCATGCGAGAAGCAGGGAGTCTGGAATGGGCTACAGATCACTATGGTGTCATGGCTGACTTTGTATTAATTGACGGAGAGCTGAGTGAGGCAGGATAGTCAACTTGCAACAGCATGACACCATTATGCCCAGCACCGAATCCGACAAACGGTAGCTTCAAATATAAATATTCGGTATCATGGATAAAATAGTAGGGAACAACAGCATAATCCAAAGAGACTCTATGATAAGCCTACGCAGAAGCCAAAATCATAAAAGCAGGGCATACACAAATAACGCCTATACCTACAGATGTCCTCTGCTCGAAACCTCACTGCAAAAACTGCAGCGGCCGCGGCCTGCCCCAGTGGTCGCTAGGACTAAACCTCCAACTCCCCTGATGCTTTCTCATAAACCAGTATGCATTCAGCCACATTACGAAGGAGGGTACCGGAGGGAACGACTCAGTACCCGGGTAGCCTTTGTCCAGACAACCAACGATGAGCGGTGTAACGGTATTCTGTAGAAAATGTCAAAAAGGCGTCATCAGCGCCGAAACTTTACTCCTACGAAGGAGAGAGAAAGAGAGAAAGAGAGAAAGAGAGAAAGAGAGAAAGATAGCATCACTCACCGGATCGAGAGTCTTCATGCCCTCCGTGGCAGTATCCTTCATCGCCTGCTCTACACCCTCCGCAATGGGCCCAAGTCCAATCAGCGTATCGATTTCCTCGTGCAAATGGGTCGTCAAGAGCTTGCCAAAGCCGTCAATCAGCCTCCTCATCTCCTCGCCATCATACGTCTGCTCGCCCGCCTGGACCGCCTTGACCCAACGCATCAAGTCCCCCAGGCCCTTTTCAAACCCGTGGTGCTGTGTCACGTTGGTCTCCATATCGCAGGGCACGCCGGCCTCGCGCGCCAGCGTCTCGATGCGCGGGAAGAATATTTTTTCCTCGAGCTGGTGGTGGTGGTGCATTGTGCTTGTCCACGCCGTCGTGTACAGCATAAAGTCGGATACGTCCTTGGGCCGCGACACAAAGGGCGCTTGGTGGTAGATGGCGTTTAGGCCGCGCAGAATCACGTTGTGGACAGCTGCCATTTCAACGCATACGCTGAGCAGGCGTTTGTCCGCACAAGTGGGTGTGCCTGGTTGGCCGGGGGTTGTGAGTAGAGCAAAGGGCGTGTCTGCCCATGGTGCTGAGGGTTTGGTTGTCATTTTTCTCGAGCTTCGTGAACACAATGTGCAGAGCATGGCCATCTGAGGGCTGGTGGGTTCCTCGCTGCTTTTCTACATATCCCTTGCATTGTTTGTGTTGCTTGCCTGACCATCTGGGGTCGATAGGTGAGATCGAGTGCCGTCCAATCACCCTACTCGTGTTGTAGAACACCGTAAGCAGTATCCTGCTTGTGGACTAAGCGATGTCTGACTTATCAAAGAAATGTTCGCCCTGCAACGTCTGGCACTTGTGGCTAAGCTAGTTGTCAGTGGAGTGGAACTAACCCCGCTTACAACGGACGTGGCAATCTGAAAGGTCGCAATCATGAACTGTTACATGTGTTAAAAGCTGACTGCCCAGGGGAATCAGGCACCCCAAGTACCCACCCAGCTGAAAAGAATAAGCGCGACTCAAGAACGGCCGAACCTCACCAAATTCACAACCATCATCACTAAAGTCCTCCAAATATCTTTAGCACTGAGGCTTGCAACAGTATTTGATATTGTGGGGCGACGACAAGCGGTGTATCTGATCCTAATGTAGCATAAGGCAGTTTTCCAATTCCAGCGTAGCTCTCTTGGGTGACGTTGATAACTTGGATGGTAGTATTTCTCATGCACTGGTCCCTATTAGGAAAAAGTAAGATCTCAAAAAGGGTTTATATTGCTTAGGTCATGGGAGGGGGTGGCTTACTAGTTAGTACATATGCAGGGTCTACTGATAGTGACCATCACATGCCCACACTACTACGAGGCTTCACAGGATAGGCGTACCCTAACCCACAACAGATGATAAAGGGTCAAATACAGTAGTTTTGATTGATTTGAGATTGAGAAAATAAAAGCTGTTGTCATGTGGTTTTGCCAAACACAGTACTTAGTGGGCTGGAAATTTGTAATGATATAATTCATAACTTTAGGAAAAAAAAAAGATCCATAGCAATCTATTCTCGGTATTTTTTAGGTATTATTGGGAATCTGAAGAATATAAAGAAGGAGTAGGAAAAGTGTGTAACCATCGACATCAAGTGCAAGGCATTTCTGAGTCGTACTTTTTCTCAGCTGGGTGGTACTTAACCATCATGGTGTAGCTATAGTCAGTCGACCAATTAAATCGCCGTCTTTAACAACATGGTCCGGTAGTACGATATGTGGATTGGTCGGGCCGTTGAGATGCCACGAGACTGCCAGAGCGAGAGCTTATGCGCACATAATTTCGGTTTCCAATCGGTTCATTCTGCTGGGTATCCAAATTACATGGCCTTCTCGGAGACTATGAGCCGTAGGAAGGTGGAAACGCGGGTAGTGGCTGTTGCTGGAAGTGTTTCCAGTTCGAATACCACGCGTTCGCAGATCAAAAATAGACATCAACGTCACATGGAGCTTGACGGTTTGTCTCACGTTCTTTTAAAGTCCTGGACCAACGGAATGGTGCGGAAGGGTAGTAACCAGTCGAGCCTTGTTGAAATGAAGGGAAGGCTAGTGTCTTGGCGGATGACGCCCTTTTCGGTCCTCATTGTTTCATCGACAAAACGAAAACAGGCATCTTTCTCTCTTCAATGTTTTGCCGATTTCCTAATATCCACAATTGTGAGATGCGTCATCCGTTTTTATTGTGCCATGGCCACACGCACAAACCCACGGCGACCATGTACAGAAGCTACGGGGCTACGACAGGTGTTACAAAGGACTAGATAGATAGAGTGAGTTGACGGCCGTTTTACACGAACGCCGTCAGCTGACATTGAGGCTTGGTATGCTTACGGCAGAGAGGGCACATCCGTCGATCATCTGGTGCAAGGGTCCTTACCCCACATACAAGACAGCCCCATTCACTCATTTGAATAACGCCTCAGTTCTTAGGATTGGAGGATATGCCCTTAATGCAAAAGGTTCCGCGACGTTTCAATAAAATCTTCCCGCATCTCTGCATGCGGCAGAAGGCCCAACCCTTTTGCACAAGCATTCTTGTCGACGGCCCCTTGAAAGAAACAAACATATCCAATCTTTCGTCGTCCTCGAGGCGCACGGCTCGTTGCTTCACCCCCACATTCGGCCTTGACGGACACCTAATAGGTTGCGCCGAAATCGTACCCCTGCCCTAATTTCGCGGCTCACCATACCATTAATATGTAAACTCATCTTCGCTTCCTAAACTCTGGGTTCGTCCCTCAAAGCCTGTCTCTTCGGGGTTTCACATTGTCTTCAAGACCACCCTGGCCGGCTCATATCGTAGAGGTTTGGTCTCACCTCTACCTATCTTCCTTGGCCATCTGAGCTAGAACTCTTGATACCCAACTACACCAACGATTCCTCGCTCATATCAACAATCCCATTCGAACCTACCATTCAACATGCGTTCTACTCTGCTCATCAGTGCTTGGGCTGTCACTGTCCTTGCAACGCCCTTGGCCATAAGGCAGACAGACAAGACTGGCGAGAGTGATACCTGGCAGCCAGCACCTGGCACCCAGGCTACCTGCGACACTAAGACCGACAAGCACATCAGTTTTATGCGAGGCCCTCAGCTGGAGACTGTTCTCAATAATGCGTGTGCTGCCATGATGCCCGTTTGTGCTTATCAGGATCGCCTTCCCGAGGGCACTTTGTGCACAAAAACCATCGACTTCAAGCTCGACGGGCCGAAAAGTAGTATACAGCACGCCAACGTGATCGACAAAGATAGCAACAGCATTAGTGGTTGGGACCTCAGGTGTAAGTACCCTTGAGAACCGGTAGACCTCGACGACACTAACTCTACCGTAGTCGATGTGACACCTGCCGCTCAGCCGGAGGGTTCAGCGGGTGCCTTCTGGCAAAGAGTAGAATGCTATGGCTACTTTCATCAGATTCTGGAGAAGTCGAGCCCAGATGGCTGCCACAGTAACGTTGGTTCTGGCGTTGGCACTCTCAAAGTTGGCGGTGACAGCTCATTGGCTGGGACAGTGTTCAATGTTACCATTGTTCCTAAGGAAAGTGCAGCATAGTAGCTGAACTACCTATTATCATCCTGATCTTTTGCGGTATATATCCAGGATGCGGAAGCCTCATGGCCAGGACACTTGGATATCGAAGATCTGCTTGCTTGTAAAATATTTTCACGAATGTACATTTTTTTTCCAACGCATGTTCTCGAACACTCGCAACAGTCCAGAATTCGTAGTGTCAAGCAAAGTGGCGGTCGCCTGTTAAGCTGCAAAGCGGGATATTATCCATCACCAGATTGCATACTGTAGCCCGTCTAACCCCTCGAACACATGTTGACCGCTTCGGAACCAGATTGTCGAGCCGATCCCCCTTTCCACCTGCTTTTCCAAAAGCAAAACGACAAAAATAATAACTAGTAAATCGATGCACTAAGGTATTGGCATATTTGCCGATTGATCCGCTCGGTTAACTGAGCCTTTACATTAAAACACCTCACAACGCTGGGCAGCGTAACGATGTCGTCGCCATCTTTCAATGCTACTGCATGATGGACTTCACAAACAGGGAAGGTGACCTTGGTATTTGAGCCAAATCGAATAACCTCATCAGATTCACTAATCGTAGTAGCTCTAATGAGGTGCGATGTACTAGGAAGAAATGAAAGCCCTCTTGCGTGAATAGATATATGTGTGTTCCATGTCGCGACTCCCGTACGCAACTCTCGCTCTCGTAAGATCCGATGACCAAGATACAGAAAAGATGGCCTTCATTTCAATCCCTGGATTAGTTCTCACTCAGGACCTGCCATGTGGTCACAATACGTACGGCCGTATAGTTCACTGCGGCTCCATTGCCAAGCCGGCACGACGTCATCACCCAACCCCCGTCATCGACTAACACCCTCAGCCTCGCATCGTCAACATCGATCCTCTACTCTAGTCGCCTCGGCTGCAGATGATTCTGAGCAATTTAGTAATGGATCAGGAACCGAGCTCATCCGAGCCTATAGATCACCACAGGGAAACAAGCCCGGGGGGCCACTTGGCGAACCTCGGATGTTCTCTTACGCATACACGGCATGCACCCAAGTCATCTTTGTAATATGGAAGAAAAAAAGTGGCTCGATGCACTAGGTACCAAGCACAGAACCTTTGCTGGAAGTATAAGCTAGCTACTGGCCGTTCCCATACTTGCCTGTGCTGCTCGGTCATCTTACAGCCTCCATTTCTGTCAGCACTCTAATTGCTTAATACCAACGTCAACTCCAACATTCAAGATGCGTGTCGTGAGCACCATTCTCGCCTTGACCTCCGCCGCTTCAGGCATGGTCTCTGCTCGCGCCGACTCTTCCAATAACGAGACTACATCTTCTGCGCCCAATGTTGTTGCAGCGCAATATGATGGAGAATGTTTCTATCCTGTGCCAGACCCCAAGTTCAGTCTCGACAGCTATCTTGGGACTTGGTACCAGGTTGCAGGCACACCGTTCGGTCCTACGGCCGGTGCACGCTGTGTAACTGCAAACTACCAACTCAATGTACGTCTTTTGTTTTTGGTGCATGATTCAAGTACCAAAGACGCCTCAGCATGGTATTCTGACAATTAAAAAAACAGAGCAACGGTACGGTGCGTGTTACCAACAGTGCAGCTGCTGGTTCCTCGACCTTTAGTATCATTGGTACCGCTACGCCTGTAGACCCTGCCTACGGTCTTGCCGGGGCCTTCAAAGTCGAGTTTCCCAACACTCCCTCGGAAGGAGCTTGTCCTGGACCCAACTACATCGTGCAAGGTAAGTCGTGTTTTTTTTTTCGTTGCGCAAAGTTTGCATTGGTATAGACGAGAGAGAGAGAGAGAGAGAGACAAAAGGCTAATGTTGTGGTGACGCAAATAGATTACGCCGTGGATTGGGCCATTGTCCAGACACAGAAATGGAATACTTTGTACATTTTGAGCAGAGTGCGACAGCCGTCTGAGGAAAGCATTCAAGCTTGGGTCGACCGAGCAGTTGCGTTCGGATCGAATCGGTCGGCTATCATTAGGTTTAATCAGACTGGTTGCGAAGGATTGTGAGTTTGGTATGTAGAAATACAGCAGTTGGATCGTACACTTGATGATATGATGTGCTTGTCTAAGGTGTAGCATACGTTTTTTATACGGCAATCGAGTGCTCGATAAAATGATAGAAAATGTTGATATTAGCCATTGGCAGTTTACATAGCTGTTCGATGAACCAAAGCTTCTATGACAAGTTTCTTGACTCAACTTCCATGGTCCGTATGCTTATAGGATATAGGATATAGGAGTGACTGTCACAATCGGTATTGACTTCTTCAAAGCACAGGGAAAGCAGTACGTTGTGACGATCGAATTTCTGATAATACGACAAGGGGCATGTCTCCTGTTTGTCGGTAGATGGATAAATTGTACACGAGAGGGGGTATCAGTGTAGGCTTTTGCACGAAATGTGCAAGACATGGTCTTACAGAATTTATAGCGCAAGGCACATAAATGAGCCGAGGAAGACACGATTTGCGATCGAGGCTGCAGAAGCATTGGAGTAGGGGTTAACGCAGCATATCAAAACACGGCTTGTGATATCATTAATACGCACATCAATGGTAGACTGGATGCTGCTCAACAGTAGCATCCGACTTGGGCATCTGAGCGACGGGCTGCGGCCCCCATTGTTGAGCGGTTTGAGGACCCTGCTGTACTGGCTGTGGCCCCCATGGTTGGTACGGCTGCGGTATCCATTGCTGCCCCGGTTGCACAGCCCACTGCTGTACTGGCTGCTGAACCCATTGCCCTCCTGGTGGCCCAGCATACGGTCCAACCGGCGCCTGGGGTTGCAACTCGTATGCGCCACGGAACGCAGGATACCTGCCCTGCCCACCAAAAGCCCATTTTATGCCGCCCCTGCTCCTAACAAGGACCCAAAGACTGCCCAACACACACAGCGCAGCAACAGCCATTGGCAGCAACATGTACCGCATTGCCTGGGAAGTACCACACGCCGAGCCAGCCCAACCCATGCTTGGAAAGACCTTGTCAATTTGACAAGTCCACGTCTCCCTTGTAAGCTCTTGGTCCGGTGCAGTCCCGTCGTTGTTGATGTGCCATTTTGCGTCGCTGGCCTGGACAGATGTCGCATAGCCAAAGCCAGCCAGACTAGCGACCATCATGATGATATTGCTCAATAGCACGACCCAAACCCACACCCTCTCATGCCCCGCCGTGCCTTCTACCCTCTTCAATTGCCATATTCCTGCTAGGCTCACCACAACCACCGCATATGCTATTATGCAAATGCCCAGTATGGCGAGTACGGGCCCGTGGTTCAAGTTGACCGTGACCTGAGCTTCGGTGCTGTTGCCGGGCCGTGGTAGGGAGATTTGAAAGTCGCCAGTGAAGAAGTCGCGGTTAAGATGGTTGTAAAAGATGTTTTTGGATACGCGCTCGAGGATCGTGGTGATAGCGGCGATGGGGAAGAGGAATAGGAGCGGTGGCAAGACAAGGAGGACAGTACGGCACCCGTTGGGTTGACGCATTTTGCCTCTAGTGAGCTTCTGCTCGGTGGGCAATCATGTACCAGATCTGGAGGCTTGAATCCAACGAAGTGGGTTGAGGAAGTGGTAACGGCTCTGCTCTTCTTTGCCAAGGGTAATTAGTAGCGTGTGGTGCTAGCAAGGTCACGGCGAGTCGCGCAGTAGCGGTTGAAATGAGGATGGACGCCTGAAAGGATTGCGCCTGGGCCTGGACACGGTTGTGCTTGGCGTGTCTAACAGAGCGAACATGATTTTGTTGCGATTTTTTAGTTGCCAGTATGCACAACGTTATATTTTGTTGTCACGAAAGCCTGACTATGTCTCGGGGGCTAATGCACGTCTTATGTACGAAGAAGGCAGACTGACGCGTGCTCGCGTGCTCACGTGCTGAAGAGACTCTCCCACGACATGGGCATGGTTTGCAAAGGTATTACTCTAAACCATAAAGAGCTGGTTTTTAGTCATATTGTTCAAACTCGAACTAATGGATGATACCAATGTATATTCTATGCTGAAAAGTGGTTAAAAAAATACCGATCTATGTGTGCGTTATAAAAATGGTTCCCAGCCCATACCCTTAATCGAAAAGTATTACAATATAGTATACCCAACGCCACGCTGTGCATGAATTAACACATATGTACTACTGCGGCGCTCCGATGGCTTGCAGTTTTGCCAGTTCAAAATACACGCCCTTCTTGGCTACCAGTTCGTCATGCCTGCCCTTCTCTACAATCTTGCCCCGGTTGAACACGTAAATTACATCTGCGTGTTGAATCGTACTCAATCGATGTGCGATGGCAATTGTAGTCCTGCCCTTGGCCGCGGAGTCGAGGGCGTCTTGAACAACACGCTCGGATGTAGAGTCGAGAGCAGAAGTGGCTTCATCGAGAAGGAGGATCTTAGGGTCACGAAGAAGAGCGCGTGCGATTGCCAGGCGTTGTCGCTGCAAATAGTCAGTATGTGTTGTATAAGACGACAGTAAGAGATGATGACTCACCTGGCCACCTGAAAGAAGAGCTCCCTTTGCGCCAACAAGAGTGTTGAAACCGTCTGGCAATGATGTTATGAACTCATAGATGTTGGCATCTTTGCATGCTTGTATGACAGCTTCGTCACTCATATCTTCCTTATCTGCCAGAATATTCTCGCGAATTGTGCCGGTATATAGCGTAGTCTCTTGGCTCACAATGGCTAGCTGTGATCGGTAGTCCTGGATATTGTAGTCGGTTAATGGTACGTCATCAACGAGCACAGAACCGCTAGTTGGATCGTAGAACCTCTCCAACAATTGCATGACTGTCGACTTTCCACTACCAGAGGCTCCAACAAGCGCAACAAACTGACCAGGCTCAGCAGAGAGACTGACTCCTCGCAGAACACGGTGGTCTGGTCGCCCTGGATAGGTGAAGCGCACGTCTTGCAGCTCAATCTTGCCCACCAGGCTTTCAATCTTCTTGCCATCAGGAGACCAGTGGTCGATCTTGGGGATGCGGTTCAGGAATGACTTGAGAAGCTTAGCAGCATCCTTGGCCTCGCCCATGTCCGGAGCAAAGGAGAAGATGGACCCAGCTGACTGGGCGCCGTTTATAATTGAAGAATAGACAATGAAGAATTGCAAGACGGTGTACTCCCGAGCGAAGAGCAAGCGACCTCCGTACCAGAAAACCAGGGCAAAGATGAACATGATCAATCCTTGAGACGTGGCGTAGAGCGCGGCTGATACGTTTGTGAACTTGAGATAGCCCTTGCCTTGGTCTGCAAGCTTGTTTTGATATTCGCCCAAGAGATGCTTTTCAAGCGAGAGGGTTGCCACAGTGCGGATGGATGAGGCCGCCTCGCAAGCAAAACTTGCAGCATCTGATGTCTCCTTGGTTCGCTTTTCCATGCGAGTGAGTGCATAAAAACGGAAGTAACCGCATCCAATAACAAGAGGAATGGTTGCAGAGCACACAAGAGCCAATTTCCATCCAAAGGAACATCCAACAATGAAGGCGACAATGATGGAGGCAACTGCGCTGAGAATCGTGCCAAGGGTAGAGCCACTAAGACCAGCGAGACGGTTTGCTTCTGCTGACAGGAAGTTGCTCAGAGCTCCAGAAGTGACCGTTTCGCCGTCAAAAAACTCCATATCTTGGCGGAGCATGGCTCTAAAGGCGCGTAATCGTACGTTGCCCACAAGTTGCGCAGATCCTCTAGATAGCGTCCTGCCCTGGACGAAGTAGAAGAAACCGATAACTAGTCCAAGCATGAGAAACATGTAACACCAGAAGCCAATAGCATGCCCTCCAAGTGATGTTCCAGGTGATAGGAGCGAGTTGATCGAGTTACCGAGAATGATGGCTTGTACTGCGGGGTTGCAACCAGCGAGGAAGCTGAAAATCAGACCGATAGTCATTATCAGATGTTCTCCCTCGTTCATTTCCCAACTGAACTTGATCAGTTCCCAGGTGCTATACTTCCTGTCTTTCTCATCCTTCTTTGCTAAGAACTCGGAGGGGGCAGATGTTACAGTTCGCAACAGAGCAAGTTTCTGCTCGTCTGTTTCGCCTTCTGTTGGTTTCTCGGGGTCATCTAGCACTGACATCCTGTTATCGGAGTTCTTCTTTGCAGTTAGTTCCTGAGCTTGTACAAGACCTGCATACACTGAGTTGAGATCGAGAAGCTCTTGGTGGGTGCCTTGTTCGACGATTCGTCCCAATGCCATGACCACGATGTTGTCTGCCTTCTTGATTGTAGACAACCGATGTGCGATAACAATCGTTGTTCGTCCTTGTGAAGCTCGATCAAGGGCGTCTTGGACCAAACTCTCGGATCTGGTATCCAACGCTGCAGTAGCCTCATCTAGAAGTAAAATCTTGGGATCTGAGACAATAGCACGGGCGATGGCGATGCGCTGCTTTTGTCCGCCAGAAAGCAATCCACCTCGCTCTCCAACTTTGGTTTGATACTTTTCTGGTAGGTCCATAATGAAATCGTGGGCGTTGGCAATCTTGGCGGCATTCTCAATAAGCTCCATCTTCTTCTCGTCCGATACGTTTGCGTACTCGGTGTTGACCAGCCCATGTAGAATGCTCTCGTAAATGGTTGTACTAAATAGCACGGGTTCCTGGCTGACAATAGCCATATGTTGACGCAGCCACCGTAGGTTCAGTGTGGTGATATCCCTGCCATCCAGAAAGATCTGACCCTCCATCGGCAGATAGAAACGTTCCAAAAGTCCGACAATTGTAGATTTTCCAGATCCTGACGCACCGACGAGCGCGACCATCTTGCCTGATGGAACAACCAGGTTGAAATCTGAGAGCACCGTGGTGTCTGGACGAGAGGGGTATACGTGCTTGAGATTTTTAAACTCGATGTTTCCAACAAAGTCCTCTGGTATGATGCCTTCGTCTGTCTCTGGATCGATGGGAGAGTTTCTTTCGATTGTGTTGAAGACCTTTGTAGCAGCCGCAGTGGCCCCACCAAAAGCTTGAATATGAGGCAGGTTCTGTCCGATGGAGAAACCCGCAATCATGAGTGCCATGACAACGGTAAGAATGTTCGAAACGCCAAGTTCCCCATGGTCTAGGAATCGCTTGCCTTGCCAAAAGGCCAAGGCGTACTGAAGATTGAGCACACCCATCATGCCAGCAATCATCATTGACAACCAGAATTTCGCTCTGTAGTCCAGCTTGGTTGCACGATCGACAAAGACCTTGTACTTTTCTTCAAGGCGCTTCTGTGTTCCGAATGCAGCGACATTGCGGGCTGAAGATAGCACTTCTTCGGCCAAGGAAGCAGCTGTAGCGTATTCGTCGATAGACTGAGTTTGTGCCTTCTTCATCATGGTACCGTTGAAACCCATCATCAATATCAACGCAAGGGTGGCAGATAGCATGATCAAGGAGAGTTTCCATGATCTGATGAAACCGATGATGATAGCAGACACAAACATGGACACTCCAGTAACAAACAGGCCAATCTTCTGACCGATACCGTCTTGGACCAAGTTCATGTCGGAGCTAATACGGGTAGTGACCTCACCGGAGCCTAGGAAGTCGAAGAAAGCAATGTTCTGCCTGAAGATAGCGCGCAGATAGAGTTCCCGAATCCTTCGTGTAATGCGTTCCCCGGTATATGAAAAACCAACGATACTCACGTATGAGGTAACAAACGATCCAATGCCGAGGTACACAAAGTAAAGTGTAAATTTCTGGATCTGATGTTCGAATCTGGCAGCAGCAACTGCATCGACTGAGAAGCTAGTAAAACTTCCAGCGAAATTACCATAAACAAGCTGCATTCAGTCAGCTTAATATTCTCGCGATAGCAGATTTGTGCGCCTTGACAAAACGCCTGGGCGAGTCTCTGTAATACACGGCGGCTCTGATTTGACATAATGGGATGAAATGTTGAGATATATCACTTACTGTCATCAAAGGCATTACTGCACCGGCCGCAATACTCGCGAATAACGCCAAAACCATAATGGCCTTGTCTTTGCCACTCGCATATCGAAACAATGAGAAATAACCCACGGACAGGTTAGGTGCTGTCAGTTGTCTGTCGATAATTTCCTTCTCTTTGTCACTCAGGGTAGCTGTGGGCAGCGTGGACTCCTTTTCCGACTGCACTTCATGCTTCTCGTCAATGGCCTTTGACACGGCCGTTCCTGTGGCCGTGGCCGAGTCGTCGTGATCCATGCTCAAGTGGTGGTGAGCTTGCCTTGTCGTCGCTGATACTTGGCGGGCAGCGATAGAAGAGCCCCAAGGGATTCCAAGAGGTGCAGAGCAAAGAAAGGAACTCCAGCGGTGCTTCTCTTGAGATTCCCTACTGCGCCACTCACGGGCCTCGAAGACTAGAGTGGGACTTCTGCCCCGTCCAATATCCCGGCTAGACCAAACGTGATGTCAGTGCGCAACACAAGCCGCTCGGTTACACGGCCGTAGGCCCTAAAGAGTGGATGACGCGCGCTGGCTAGTTTTGTGTGGGTACTAAGGCATACGAGGAATACGGTGCAAGTGTAGCGAGCATCGATCAACAGCCGCAAGCCACTAGCTAATAAGTATCGGAGCATCGACTAGGCAACAAGATATTGACGCTCGAGATAGTCCTTTGTTGACGAAGCCATGGTTGCCTGGAACTGACCCCATCGTGTATGCACGAGGCTAATGACCGCCTTGTTGGTACTCGGAGTCGCGTGCGTAATGGTAATATATTACATTGGTGGAGGAAAGTACCGAATCTATGGTCGGACCTCGGGGCTAATCCTCACCCGATGAACCAGAGCCTCGCCTCCCCCTGCCCCTTACGTCCGTAACTTGTCTACAGCGAACACATCGCGGCGCGGGTGATTTTCTGGCTAGCGCTCCACGGCTGGGATTCGCCTAATGGGGAAGAATGTGCGTGTGTGTTTCATTCGTCTGGCGCCGTAATTAGCGTTTTGGTGCATTATGGTTTTGTAGAGTGGTCTTCCTGCGACTCCTTCTATGCCATGTATTGGGAGTAGCATGCGGCGCATGAATAGGCAGGCTTCAGGTTGGTAACGCGCGGAGTACGTGAAGCTCGATGAATGCATGGCGCTGCATTCACGCTTCTCCAGCAACGACACAGATACGTTGTTCGCCATCTCGGTCTGTATGTTTCATCGCATAAATTAGATGCTCATGACAACCCTTTCGTTCTACGAGCTGCTGTGACCACATCGCAGTCCGAGCCTCGATGTTCAATGTCATTGACAGGCGTCGTCTACCTATCGAAATCGAGTTGGGAAATAGGTCCTGTCAGTGAGGCTGTAACTGCGGTAGTAGTGCGATACAGATAATCATGTCTCCACTTCGATCCGTAACTCAGGCTCCTAGAGAGGTGGAATGATAAGTCTTGTACCCGCATTGATAGAAAGAGACGGCCAGTCTGAGAGCAGGAGATAAAGCTTGTGTCACGAAAGGCGTCGACGCCGGTTCTAGATATACCCTATAGCTTATAGTAGCAGGCAGATAGATGAACGAGGAAATCCTGGAGAGGAAAACAGACAACAAAATTGTGCAATTTCCGAGCCCTAGCAACGCGAACCAACATGTATGATAGAGTCGAGAGTCGTTAGTATCGGTTTGTTGGTCAGCTAGGCAGCGGCGTGTCGTACAAAGGCCCACTTCGCCCCAGTAATCCCATCTCAACATGTTCAAGCTAATAACAGTGATTCGGATCGACAACGAACCATTGAAGACGTGACGCCTGTTCAAAAAACTTATTTTCCAAGCTACAGGTCATCGTCTAAGCACCTATCATAAACTGATACATGTGGTACATCCTTATTGTGCTGACTGGCGCAAGGAATTCTCTTGTAGGTCTTACGGCGAACGTGAAAGGGACGGAACCCATTCATCGAGAATGTATGCATGGAGTCAGCAAAGTGAGACAACTAAGCGACACACCGGTGTGTTAGAAATCGCATGGTTGTCTCATATTACGACATAATACTGTTTTCCTAGGACCGACTATATGGACATTCGAATTCCCAGGCTGGTAGGGTAAGACTGTCCTATCTAAGGGATAGCAGATTTTAGCATTTATGAAGTTATGCTTGAGTTGTCTTGCTGTTATATCTGGCATGAGATCGTCTCCCAGAAAAGCACAGATAATTGCAACGTATACCTAGTTACACACGGTACTAGGACAAACGTTTGTTCGGGCAGATACAGGCCACTACAAGTGCCTTGCGCGGACAAACTTCTGTCGGGTAACTGTATATGTAGGAAGAGTTTATGGGTAGCGCGGTGTATCGACATCGCTTAGTTCTACATCTGCCACTACACGGACAGCCAATTAACAAAGGCGAAGTTGACGGAGGGCTGTTTCAGAAGCCGGAGGACGAAGTTGGTAGTTAGGCGATTGGTCAAACCGATGTGAATTATCCCATGGTAGCAGTTCTGGCATGCGAGTCGACCGTCTGAAGATCCCTCTAAACAGACCAGTTTCTTTTTTCGCAATACCAGCAAGATTGAATAGTGACAAAACAGTGTTGTAAACCTCTAAGACTCTGGGCATCAAATTTCGACAAAGTTTGGTGGGCCAGTGTTGAAACCCAAGTGATCATGGGTGATGCTTGATCGATTGATTTCTATTCTAGGCGCTCTACAGGGATCTTAAATTCTTGCGTGATCTTGGCCATGTTATCGACGACTAGGGAAGGGGGTGCAAAGTCAGTATGGATTTAGTATCAAGAGTGTTTGTGCTACTTGCGGTCATTGACGTCGACAGTTTGCGGCTTTTTTGTTTTTGGGCCACTGGAGCCAGAATCAGGTTGACTTGATTCTTCTATTTTAGGTGGTTTAGTGTCTATCTGAATGGTGACCTAAAGCCGAATGGTTAGTGTTTGAAAGTGGTAGATGGGGCACACTCAGGAAATGTAATGCTGAAGCTGTACCTCGCCGTCCAGGCAGGTGTAGTCTAAACCTACCGGTCCGTCATTGACAAGAGCAACATCCATCATGGCAGCGAAAAGGCCATCTTTGACCCTTTCAGATCCGTGCAATGCCCTGACCTTGTTGAAGAAAGCTTGATACAGCGTCCGAGCATTGTCACCGTTTGCGGACTGGTGGAAGCTTGGTTTGTTTCCTTTTTCCATCGATGCCAACAGGGTGAACTGGGAGACTGTCATGCATTAGCCCACATCTATTCGAGGCACAAGCAACTCCCATGGATATGTTCAAACAGCTAGAGGTGTAGCAGCCTGAATGGTGGGCTACGTACCACACAGAACCTCGCCCTGTATATCAGCAACGCTGCACTTCCACTTGGGGAGTCAGAACTATAAGCAAATTTCTATAGATAATGCTTCATACACGGCCTGGCGGATCTTTGGACTCATCGTCCCAGAGTTTAGCCTTGAGTATCTTGGCAGCCATGGCCTCGACATCTTTCTCAGTGTCATCTTTGGAAACGGCTGCTAGAACCAACAAGCCCTTGCCAATAGACGAGATGAGCTGGCCGTCTACCGTGACTGACGCCGACTTGACTCTCTGTAGTACGGCTGGGACGTTGTTAGTGGCCGTGGAGTGGTTGCACGCGGACCGGGTCTGTACTCCTCATGATGGCGGGGTAGCTGGAATCCTGTGGTAGCTGTCTATACACTCACTCACTGACTCACTTGGTCGGCTCTAACCTTCTCGTCAAATACAGCAATCCCGCGCGACTATGTCAGGCATGGAAACTGGCGTATCCGACAGAAGTGAGACGAGGCTGAGGAGCGTGCAACGCGAACGTGAAACGGCCTGACGCGCGTGGGGGTGCTGAGAGCTAGCAGCCGCAATCTTGGCATTGGATGGCGCTAGCCAGCCCTAGGGATTCGCGTTACCCATGCGATGCCTCAACCTCTCCGCATCCAGCCTACGACAAACAGTCCCGCAACATTCTTCGGCCGCCTGTCCGCCCTTGCGCACGCCGACTGCCTAGCTCTCGCTGAAATCCCCCCAGCGATCCTCCCCAGCACCACCGCAACCCCCGCCCCCGCCCTGACGACGAGGCTATACATAAACCATGGCTGCACGGAAACTCCAGCAGGAGATTGACAAATGCTTCAAGAAGGTCGCAGAAGGCGTCGCGACCTTCGAGAGCATATATGAGAAGATCATGCAGACGAGCAATCCGTCTCAAAAGGAGAAGCTGGAAGACCAGCTGAAGAAGGAGATAAAGAAGCTGCAACGGTCTCGAGACCAGATCAAGACATGGGCAGCCATGTCCGAAATCAAGGACAAGAAGCCGCTACTTGACCACAGGAAGCTCATCGAGACCGTAGGGTGACCACTGTGTCGTGGGTTGATGGCGTAGCTGACATGTGACAGCAAATGGAGCGCTTTAAGGCCGTTGAAAAAGAGATGAAGACCAAGGCATACTCGAAGGAAGGCCTGCAATTAGCGTCCAAGATCGACCCCAAGGATAGGGAAAAGATGGAGGTGGTCGAATTCCTACAACACATGAACGAAGAACTGGAGCGACAAATAGAGACAATTGAAGCCGAGATCGAGACATTGAACGCCAATGTAAAAAAATCAAAGAAGGGCGATAACTCAAAAGTGGAGCGTGTGTCGCAGCTGGAAGAGACGGTTGAAAGGAATAAGTGGCATCAATCGAAGCTGGATTTGCTCCAGCGGGCCTTGGAGAATGGTAGCGTCGAGACCGAACAGGTTAAAGAGATTGAGGACAGCATCAAGTATTATGTTGAAAGCAATCAGGATCCGGAGTTCATGGACGACGACACATTGTACGACGACTTCAACCTACAAGAAGAAGAGGCCATTTACGGTCTGGGCGAGAACCTGGATCACGTCTCGTCACACGAATCCCAATCGATAGCTGACGACACACCCGACGCAGAAGTGCGGCCGCCAGCACCCAAGCCGAAGGCCACCGAGGCAGTACAGCAAGGGGCGAGACGATCGTCCACGCAGATGAAGTCACCATTACCGGCTTTAGCGACGTTGCATACGCCCTCGCCCAATGCTGCAAACAACACGGCAAACGCTATGAAGCCCGCGCCGATACCAACAAGAATTCCGGGAGAACCACTTAAGTATGCTTCGGCTGCCGCAGCAGCTGCTGCAAGCGACAAAAACGGAGTGGGTATTGCTCCGCTGCCACCACCACCTGGAGCAGCTACGGCTCAATCTAACCTCGCTGCTGGCGGCGCGCGCGCAAGCGCAACGAGCTCACCAGCGATAACACATTCTCAGCCAGCTTCCCGTACACAGCAGGCTGAGTCCGCACAGGCCTCGCCTGCTCCTGCTGCCAGCGTGCCTGTGGCCGCTCCTATGGAGAAGGACACAGCTTCGCAAGCTGCATCATCTGACGATGCCTCCAAGGCTAGCAGACGAACACCTGCTCCAGAACCTGTTGAGGAAGAGGAATCGCAGGCTGCCACACCGCCACTGACAAACGGTGAATCGCATGCAGAGGATGAAGAGGAACAGGAGTCGGTCTATCATCTCCCCTCAAGCTTACAGGATCTGCTTGATTCATTCGAGGCTACCAAGAACGACATATCTGCCTCGGCATCGAAACCTCCGGATGAGCGTATGCTAATGGCGTCTATGGCTACTGCGCCCGAGTCTGCAGACACTGAGGCGCCGCGCCATTACCGTCCCCAAAATCCTTACCCGTTTACCCCCGCTCACTACCCGCAAGAGCCCTTGCCAATTTTTGACGATCCTCGTCTGTACTCCCGTATCGAGACGGACGCTCTATTCTACGCCTTCTACTACCGTCAAGGTACATATCAGCAGTACCTGGCTGCCAAAGCGTTGAAGTCCCAAAGTTGGAGATTCCACAAACAGTACCAAACCTGGTTCCAACGACATGAGGAACCAAAAGCTATCACTGAAGACTATGAACAGGGAACATACCGATTCTTCGACTATGAAAGCACATGGTGAGCACTTGATCTCCTACCTCGATTTCTTATCCGTGGGGCCATCGTACCAAAGCTTGCACCTCGCCGTCTTGTCTACGCTGGTTACACATAGCTAACCTTGGATTTAGGATGAACCGTAGAAAGGCAGACTTCCGATTTGCGTACAAGTTCTTGGAAGACGAGCTATGAGCAGTCGATTACTTTGTTCCTATCGAACACAGTGCTCAGTATGATAGTTGCGTTCTGTATCAATTCTTAGGTAGTCCTGGAATGGGTCCCTTCATGGGCAAATGTCTTGTGATCTTCGGAACTAATAGCGCTCCGCCGGACGGCCTCGCTTTGAATGAAACCACACAACAGGCACATAGACCGTCTGTGGACAGACCAATTTACGGTGAGACACTTATGCATGGATGAATGGCACAAATTGAGACTGCTCCGCCACGATAATTCCTTCTGCCGCTCTGGTTGAGTAGTATAGGGATGAATTGGTCTTAGTGCCGGGCGTAATCTGACCTGTAGCCAAGGCCGCGGCTACACAGGCTTCCGTCCCCAATTGCGTGAGAGCTGCAGGGCTATAACAATAGTTGGACTGTCTCCACTGGCCTGGTTAGCGAAAGAAGCCTTCTGCAAGGTTCCAAGCTTCGACCTTGGCCCCACCACGTCCGCTAGCATGAGCTCGTGCATGCTATTCAATCGTGCGATCGTAGCATTAACCCCTGACCATCCTAGCGAAGAATCGACAAGTTGTGGGCTATTTGAGCAATGCTACAGCATATGCAAAGAGGAAAAAGGCGTGGATTGAGTGTTTCCATAGGGGATGACCCACCACAAAGTGGATAGCCAAAAACAAGTACTTCTGACACCCCGTTAGATGGCCGAATGGGGATCGCGTTGGTCGCCTAGTTGCGGTTGACATGATGACTCTAACCGGCTTGACTGACAGATTAGTCATAGCCCAGATGCAGACTCGGCGGCTGCCTCGATTGTGTAGTCATGGCCAAGAAGACTGATTTGTGCCCGCCAAACATCCAGTCGATCGTTAGGCCGCGAACCAGGCCTTGCAGCTCGGCAAGGGCTAGGCCCTATATTCTAGGGATAGAATAGGTTAAAAAGAGGTATGTATGCACGAGTTGGAAGTTTATCGGTCTGCTTCTATGCTGTCCACCGGTCATTCCGGTCTATTAATGATAGTGGAAACAAGGCACCAGAACATGAGCAGGGTACCTCGTCGACTGTTCTAGCTCTTATGTGACCGATCTATGCTGGCAGATAATTTTAACAGCATGGATTCAAGGGCAAATCACGCCCAGTGGTCATACAGTGCATACAACGAGAAGGACGCTAAACTGTAGATATATTTCAGGGCTTTCTCTTTGCTACTAAATACTGTAGCTGTGCTCCTGTTAGCGAATGTTTCACCAATACCCCATTCTTCACGACAAGAAAAGAATAGCCATTCAGACTCACATGTGCTCCGGCATACGCGACCCACCACTTTTTGCACAGACAGTAAACCCGGTCAGCCCTATACCAAGATACGCAACTGATGCCACATTGTTGGGGTTTTAGCTCCGCCTCGCCATTGCACAAGTCCCACCTCAGCAATTTCAGGCCTCTATACTCATAAGATCGGTTTTCGCCGTAGTCTTGGGGAGGCACAGTGACGCGTTGGTAAGAAATCTTACTAAAGAGGCGACCTCGCCTCCTCAAGCCCTGCCACAACCAACGGTATTCTGCATCCCGGTCCAAAACCTTGATCTGAATCTTGTTGCTTCTACTTTTATCTTGATCATCAACGATGTTCGCACGTCACGGCTCGTACGGCGATGTTTTCGGGCTTTACGAAGGCCCGTCTCCGAGCTATCTGTAAGTGCATGCGTATCTTACCGCTGCAGGGTGTCAGCCTTACTGTGGCAGTGAGCAGCAGCTGTTCATGAACAAGGTCTTTTGATGCTACTCGTATAAAGTATCAGGAGCTTTTCTCTCGAGACGGGACGAATTTGTAACAAAATCATAAAGGCATCTAACACCCTGCTCACAGATCTCTTGGACAGCCTCCGCTTCTACCTCGCAAACACTCAGGCGCAATAAGGAGAGCCCATCAAACAGGAAAACTAAAAATTGTCACTTCGGCAACGGTACCCGCCTACCGCCCATACATTCTTGATACTGCCTCCACCCCTAACAGTGCTCGTCTCACGAAAATCAAGATAGTGCGCTCGAAGCAGAAACAACCGCCTTCACCTGCCATGTCCGGCTACAGCGTAAGACATAAATGTCTCTTTCTGCGATCCTACGAATTCTCTGGTTCCCGCAAAGTCCCTACGTTTCCTATTTCGTTTACTAACAGACTTTATAGTATTCATCTTCTGACCCAAGCAGCTATTCGTACCAGCCAAATTACCAACCAGGAGTACCTCAATACACACAGCAGCAGATTAGCGCGTACTATGCACAGTATCAATGTTATCCACCAGAGCCATGGCAGATGGTTCAAGATTACTATGTCGAACAGCCGATGAGCATGACACCTGGTTCTTACCACGAGCCTATGGTGGGATATGAAGACACAGAATGGCAAGTGCAAACTACACAAGAAAATGAATCGACAACAACGACGACGACTTCAAGTCACAGAAGGTGTGTGCGTCCTCAATCCCCAACATCAGCAGAGACAGGAGTCGAAAGCAAAAACAAAACAATATTATAAATCTAATACGTAAATCTTGTTTTAGAAGCAAAAGCGGCACTACCACACGTTCAAGGTACTTTCTTCCCACCGCCCCTTAACCTACCCTTTTGTTTTTTTGTTTTTTTTCTAACAAGATTCCCTCTTCGCACAGAACATGGACCTGCGACATACCCAGCTGTACCTCCTCGGCACATTTCACGCGCCTTGCAGACCTCCAACGTCATCAGTCGACTGTCCACGGCGTAGGCACACCCGAGTTCCCCTGTTATGTTGCACGCTGCAACCGCGTGGGCGAAAAGGGATTTACGCGAAGAGACCATTTGGTCGAGCACCTACGGAACTTCCACCATATTGATATCCCAAGGAGGAAGCCCGGAGAGCGGTCGGCATTTCCGTTTGGGTGGCCTGAGTATGGCGGCGGCGGTGGCGGTGGTAGTGGTGGTGGTGGTGCTGGCGCGGGACCTAGTTAGGCGCGTTACCCGGCATTATTTACCACCACTGTTAAGCATCTCGGGGTAAAGGGCAACATTTGGGCAACTGCAATTCGTATTTTAATTTTTACTTTTTTTTTCTCGGCAAGAGCAAGGATACGGCATGGGTCGAGGGGGAGAAGAGGGTGTGCGGTGTGACAACTGCACAACTACTCGATGGAGAAAGCCGGCGCCGAATGCTATACCATCAGCATATCATCTTGGCCAAAAATACTACCGAATACTTACGCTGCGCAAGCGAGGTTGCTCAGCGGAGGCGACTTGGCGGAGAGTTGTTTGTCCTAGCGCCGGCCTCGGACGAATATGCTCAGCTCGCTTGTAAAAGTCGTTTTTGTCTTGTGTGTCGGTCAATCTGTCTCATTTGTCATCTTTGTTTGATTGTTTTTCATTTGTGCGCACAGCATTGTGGGGTGGTTATGGGATGGGGCTGGCTGGCTGGCTGAATGGCTCAACGGCGCGTAGATTTCACGACGCATTCCTTCGGTATACTAGATTTACCTTGATACAGAGGTAATGATACAAATGGACCAATGAAGAGCGCAAGCGCACCAGTACCGATTGTCCGAAGTGGATCCGCTTCCAAGCATACCCTCTCGTGTCGGACGCCTAAGATGGTGGGCCTTGCATGTCAGATACCGTGTACTAACATCAGCCGTGCTCGTCGATAAGCGCGGTACGGGACGTGATGGGGTCTATTACGATGATAGACCCGCAGTGATAGGCGTCGTTCCCGTTTGCTCTGTTCTCATATCCGTATTCGTGATAATGCAGATGCTCGTCTACAGCCCCTCGACCCCATGCGGCGCAGGACTGATGTGGCGCGAGATTTCTCTCATTTGCTAAGACATTTGCGCAACACTGCAGCGGACTGCGTTTTCCCTTAACAAGGATGTTGGCCGCCCGTGTCCCGATCAGATCCTGCGGCTGAGAGGACACAAGACAAGACCAATCTGGCCCAGCAACTAACGACAGTCTCCACAATTCTACGAGAATAAGCAATCCTTCAGAACATCAGGTATCAGCTCACCATGTGTTGGCGTAGGATCCTAACAGCAAAAACTGCCGCATGAAGCAAAGGACCGGGGCCGGGGCTGAGTCCAGCAGGAATACAAATGTCAGCTCAATCCCTCGGAGGATGCAGTTGAAGAAATCATTACATCCTGTCTACGGCTGGTCGGATGAGGAGGCCATACGGTTTGTATGGGCGCCGTCAGCCCCTGGGATTACTTGGAGATACTTCCGTGGAGACGTGATCGACACTGGACCAAACATTGCAGTTTATTAGGTTTTGCCTAGGTCATCTGATAGTAATGCAGTATTATAGGTGCCACCTGAGAGTCTATGTGGTTGCGGCGCATGGCTCCCGATTGGAATATGACCTGAGCGCACTGCTGCGAAGGATGCTGACGGCATACTTTCTCAAAAGTTACTGTAGACTTAAACACAATGGACGTAACTCGTGGTCAGCTTGACCAAAGGATAGACCGAAGGACCACCAACCAGCCTAAGCTACATAGGCGTCATACTAAGTCATTGCTAGATGCACCGTGTCGAGCTAGCATTGCAATGATGACAACCAGTGTTACTGTAACAAGAATAATTTGGGGGTGATAGTTTTCTGTATACTGGACAGACAGTGTGGTGCAAGGCAGCCAGGCTTCGCACGTGAAGGCTAAATGGAAATGACGTATATGCCGGTTAGCGCCGTCCACTCGGGAGAAGTCGTTTGGAAGCAACGACTGACACCAGCAGGCTGTCTTGTGAACAACCACGCTTGCCTCCCTGCTACCTGCTTTCGACACTACATCTTGTTGCCTTCTCTGAGTCATACTCATGTCTTTCAAACCTAACTCATATACGTCCACGACCGAATTCAGAGACTCGTTACCTCTACAATAACTGCCTCCTCGTCCAGGCTTCCCCGCAATCCGCCACCGGGTACAGACCATTTACAAAAGCCCAACTCGCAACAGCACCAGTGCAAAGGTCATCGTAGCGAGACACTCACCAAAGCTCTACCCAGACAGCCAAACAGTCTAAGAATCCACACTCGAAAATGCGCGACCTTCGCAAACAGGCTCTCGAGAGCCATAAAACCATCTCGCGCAAGGCCCGCTCGCGCGTCGCGTCCGCAACAGCCTCGAAATCAAATTCCGCAGTCGCATCGCCAGCACAGTCGCGTGCTGCCAGCCGTACTCGACATGACACTGAAGATGAAGACGATTTGAGTGACGGAACTGCATGGAGGTGAGTATACAGCCGCACACAACTTTTTTTTTGATTTGCCTCTTCACGTTGCAGTTCGCGACTGATGACATCATCACCCCTACACAATACCGACCAGCAAAGGCTGACATAACACCCGAACAGCATTGCCTCTATCGACGATATACTCAACGGCGAAGATGTCAGCCTGCCCGAAGATGCGTGGAAGGCCGAGCTCCATACGCGCATCGAGCAGATTACCAACCTGAAGCGCAGCAGCACCGAGGGGCGCACCGAAAGCCTGAACGCTTACGCGCATATACTCATGGCCCGTTATGCAAGGGACGAAATCGAGGGCCGTACGCACGAGCTGGTGTCTTCCATGCTCAGAAGCATCAGGCAAGAGACGACAGAAAACGAGGCTGTAAAAGCCTTGAAAGGTATGTATATTCTTTTGAAACAGAGATACATCGCTCATAACCACTAGCACTCGCGGTCACTGCGGTCACTCTCGATTCTGACTCAATTTACGACGACGTTGCCGACCAGCTCAAGCGATCCATACAATCATCATCTTCGATCGCTGTCAAAGTCAACGCTATCCACACACTAGGCATTACTGCCTTTTTTGCCGGTGCAGGCGACGACGAGATACTGGATATCATGGGTCTCTTTCTGGAGATTATTGAGTCGGATGGTGCTTCTATTGATGCGCAAGACGAAGGCGATGTCGTGATTGCTGCGCTAGAGGAATGGGGTCTGTTGGCAACTGAGATTGAGGACCTGGAAGATGAGACTGAGGCTGCCATGGACGCCTTCGTAGAGCAGCTCGAGAGCGCAGACTCTGGCGTGCAAATTGCAGCCGGCGAGAACATTGCACTGTTATACGAGAAGTCACTTACTCCACAAGAGGAGGACGAAGAAGTTGAAGAAGATGATCGCGACGATCCTGAATATGTGCGAGACGGAGAAAAATTGGTCAAGCGTTATACTGTGTACCGAAGACAAGACCAGCTTCTGCACACCCTAGATGAGCTCGCCAATGTCTCGACACGTCGCATATCCAAGAAGGATCGCAAAGCATTGCACTCTTCGTTTGCAGACATCCGCAACACAGTCGAGAAGCCCAGTCGCGGCCCCGCGTACTCAATGGCCCTACATGAAGAGACTGGTAGGGCATATGGATCTGGGAGGATGAAAGTAAAGATCAATCGGAACGTGGAAGTTAGAATTGACAAATGGTGGAAGTTGCAGAGGCTCAACGCGCTGAGAAGGACGCTGCAGGGCGGCTTCACGTATCATTACGATCAGAACGAGCTGGTCTCAACAGCCATCCCATTCTCAATGTCTAGCAGACGGTAGATTATATGACTAGGCGGTGGTTGGGCGGAATACGGACATTTCATCAAAGAGGGATATTTGCTACATACATGATTCTAGGCTGCCTGGATTCAAGATTGAAGACATGTACATGCTTGACGGAATAGATGATGACTACTAGACAAACCCACTGGCCACTCCTCCCCTGTGCACCATTCATCCAGACTGTACTGACCTGCGGGTAGGTATTGTGCAACAAGAAAGAAGAATATAGTGGTGTTGCGGTTGGCTCTCGAAGCGGGTACGGAGAGCAGCAGTTGATGTTTGCCCCGCGTTGCCCCTCTTCGCGAGCATCGAGTCTATATTTACAAGACCCATGCAAACTCTAAACAAGTCCGTTACTAAGTTTGTCCTCATGACGATTCGCACAGTATTGCCCCGTGCCATGCAATCGAAAAATAAACGCGATCGAGCCTTCCGCGCGTCGTACCGGTGTCAGGAAAGCGGGCTTGGCGCGGCATGAAGCTCCAGGCTGTAGCTTCGTAGAAAGTTCTGGACAGCTCCCTGCCTGCTTTTCTGCAGCCTCACAGCACCATAACATATATCATACACATTTCTCATCCCACGCGACCAGTCATATTCAGCGCCTGCTACCAAGCTTCAAATCACATCTCTGATACGCTACTGTTGCGATTGAGCGATCATGGCTGACTCTAGTAAGATCTACCCAGCTCAAACTATGAGCATCTACAGAATGCAGAGGCTAACTGAGCCCAGAGCGCCCGCGCGTCTTCTTTGATATTGCGATTGGCGGTGTGAAAGCCGGTCGTGTTGCCTTTGAGCTTGTATGTTATACACTCACCCTTGCGCTTCGTCCACCAATATCACCCTTCTCCCGCGCTTCCCGTACAAAAACTAACATACCAATCAGTACAGCGATATCGTTCCCAAGACGGTCGAGAACTTCCGCGCGCTATGTACCGGTGAGAAAGGCGAAGGTGCATCCGGAAAACCCCTCCACTACAAGGGCTCAAGCTTCCACCGAGTTATCAAGGGTTTCATGATCCAGGGTGGTGATTTCACTCAGGGCAATGGTACCGGCGGCGAGAGTATCTATGGCGAGAAGTTTGAGGACGAGAACTTTGAGAAGGTTCACGACAGGCCATTCTTGTTGAGCATGGCGAACGCTGGTCCAGGTGAGTTGAACTCAACCCTCCCAACGGCTCTTGCAACCAAACCCGCTAACAAACTACCAGGAACGAACGGCTCTCAATTCTTCGTCACCACAGTTCCCACACCACATCTCGACAACAAGCACGTCGTGTTTGGTGAGGTTATCAATGGCAAGAGCATCGTACGCCAAATCGAGAACCTTCAAACGCAGAGCGGCGACAAGCCAGTGAAGGATGCAACCATCATCGACTGTGGTGAACTTACTGGCGAGGACTATGAAAAGGCCACCGAGAAGGTCTCCGACGCAACCGGCGACCCTTACGAAGATTTCCCCGAAGACCAAAAGTCCGCTGATGAGGAGTGGAAAGGCACCGAGATACTTGAGATTGCGACTAAGTTGAAGGACATGGGCAACGATGCTTTCAAGAAAGGCGATCTCGAGCTTGGCATCAAGAAGTACCAAAAAGGCATCCGCTACCTGCACGAATACCCTGCACCACTGGACGATGATCCCAAGGACCTCTGGCCCCAGCTCAGTGCCCTCAAAGTCTCGCTATACTCCAACAGTGCTCTGCTTCAGAACAAGCTACATCAGTACAGCGATGCGATAGATAGTGCTACGAAAGCGCTGGAAATCGAAGGAATCACGGACAAGGACAAGGCCAAGGCATATTTCAGGCGTGCACAAGCAAAGGTTGCCAAGAAGAACGAGGAAGAGGCACTGGCTGATCTCAAGGAGGCGGCCAAATATGCTCCAGGCGACGCGGCAATCGTAAAGGAGCAGGACATGATTAAGAAGAAGGTCCAGGCAAGGAAGGAGAAGGAGAAGAAGGTTTACAAGAATGCCTTCAACTTTGATTAAAGTCCTGATCACTGCGAGTTTGTAAGGAGATACCTGGAGATCCAGACAGAGGAGATGGCGGTAGAGTTGATGAGATATGATAGACGATTCCATGGCAAATCATCATTCTGGAGTGAAGTTGATCACGCCAGAAAACGGGATAATATCAAGTTTTGATAATTTTTCATTCTCGTCGAGTCTTAGTATGAACAAGGCACGCACACACCCACACACACAAATATTCATTGATAATGCATGTGCTGTGAAATACCTAAATGAACGTGTCTATATAGCTCTTCCATCACTATACACGCACGCACGATCAAATACACTGCAGATTTCTCAACCTCTGTATATTTATCTATCCTATGACGCGGATATGTTTGGGGTAAACAGGGTCCTTGTACATGTGCTGATACTATACGTAAATGTCTCTTCTCATGCAGTCAATATGACCAAGCCAACAAGTGGGTGGGGGAAGAAATACACACTGTCTTTGCAGAGAGCAAACAAGGAGCAAAAAAGACATTAAATAGTGGTGACGATAACAATATCGATTGACAAAAGGTTGGAACTTGGGATAAAACATTTTTTTTTTGAAATTTGGAGAAGAAGGGGGAATAGCACAAAAGAAGTAATCCTTTTCATCGTCATCGTTGTCGTTCTTCTAAAACTACTACTACTACTAGGTACTACTACTTGGTCTTGTTTCTCCGTACCCCCATGCTCTACTTCTTCTTGTCCTTCTCTTCTCTTCTCTCCCCCCCCGCCATCCCCCATTCTATCCCCTTTGTCCTTCCCTCTTCCCTCCTTCTCTACTTCAGTGTATGCGTACACACACGCGTCACGTCAAATCCCATACAAGTGTGTTTGGAAAAAAAGAATAAAAAGATGGATCCAGAAAAACAAGAAGAATTTTTCGACAACAGCGCCTCCCGCTAAAACAAAAAAAGGGATGAAAACTAGACATGTAGAGATAGAGATAAAAAAAACACCACTCTTATTCGTCAGATTAAAAAAAAAGAGAGAGAGAACCCCTTTTTGCTGAAAACAAGAAAGAGAGGGGGCAACAAGAGAGCTGTCATCCTCAAGGATAACTCCCCTTGTCCAATAATTCACCCTCGCTCTTACGCCTTTTGATTTCTTTCTTGACCAGCATCTTTGAACTGTCGCCGTTGAACCAGCCATGTAGTCAAAATTCGTCGTCGCGCTCTCTTTCATCTCGTAAGCCGCTGCTCTTTCCCCTTAATCCAGACGTCAAGAGACCCGTCTCGTTTCCGCCACCACCGCGTTCGGGGCTACGGTCCTGGTTACGATCCTTGTCCTTGTCCTTGCCCTTACGGTTTTCCTTGTCTTTCTCCTTGTCCTTATCCTTGTCTTTGCGCTTGCTTTTACGCTGGAAGGGAAGAACGCCTCGGAATCCACGCTCTTTCTTCTCCTTGGCCGTCTTTTCGGAAAAAGCTGGCAACGCAGTCGTGTACTCCTCTTCTACAATACTGCCACTGTCACTGCCCTCGACACTTTGTCCTCCAGCAGAACGTGGTGGCCGGCCTGCAAGGGAGTTGGTCGACACAGTGTTCATGTGGGAATTGGTATTGATGTGAGTGTTTGGGTTACTATAGTTGAAGGACTGTGTTGAGGTAGACGTCGAGATGGTAGTAGTCGTCGTTGTCGTGAGAGCTTGAGGATACGTGGGTGCAGGGGCCATGTGTAGGCCGTCACTCGATCCAGGAGGCGTGTCCTCGGCTGCAGAAGCTGATGCGCTCGCCGACGCGGATGGTGAGGCACCTACAGAGTCATGTGAGCCTGCTGTATACTGGCCTGACCATTGCTTCTTAGCAAATGGATTCGTATAAGAGATTGTAGTGGAGCTGTTGCTTTTCAGTGAACTCTGCGATGCTGAGATACTGGTGTTTTGTTGGTGCCGTGTTCGTGGTGGTGGCTGCATTGTAATGGGTGTGCTTGTCGATGAGGATGCGTAGTCATCACAGTTGTTCTGGTATAGAGATGCATCCTCGTATTCCTCTTCCTGTATTGGGCCCCGATTTCTTGTCGCTGCACCTCGTGTCGTATCAATTTGAACGCCCTGTAATTGCTCGACCAGCTCTTCCCACTTCACACTCAATGAAGAAGACGGTCGTTCAGCCGGCTCAGCACGATTCAGGCAGTCCTTAGTGCGCTCGTTGAGGGACAGGCAAATGTTGTGGAAACGAAGAAGATCGCCGTCGGTTGATTGAATGTCTTGGGCGCTCTTTTGGGTGTGCTCCAACCAGAGATTGACCAGCATTGCAAAGTTGCGCGAGTGGTCAATAAGATATGGCAGAGAAGGGAACCCTTCCTTGAAAGTAGGCGGTAGTCGGTGAAGAATGGCAATTGGAGTACTGTAAGACGGTGGTATTGGCTGTGCGGGTTGTGAGGTGGTAGATATTGAGCAAATATCATCGAGGTACTTCTTGAACTCTTGTCGATGTGACGTGAGAAAGGCGTTCATGGGTTCCATCCATGCCTCTTTGGTTCCAAAAGAAGACATGTTCGCCAGACCTTGTAAAGACTTTGCGATAAGAGTGAATGTCCTCCGCGCCTTTACCTTAGGATGATCTGAGTGCTGGTGTTAGCGATTGATGGCGTCATGCATCTGCACTTTGCATACCTTTGAGCAAACCGAAGAGCTTCGGGTTGAGTACCGCTGGAACGAAGAACCGGAGGAACAAGAAGCCAGACACACTGCTATACTGTACCGTCCGCAAATAGTCTCCATAGCGGTCATCAGCACAAGCTCGAATGTGTCTGAAGATCAACCGCAGTTCCTGCGGACACCGTTGAACAGAATTGTAGATAGCCCGCCAGACTTCTTCCGTACAGTTGATCAGTCTCCGCCAGTTTCGGTCAAGCTCATGCTGTGATGAGACCTTGTTGGGATCCACCTCGCATTCAGGATCCTTGTCATTGATCTCCCTTAATTTGTCGCTCAGCGTCTCTTCCAGATATTCTTTACCGAGCCGCTTCATGTGCAGATCCAAGGACTTTGTCAAAAGGGTGTTGCCTCGAAAGAGCAGATTGGCCTCGAGCTTGGCGTTGTTTCCCATGTCTCGTACGAAAAGTTCTCGGTCGCTCGCAGATCCGAATGTGTTTGATGGAGACTCGTTTGACTCGCTCGAACCCAGCCTCTTGCTGAATCGCAAGCGACTGGCTGGAGATTCTTTCAAAGTCCCGTCGATTTCTTCTTCGACAAGCGCACATATCCATTCCACTGCTGCTCCGGAAACCTGAAAGATGTTCAGCAGATACTCGGACAGCTTTCTAAGCTCGTTCGGAATCATTTGAGCGACCTGTAGGGTTATTCCGTTGGAGAAGCGGTGGAGAAGCTCAGATAAAGGATAGTAGTCGCGAGCCATCAAAATCGCACATTCCTCGCTGCTGACCTTGACAAGGACCTCACCAATCGTGTTGCCATGCATGTTTACAAGGGGCCACCACTTTTCCATCTCTTGATTCGGGCCAAGATCGTCAAGGTAAATGTCCGTCTTCCCTAATGTCTGATCAAAAGATATCCCAGCATAGCCGCCTTCAGAGACATAGGGATCGTTATTGAGGGGTGTGTCGAAAACGTTCTTGTCGTTGCGGGTGTAACTCGGTGGTCGTTTTTTCAGCAATAGTGAAGCCGTGTGCAGTGCGGGTAGATCCAAAAATTCAAACTCTTCTCTCCAGAAAGGATTATTGCCTTCGTTTTTGACCATGGTTCGTGCACGCGTTTCGCCATCAAGTAGTAATTCCACGAGGTATCCGCCGGGATTCGCTTGGGCGGACGAGGATGGTCTTATCGGTGTAGCTCCATTGTTTTCGGCAACTTTCGGACTGACAGGCGGTATCAGCTTCGCTTCAATGACTCGCACAAACAGTGACTTTTCCATGCGGAACATGTCCTGGGTCCCGAAAGTGGGCGACAGAGTACCATCTTCGGTCATGGCATCCGATTTCGGACCGTATAGCTGCGGAACGGTGAAAGCGCGTAGCAATACTATCCAAACCTCGTACAAGACACGCGACTCGAGTGACAAGAAGATCGGCCGCATTATGGACAACGCAGAGGTAGACGCTGCCGTGTACTGAGGGTATATGGCAATACAAAACTCGGTATCCAGAACTGAAGGATCCAAGCGTTGGACGGCACAGCGCGAAAGCTGGGAGAGTTGGATGGTGGATACGAGGGTGACATCGGTGTCAGAGTAGAGTTTGAGTTCGCCATTCTCGCGAAGCGTGCAGGATACTCTTCTCCATCGACGGGATCCATGGCTCTGCACTCTGTAAGCATGTGGGCGGCCCCCAGATGTAGCACCCTTGGGTGTGCCTGTGTTGCTGTATGTTACACTCGTGTCCCAATATATCATCTTGCCGACCTTGATAATGGGGGCTTCTTTCTTGGGCGAGTCCTTGAGCAGGGATACCTCGGAGTGGCGTCGGCTGTCAGTTAGCCGACGCTCCATCATGACTGGTGTCTGCGGTTTTGCCATGCGATTTTGAATGCCCTTTGGACGCATGGGCGACCAGCACAGCAATGCGGCAAACCATGAATCAAACTCTTCCTGCGTCGGTGGGCGCAGGTGCACCTCCAACTTGGAGTTGTGCACTACAACATGGATGTAGGCCGTGTATGCCTCGCCGTCGTATGCGCTTTTTACGTGGCACCCACGCAGATCTGGTATTAGCGTCCGAGTGTACGAAGCATCGTTCTTGGGCTCGTAGACCAGGCTGCCGGCTTCGTCGTTGATATAGCAGTAGGAGAGTGCCCATGGACTCTGTTCGCCTCTACGAAAAGCGAGAAGACCCTGCATCTTGCCGCATGTGGAGCGCATGAGGGCTTTGAGCTTTCTGGCATCTGAGGCTGGTACAGGCGACAGCCAAGACTCGGGCGGCAGACTGGTGGGTGAGGAGACGGGCGATTGAGAGCGAGGCAGGATCTGCTGTTGCTGCTGCTGCTGTTGTTGTTGTTGCTGTTGCTGCTTGACGAGACGGCCGCGGCTGTTTGTGCTTGAGGTCCGGGGTGGGGGCTGGTGGGTAGATGGGGAGATGGTGGAGATGTGGCCGATGGAAGTCACGACCGACTCCTCGAGGCTCTGATAGTTGGACTGGGAGCTGGCAACCGAGCCGATGCGATGGCGCCCCGAGGGAAAGACGGCGGAGGGCGAGCGGTCGCGGGTGCTCCTCTCTTCCAGAGTCCTGGTGCGTGGGCGGGCTGGCTCGCGGGCATTTCTGTACTCAGAGTCGCTCGAGGCGCGGGCGACAAAGGCTCGCGGGTTGCCGGTGCGCGAGGGCTGGCTGTTGTGGGAGTGGGGGCTGTTGGGTGGAGAGAAGTTCTGGCTGGGGACGCCATCCTCAGGTATCGGGGGCTCGTCGGGGGTTACGGAGCGGATTGTGGTGACTTTGCGGTCGTCCCGGGGCCTCTCGATGCCAAAGGCGCCTTGAGCGGCCTCGGTGGCACTCACCTCCCTCCTGTTTCGTCTCTGCTGGTCCATAGGTGCGGACCGCTGCTGTGCCTGATGCTGGTCATTGACACACGACAGGCGGCCCGGCTATGGTAGCAGGCAACCGGGGCGCGGGCGGTGCGGCAATGGCGAGGGCGCGGGCGAGGGCGACAGCGACGGAGACGGGGACGGGAGCGGGTGCAGTTGTGGTGGTGATGGTGGAGTGGAGGTGGAGGTGGACGACGGGGTGGCGTGGCGCATCGCAGGCGCACGTTGTGGTGTTGCCGTGGGCGTGGGCGGGCGTGGGCGTGGGCGGTGGGCAAAATGAGACGGTCGTACCGTGGTGCCCCCAAAGGATGAGCTTTGAGGCCCACCTGCTGGACCCTAGCGAGCCAGGCGTCGATGTGCCTATCAATCGCCCAGATTTACCCGCCGACCGGGCGCGCTGTTCGCTCTGCCTGCTGTTTTGGCAGACGTGGCCAGGCTGCTGGCGCGCTTGGACGCCCGGCGTGCCTGTGCCTGATTGCTCATCTATCTGCTGCTCCCACCGCCCGCCCTCATCACCGGCCGGCTTGCAGCCCAACCGCCTTCACCTCACACGGGCACAGCACCGCCGACAGACATGGCGCAGAGAGAAAACTGCTTGGCATTGGCGGCGAGCGAACGCCCGCCCTATCTGGAGCGCCCGTCAAGTCATCAAATCAAATCACTCCTTGAAATCATCGCCATATGGATATCTGAACGCGCCAACCAATAAGCTCCATAGCCTGCCCTGAGCCTTCCCAGCGTCGTCGTTGTAAAAGAAATGGAGAGAAGAAAAAAAGAAAAAAACACAACCCGCCCATTCGCACCTAACCTGACCTGACCTGACCTGACTGCACCTCTCCTCACCGACATGCTCGTCTCGAGCGCCTCACTTGAAAGGGGGCTTGTCAGCCGACTTGTCCTCGATGCTCACAGCGCTCGTCGGCTGGGAGCAAATCCCGCCCAAATCCCCAGACCGGGTCTTGCGCAATGCCTGTCGCATCGTCTCAATCTGCACTGGCAGCTCTTCGCCAAATGCCGGCGTCGGGTGGCCTAGGACAATGGGGGACGTGGGGCTGCCGGGGGATCGTGTACGTGCCAGATCCGTAGGCTTGGGAGACGCTGCACCACTGGTGGTTGGGGGCGAAGACGCTCTCGACCGCACAGGAGACGGCGAGCGGTTGGCTGTAGACGACAAGCTCATGAACTGCAGGGCCTCGCCTGAAGTGGCGCCCAAGACCTCTTGCCTGTCGTGCTCCACGTGCTCGGCCTGTACCACGTCTGCAAAAGAAATAAAGCTGAGGCGACGGGGGTCCGTCGTGTCGAGCGCGCCATAGCCGGGCGCGGCTGCGTCTGCCACTTCGACATGGCTCGACGCTGCCGACTCGTCAGGAGGCATGAGGGGTGAGTGCAGCGACTCGGCCATGCTTCCAGCCACGGCCTTTGCCACGGGTTGGTGCGCCGAGTGTGTTACGATTTCCACCTCGTCGGGGTTGAGGTGGTCGTCGGTAATGGCCAGCGATGTCGCATCTAGCGCAGGGGGGATGTGGTCTTCTGTCTTGATGTGTGCCGGCACGTCCACTGACGGCTCGGGCTCTTGCACGTTGCGCTCGAAAATGAGCGACGACGCTGGACTGTGCAAATTGGGCGATGTAGAGCGGATGCGACGGCCAGGAGACGCACCAATGGGCAACATGCGCGGGCTGCCTCGCGGCGATGCTCTGCGCTCGGGAGGAGACATTGGAGGAGAGGGGAGTAGTGTTGGTGCCGCTGTGGTTGGCGGCGCAGTCGTTCCTGAGTGCGCAGCCTGCTGTGCCTGCTTTGCCTGCTCCGCCTGCTCTGCCTGCTTTGCCTGCTTTGCCTGCTCGGCCGCCGCTCTGTCGCCCTCGTCGCCCTTCTTCTTGCCCAATCCAAACAACTTCTTTCCCTTGCCCAAGATGCTGTTGCTGTCAGCTGGCTTGCCTTCGCGCGAAGTCGTCGTAGCGGATGCGGGCGGGTTGGGCTGCTGGGTAGCGGGTGCCGCTTTGTCAGTCGCGTTCATGGTGAGGCTGATGGCGGTGGGCGGGGTGTGTGGCTATATGTACGGAGACGGGGCGAGGTGAGCAGTGTGCAGACGATGTTGCGAATCGGGCCTACGGTGGTCTGGGAAGCTTGCGCCCGTGTCGTCACGCGGTGGTGGTCGTCGTTTTCAAAGAAGCCGCCGAGTGGGATGGACCCTTGACTACTATTTGCCCAGTAGAGGTGTCCAAGGTCTCCTTCCAGATAACACTCGGACTCAGTTGGCACGGCGACAGCGTACGCTTTTACATCCAATAACACTGCCTGACCGGGTTGCAGCGTCAGGAGAAGCGTTGGGCAAGCCATCGTTGATTTCCTGTGCTGCCAGTGTTGATCGTCTCGTGGCGCTGACGTATGCGCCTCCCCCTCTACCGAAATAGTGCAACGAAAGCTACCCTACTAACTAATATAACACACTATCTAAACACTTCTACTATAGTTATATCTCTAGACTCCTTTGTTTCTATATAAAATTACTATTCTTTTAATATACTTCCTAAAATATATAATAACTAACTATAACTAGTTATCGCTAGATACTACTATTAAAGCTACTTGAAAGTAATAATATACTATTTTAGATTATTATATTAAGAGAGGTAACTCTCTTAGCTATACTATAATAATAATTGCTAGAAATAGTTATTACTCTACTTAGTTATCTAGTCATAAGTAACTAGTTATCTCTTTAGTATTTTATATATAGCATATTATTATATTTTATAATTATTAACTATATATTTTACACTATTGTATACTTTCACTACTACTAAGTTCTTAGCTCTAAGATATTTTAGCGTGTATTTGTTAGTGGAGTGCGGTTTTTGTCGCACAATTTTAGTGAACAGAGAGGCGTAGACCCTGAGCAGGCACACGGCCCTCTAGCTTATCTGCCTGTTCACGCTACATTCAGTAGCGTCGTCCTCGTCGCCCAACCGTCCTATCCTCGTATGTGTGCGAGGCCTCATTGTCTCTCGGCACTCGCTCGTTCCTTCATTCGTAGTTGCTGCTATCTCGGTACCAAACACAGCTGACGACGCTGGCTTGGGCGCCATGCATGCATACATTATTCGATAGGAGGGCGTGTTCCCACCTCCATACCTTGACGCACAGGTGTAACATTGTACCGCCTTGGTCAATGATCATCGCTCTCCTGCTACCTGCTTTCCCTTCCCCCCTGTTTTCATATCTCTACACATATGACGTCACTCCAATGAAGCAACTCCACCATCTGGGACGCCCGACACACTGCAGCGCGATGCCCATCCGTACATGTGCTTCCCCCACGATCGAGAGCCCATGATCCTGTCCACATGTCATATGGGCAAAGTGTTCAAAAAAGAAAATTTAGGCAAGTCCCGTGGACATCTAAATTTCCACAAGATTATGCAATGTCCAAGGACCCCCGTCCGCAACACCCTTCCTGCCCAGTTAGCCGTCAGATGCCGGCGTGGGATGCCTGGTATTGCGCTAGCTGAAGAGCCAAACACCAACACTGAACTAGTCACGGGTAATTGCATCTGACGGAAATCAACGCATTCTATCTTACTGGTTGACACAGACCATTCGTCTACGCTTAATCAGCTTTCAGCTTTTGGAACAACGAGCAATTCCGGGAATACCCCCGAGCTGGCAACGTCTCTCAAGAACAGGTGGCCAAGTGCACAACCTGCTACCGGAAGAATTTCGTCCGCGAGCCAACTCCCCTAATGAACAAGTGCGAAAGCTTCCAGCTACTCCAGTCGGCCCAATCAGTACGAGCCAGACCCTAGCTCACAATTACCACGTGTAACAAAGTATGCTTAAAGTCCTGTCGCATCTATGATTCCTATCTGCAAAGATCGGCCACTCAATTTCTCCTATATGTACATGCGTTTGGCAAATATTCCATGGGTCCTCACTTATGCCTAAGCACCAGCGCCATTCTCCTGTGAACCTGACGGGTGCCTGGGTGAGATAAGCCGCCTCCTCATGCACACAGAATTGTGTGGGTCTTGGGGCCGTGAATGGCTTGCACAGCCTCACCCGCAGATGATCACCATAGGAGGCTTCATACAAACACCAAAAGCCAAGACCAAAACCCGTCAGCAAGCTGAAAAAGAAGGTGTGATGAATGCGACAAGCACCCGACAGTCTTGGCGTGTCAATGGTAGCTGGACGGGCTGTTGCCCAATTTTCTCACCCACATCTTACTCGCTCCAGTCATTCGGAAAGATTTGGCTCACACCATTGACCGTTACTGGTATTCATTACGTTGAGAGCTGACCAAAAATATCAGCCATATCCACCTACTTATGAACATGATGATCTTGCTACAGCAGGTCCGCTGCATTTCTGATCATACTTTGATCGCCTTTCCTTCCTTCCATACCAGCTCACAGGGTATCTCACATTACACTGAAAGCATCTTCAAGAGGCCAGCAACATGACTCTTCCTACTAATACTAAATCCAGAACTTACGCCTATACTCCGGGCTTCGCAAGACGCACTCTTATTTCTGTTTTCAAGTGCGTCAACAGATTTGTTCCATGGCACAAGTTACCTACCTACATCGGCGTACTCAATCTTGCAGCTTTCCGTGACGAACTTCGCCAGAAGAACCTCCACGATGTATACCCATCGCCCTTGGAACAGGGCACTCTCGGATGTCCTCACCTTTCTGATAAGCAATACCTGCATACTCGGAATTCAGACGGCTTGTTCAATGACCTCGAAGCACCAAAGATGGGTTGTTCTGGGATGCGCTTTGGACGAAATGTGCCTAGAGAATTCACAGCTAAACCTAGCGATGAGGAGCTTATGACACCAAGTCCAAGGATTCTGAGTGAAAGCTTGTTGAAGAGAGATTCCTTCAAGCCTGCGACGAGTTTGAATCTATTGGCGGCAGCTTGGATTCAATACCAGACCCACGACTGGTTTCAACATGAGAACTCGAAGACCGAGAAATTCGATGTGCCGGTTGCTGTGGGTGACAAGTGGAATTCGCCAAATGGCAGAATGTCGATTGAGAAAACGCAAACTGATGCACCGCTCGACAAGACAGACGAGATAGCACCGACGTATAAAAACACGAATACACACTGGTGGGACGGTAGCCAAATCTACGGAAGCTCAGAGGCCCGCACGAGAGAATTACGGGGCAAAGCGAAGAATGGAAAGCTTGAAGTCGACGAAAGCAAGCTCGTAACTTTCCTTCCCCGTGATAAAGACGGAATTCCCGAAACAGGCTTCTACAACAACTGGTGGCTTGGGCTCGAAATGTTACATACTCTCTTCGTTCTCGAACATAATGCCATCTGCGACGCCCTGCGGCATTCCTACCCTTCCTGGTCCTCTGACGAGATTTTTGATACAGCAAGACTGGTCAATTGCGCGCTGATGGCGAAAATTCATACTGTAGAGTGGACACCAGCTATCCTCGCGCACCCAACGCTAGAGGTATCCATGAGTGCGAACTGGTGGGGTGTCCTAGGTGAACGTCTCTACAAGCTACTTGGTCGCGTATCAAAGACATCTGAAGCCATCTCCGGGATCCCAGGGTCTACAGTAGATCACCATGCTGCGCCCTATTCGCTGACCGAGGAGTTCGTCAGTGTGTATCGTATGCATTCGCTCATACCTGATTCGATTGCCTTCTTCTCCGCCACCACCGGGGAACACAAAACGACACATTCAATACGCGAGGTTGCGTTTGAAAAAGCGCGGAGTCCTCTTGAAACCGATGGACTGGACTTTGGAGACGTCTTCTACAGCTTCTGCATCAACTATCCCGGTGCACTCACGCTGAACAACATGCCCGATTTCTTGCGTGACTTACACACGCCTGACAATCGCCACATCGATATGGGTACCATTGACATCCTGCGCGATAGAGAACGCGGTGTGCCGCGTTACAATGCCTTCCGTCGCCTCTTCCACCTCCCTGCTGTCCCTGACTTTCTTACCCTAACCGGCAACAACACTGCCATAGCCGAGAAGCTGTCCACACTCTACGACAACGACATTGAAAAAGTCGATCTGCTGGTTGGCTGTCTGGCCGAGCCTCTGCCAAAGGGCTTCGGCTTTAGTGATACCGCTTTCCGCGTCTTCATTCTTATGGCGAGCCGGAGACTTAAGAGCGATCGCTTCATCGCCGGCGCGTGGAACGAAGACACGTACAGTAAGGTGGGTATGGAGTGGGTGCAGAATAGTGGCATGAAGGATGTGCTAAGCAGGCATTTCCCTGCGCTAAAAAGTGTCTTGCAGACGAGTGGCAATCGTAAGTGTGCGCCATCGGATCTCCGTGGAGTAGCGGAGATGCTAAACGAGTTTTACATGCTGACTGTCTGATAGCTTTTGCACCTTGGACTAAGTTGGAGGCGAGTAAGAAATTCGAGGGAATTGAGACGAATGCGTAGATGCACTATTGTGGTGCTCGTAGAGTTAACTTTGGGAGCATGTGATGGATTTGGGTATTACTATGTGGCCGTTATACTGTACAATCAATGCAATATACTCTTTCACTTTGGTGCCCTTCTCAGTAGCTTGCAAAAGTGGCTTGCTCTAACTTTCTTTTCCCTTTTCTTGCAAGAGACTTATTTTTTTGTGACGTATCCGTCTAGAGCTTGTTGGGCAATTGAGGTCATGTGGTAAGCAAAGCGTTAAGTTGTCTGCTCGGGCAGGCGGAGTTAGATTTTTTTAATTGGACCCAGACGAGGCTTGTTGTATAGAACGTGCTTCATACAAGAGCTAGAACAGATAGTGTCACAACAGCTTAAGGGAGGTGCTGGTTTCTTGTACTATTCTATAAACCGGAGCTACATCCACGCACTAGTGCCACCTCAACAGGGTCCGTCTGAACAAATTCAAACTATGTTTACTGATCAGAAGTATGTCGCAAGCGCGCTATTCCTAGCCTGTCATTGGCGCACATGCAAATGGAAGCACATGCTGTTTGTTTTTATTCATGCTTTTGTTTTGCATAGATACACGACTGCCGCTCGAACATTCCAAGTGTCATCTCTTGGCAACGCTCTGAATCATGCGAATGATTGCTTTTTCCCCAGTCACCCCCACAACGTAGACAGGCAAAGGGGAAAAACAAATCGGTACAAAAACATGGCAATGCACTACTAAACTCCGATGACGTAACTCCGTGACTGTGTTGCAGCGGGCGTATCCACCCTCTTGAATCGTGCCGAGCCGACCACGTTCCCTCATATGCCACCTAGAAGGTCACATCGGCGTTCCAAAGCAGTAACATCGGCCAGAACAGGAAATGCCCATTGCACTTGTATAGTTTCTGTTCCTCTTCTTCTCCTGTCTCTCCCCTCTTGCCTTTTCCCTTTTGGTCCGAATCAGGCGATTTGGCCGATGCATCTCGGTCATGGTGTCCCTGCATATACACTTCACCAAAAAGGTATAGCGTCAGGCTGGCCTTTGATCTGACATTTATCGAACCACATGTCTTCCTTCTTTCTGATATCTCCCAAATGATACAGCATTTACCGAATTAACCCTCTCCTTCATGTTCATTGCGAGTGTCCTTGGCGGCCTTTCCGCCCTGGAGTCCTTCGTTGCAGGGTGTGCCCCGCTCTTGGTGTTATCTCTTATTGTTTCGGATGAGTGGCGAGTGTGGCCTTTGCTCACAGTTTGGATATTAGGCTATAGTACGAGATGGTACCAGCAGGATGGACAGCTCAAGACGGATTGCAGCATCCTAGCACTACTGTATGGGTGGCAGATACGGCAGCACCTGATCGAGCGTGCAGTGGGGGCTTGGGAAAACTTCGGGGCCGACCAGGTGTACGCGCTAGGTAACACCTATGGCATTGCAACTGCATTTGCGCTGTTGATCTTCCTCTTGCCACACGTATTTAAGAGCAGGAACGAGACAAAGCCGGATTTACCCAAAGGAAATGTCTGGAGGTCGGACCTGGAAGCCCCCAAACCACGCATCTTTCCTTGCCAGACGACACATGCTCGAATGTTTCCGAAACGACATGCATTTGCATACACGTACCTCCAGTGTGGATTTCCTATCACCCCCAATGGTATCAGACAGGGCGAGCTAGTTCTCCCCAGTGGAGAAGACCGGAATCTGGGATCGTGGTGGCTGCGAGTAAGAGCCGAGGACTACCTCGAACGAGGCGACGGTGCTCTTGGATTTTACCACAAGCTGAAGAAGTATTTGGAATCTCAGCACGTCGCCGACTCAGAGTGGGAGTACGCCTACTTGGTGACAGCACCGCGCTTTTTCGGATACTCCTTCAATCCTGTCTCGTTCTGGTATATCTACGATCGCGACCACCAGCTGAAAAGAATGCTACTGGAGGTTAACAACACATTCGGAGAAAGACGCATGTATCTGCTCGACGGATCGAGTCCCTCTAGTCCAATTCAAAAATCAGACTCGCAGCAGTCATCGGCAGACGAGGGCTCTGAGGTTGAAATGCCAAGTGGAGCCAAGTCGAAGTTCTCTGATGTCTGGATGAAAGATTTCCACGTTTCGCCGTTTAACTCCAGGAAGGGATCCTACGCGCTCAAAGCTCAAAACCCATTTCCGACTGTCAGCCATGACGACCCCCGCATTGATAACACAATAACGTTAAAATCTTCTAAAGACCACGGAAAACTTGTAGCGCGCTTGTTTTCTACTGGCAAGTCCTTGGACCCGGACCACTTAGGCTTCTTTGGGACCGTGTGGTTCGTCCTGGGCTGGTGGTGGGTTGGCTTCGTCACATTTCCCCGTATCCTCAGGGAAGCGGGCAAGCTATTCTTCAAGAGGAAGCTTCATGTTTGGTTTAGACCCGAGGTACAACCTTCAAGCATCGGTCGTCTGCCCACTGCTGCCGAGATGTAGGTCTAATAGGTCATCGCAAAAGTAACGACTGCTAACATATGCAGCACACTCGAAGAAGTCTTCCGAGACTATCTTTGCGAACTAGTGAACGAGACAGAGTATCCGTTCTGCATCACGTTCAAAAGTGCGATCCCTGGAGCGCAGTCAGATCTCATTTCCACGACCCGTGCTCTAGAGCCCGATCGACCTCAGCAGGATATGGAGATCCGCGTGCTCACACCAGCCTTTTACTCAAGACTCGTCCATTACACCTACACTTCCGAGGCGATTGATCGCGAATGCATCTTTACCGACGAGCGAAACAGGACGCTGTGGTTGTGTCGCCCAAAACTACTTCCTTTCCTATTGTCTGAGCGATCTTCGATACGCATTGACGAAGAAGACGTGGCGTCAGCCAAGAGAAGTTATCTTGATGAGCTGAGATGGATGTTGCTAAAGAAGCTGAGATGTCCGCCGCCTGATCCAGCATATGCTATGACGCCGCAAAGCTCAACGGTCCACGTAGACGACATTCGTTCCAGGCCGTACTCTGAATTAGATCAATTTGTGAGAAGTTACATGGGTCAGAAGCACGCTGGAAGGTATAGAAGGGTTGTTACGGAGCTCTTCTTGGCGCAACGCTTTTGCTTCGGGTTCCCAGAGATTGTCAGTTTGGTGGATCTGGTACTAAGGGCGTTATTGTGCTATCTGGCTGTTCTACAGATGAGGCAGTGGAGTAGCTCATGGGCAGGATCCGAGTCAGCCAAATGCATGTCGGCGCTCATAGAGCGAGCAGACTGGCCCGTGTGTTTGAGCACACGTGAGAGCCATGATTACGGTTGGTGGTGGTGGCTGGCAAAGTGTGCTTTGTTGGTATATGCACCCCATGCATATGGGTTGTTTAAGGGGTACAGCTAGGCTTTATGTATGTACTCTCAACTCTTCTGAACCAAGCAGGTATATCCTTGAACAAGTTCGTCAATCATTCGTAACGACGACGCCTTTTATTGGCGAATGTTGAGTAGATCGTCAGCAACTGCCGCGATCGATTGCGCTCGCCGAGCCTTGAGTATCCTGACGAATCCAGACGTAACCATGATGGCTCCTCTCACATGACATTATCCGATGCATTTCCGGCAGAGCAGCTTTTCCGTCTGCTCGTGAAGACCGTAGATCGAATGATGGTTCTGGCTTCTTGCGGATAGGATCAGCCGAGGTAAAACCCGCTGCACGCTAACGACACGCGACCCCAGATCTTGGCTGCGACCTTCACATGCGCAGGGGAAGTTCGACGACAACGCCCTTCGACATGTGAAGCCTGCATGCCGTCGCGTGCCATGCCAAAAATTGCCCCCGCAGCCGGTGAAAACAGAAGTTCATGAGGGCAAATGATGCGAGGGATTACAGCCAGCCATGACCCTCCAAAAAAGAAGCGCCATTGCCTCCAAGCAATTGGCCAACGTCATCCTCGTCACTCTTCCGCTAGCCCTCGCATCCCCACCCGATCTACATCAGTCATGCTCCCCCAGACGTGCGATTCCCCTTGGGCCGAGGACAAAAGTCACGAAACAGCCCTTCGGTTTTGAGCATGACTGTGACGCTAAAGCTTACTTCCAGCTTCCTCGGATGCTCTGGTCGGACCAATGGTGCGCTCAGCCGGTCCTTCCCGAGCCTTTCTTGGGGTAGGCTGGGATGGCGCTAGCTTCAATTACATGGGGTTATGCTGATGTTTCGTTGTACTTATAAAACTTGGCTTCGCCCAAAAGGCTCATACTACTGTTAGACCGAGGCTAGTATCTGGTGTGCCATTACTTGTTCATCTGCTGGAAGCGTAAAGAACAGAAGTCATCCTGTTCCTCACTTCTTCTTCCTCTCATCATTCTACTTGCTAGACGTAACCTCGATTCTTGAAGCTTCTTTTGCTTGTTGTTCAAACTTTAGCTGTCTCACATCATACACCACGCCATGTCGAACATTGACGCAGAGGACGCACAGTTCCAGAAGGAAGTCCAGGAAGTGAAGCAATGGTGGACAGATTCAAGATGGAGGTTTACAAGGAGACCTTTCACAGCTGAGGACATTGTGTCCAAGCGAGGTAACTTGAAAATCTCATACCCTAGCAACAATCAATCAAAGAAGCTCTGGCAAATCGTCGAGGGACGATTCAAGGTAAAGTCAATGTCTAAGATTTTATGGATGGTTTCTAATGGCAGCCAGAACAAAGATGTTAGCTTTACATACGGATGTCTCGACCCGGTCATGGTGACGCAGATGGCCAAGTACTTGGACACTGTGTATGTTTCTGGATGGCAGGCTTCGTCGACGGCTTCATCGACAGACGAGCCTGGTCCTGATCTAGCGGACTACCCATACGTAAGTATTCCTGTAGACTTCTAGTCTGGGCAACAAACTCATGTTTCGTGTTTTAGACGACGGTACCAAATAAGGTTGGTCACTTGTTCATGGCACAGCTCTTCCACGACCGAAAGCAACGCGAAGAGCGTCTTTCTACTCCAAAGGCCAATCGTTCCAAACTCGCAAATGTCGATTACCTACGACCTATCATCGCTGATGCGGATACTGGACACGGAGGCCTTACGGCTATCATGAAGCTCACCAAGCTTTTCATCGAGAAGGGTGCAGCCGGTATACACATTGAGGACCAGGCGCCAGGCACAAAGAAGTGCGGACACATGGCCGGAAAGGTCTTGGTACCCATCAGTGAGCACATCAACCGCTTGGTTGCCATTCGAGCCCAGGCAGATATTATGGGTAAGAGATGATGAACTTGAATGAGACTTCGATCCAGGCTAATGGCGAAACTACTAGGAACTGATCTGCTTGCTGTCGCACGTACCGACTCCGAAGCCGCTACTCTCATTACCTCTACCATTGACCCACGCGATCACCACTATATCCTGGGATGCACCAATCCTGCGCTCCAGCCTCTGAGCGAGCTTATGTATGCTGCTGAACAAGCCGGCAAGACTGGTGCTGAGCTCCAAGCAATCGAAGATGCATGGGTCAAGGAAGCCAACCTGAAACTCTTCCACGAGGCTGTCATCGATACCATAAATGCGGGTGTACATGTCAACAAGCAAGGTCTGATCAACGAGTTCTTGGAAAAGAGCAAGGGCAAGAGCAACTCTGAAGCACGTGCCATTGCCACAGGCTTGACTGGCGTCGATGTGTACTTCAACTGGGAGGTAGCCAGGACACGAGAGGGCTACTACAGGTACCAAGGAGGCTGCCAATGTGCCATCAACCGTGCTGTGGCATATGCTCCCTACTGCGATATGATCTGGATGGAGTCGAAGCTACCAGATTACGCGCAAGCCAAAGAGTTTGCTGACGGCGTGCATGCAGTGTGGCCTGAGCAAAAGTACGTGTCTTCCTCTAAATTTGCATTATTTTTCGTAAATTGCTAACATTTGCCCTAGACTTGCATACAACCTCTCGCCCTCTTTCAACTGGAAAGCTGCGATGCCGCGCGAGGAGCAAGAGACTTATATCCAGCGCCTCGCAAAGCTCGGTTACTGCTGGCAGTTTATCACGCTCGCGGGCTTGCACCAGACTGCGCTCATGGCCGATACCTTCTCTAAGGCATACTCCAAACAGGGTATGCGTGCGTACGGTGAAATCATCCAGGAGCCGGAGGCGGAGAACAAGATTGATGTACTCACGCATCAGAAATGGAGTGGTGCTAACTACGTGGACAACTTGCTCAAGATGGTGAGTGGTGGTGTCAGCTCGACGGCTGCTATGGGCAAGGGAGTCACGGAGGATCAATTCAAATAAATCATTGGGGCAGTGGCTGGCTGAATGCCGTGGGAAGCAGAGCATTTCTCTTTGATCACGAAAAAGATGGATTTTTGAGAGCGTCATGATTTATGCCTTGGTTCTGAAAGAATGAGATTGAATGTTGTCTTGGCTCTTTCTTTAAAAGCTGTTACGCTAAGTGTGTCAATCAAGGAATTCATGTGGATAGGACACTGGCATTTCTCTTTGGACACGGACATGGAGTAGCTTGCTAGCTCAAGATACTAGACGCGGTAAACGACTAATTACAACCAACCTCGCCGCGCTCAAGCCACCACTACCCTCACATACCAAAATAAAGCATACATGAGCATTTCCGGGGGGCGCACCTCTATCAGAGGATCACATTGTTTAGCCGTAATGCATATCGTCTATTCATCAAAGATATGCGAAAGAAATATCCTTGCAGCCTTATACCGGCCTTCTGAGTCCATGTTGCTCTTAATGATCTGTGCAAGGACCGTTTCACCATTACTATCAGCCTGTTTTATAACACTCTGCAGGCGGTGCGCCAAGAGACGCAAAATTCTTGGGTTGCAGTGAACAGATGCTATGTCCAACAGATTCTCACCTTGGCAATTCAGAGTTAGAAGGTCCACTTCCAAGCCTGTCCCGTTTAGTAACCACTCTACTGCAACAACATGGTTTCCCAAAATGGCTTCGCTAACTGGTTGCGAGTTACGCCATAATTCAGTTCTTAGCTCTTCCATATGTTTTGCTCCATTCAATAAACGCTGGATCATAGGCAAACAGCCGGCACGGGCGGCTATGCAAAGAAGCTCATTGCCCCACTTTTCAACGACAAGTGCGTCCAACATATCATCTACAAGATCAAACGCTTCTGCCCAGCTCCCATGCCGGGAACCAAGTTGGAACCATCTCTTAATGACGAGTTGAAAGAATTCAAGGCTCCAAAGCTGATAACAAATCTTGCCGTCTAAGAAGAGTATTCTAAGCTTCGAAAGGTCACCCCACTGCAATATCTAATCGGCAGCGTTCAAAGCAGTTAAAGGAAGGTAGCTGTCTTCATCAAAGTCTGAATTTCGGAGCATGTAGTGGAGGGTTGCATCCGAGCCGTATAGTGAAGTAATGCTAAGAGGATCATGCAAACGACTATCAAAATCGAATCTGGCCTTAATTGCACAGCCAGGACGACAGTTTTGATTGATCCAGTTGTGCAGTCGCATCGAACCCACTTGACACAATCTCTGTAGCTTTTCCAAGCATGAAAATGATCCGATCTCAATGGCGCCGAAATGTTTGAGCTAGTGGCTGGATGCGTAAACGAAGAATTCACCGAAGCCGCGCTCAGTTGGATCATAGAGTATCATATCTTCTTCCCACACTTCCCATGTGCAATTGACATCATACTCGAAAGATTTTCGGTCGTCGAATAGATCAACTTCTTGAGGGAGCTCGTTGATTGCCACTTGCTCTTTAGAGAATAGTGGGATAGTGCCAATCTCTTGCAATAGAAGATACTTCATGCATATGTTCAACATAAAAGTTTCTAAACGCTCTTCGCGAGGCGCATCGGATGCCGCCGATGCATCGAATTCTTGGAGACGTGGCCAGTTTTGTATAATGAATTCCTTCACCGACTGATGAACGAGGCGGACCTGACGCTTTCTGAGATCCGCAAAATCAACTCGGGTGATGAATGGATATATCAGACTCATCACTCTCTAATAGTCGACAGATTGAGCGAGAATAGCAACAGTGTTGATGTCATGGCGAGCCACAGCCAGTGCCACGGCCCAGGTGAGCTCTTGGATGCTCAGAGGCCTACATGCAGCTGCAAGAAGCTTCAAAGCTAAGGCCGCGAGCTCCCAGTTTTCGGTGTCATTTGAGGAGTTTCGTGAAATCAGGGTTATGTAAAGCTCTGAGAGATGCCCCGGCAAAGACATATTCTCTAGGAAAAGTCGCATTGGCGCAAGTGCATTAATCTTGCGTACTTCAATGAGTTCAACTGTCATCTTTGCCCAAATGGCGCTTCCCTGTGCTGAACGAGACAAACGTTCAACAACAAGTTCTCTGACAGTTTCTGATAGATAGGGCAATTGCTCTTGCACTGTATGCTGGACGATGACGTTATCTCTGTGAATACTAGATTCCATAGAGATTTTAGTCGTTTGTCCAAGCTGCTCCATGATCTCCTCTTTAGGTCGTGAAGACAAAAGAATTTTAAGCTGCGTGGTCCTCTTTAACAAGTTTTCTAGGACTTTCAAAAGTGTCCTTCTTGATATTCTATTGTATTTATCGAGGCCATCGATAATGAGGAAGAGCACACGATCGAATATTGCCAGAACTGATTCTAGGAATTCCCCTAATTTGTTTGCACTTATTGCAGGCTCGAGTGTTCTAGAAGTTTGATTTTCTTTGTACCATTCGTAAAATGTTTTCTTCAGGCCAGGGAGCTGTTCAAGAAGCGCAAGAATTAACCCCGACAAGATGTTGACAGCTTGTCTAGTTTCGTCATCTCGGCAATAGTAGTAGCACACTTTCGGTCTGGGTATCTGGCATCCGTTCTTTTGATTCAGCTCATCCACAACGAACGTCATGGCAACCGTTTTCCCACAACCCATTTCGCCAAGAACTACTAGTTGTTGAGAGCCAGAGGCCTCACACCACTCGGTAAAATCAGGATGCGCAAGTAGGAACCTGCAAGCCTCGTCGCTTCGGAGATCTTTGAGACGGTTGTGATATCGAACCTGCTGATTCAACTTACTGCTGTCCAGCCATCTCGCAACTAAGATTGTATTAGTATGTATGTATCGTGCGTAGATCAATACTAACTCACTCTCACGATCATAAAGCATAGTCTTGATATCCTCAACGATCTCCCACGTCGATTTCTCGATGAGTTTCCGGAGGACTTCGGCACGTCCTAAGAAATCTTGGATAATGTTCGGCAGACGGTCGGTCTCTAATACTATCTTTATTGCTAACTTCCTTCCTCTTTGCATAAGTATATCATAGGTAGCCCTATAAAACTCCAGGAGTTTTTGGTACACATTAACAAGCGCCTATGTAGTGTTAGAAAGTCGATGAAAATTGTGGCGATAGTTACCTCATAAATGTCTTTTTTATTGACTCTCTGTCCAAGCGTGTCGCAGTCATCGATATAAGAGATTTGCTCTAGCATGTCACCAATTTGCTTTGCAAACTCCAAATCTGCAGTTGCTAAGCTTATTGCAATCTACGTTTGGTCAAATTGATTATAATTATTCTCATACACGCCTAGGTCCAATGGCATACTTACTGCTGTCACACTCCTAACGACACCAATGACTGTTGACGCTGTCGGATCCAGATTACTGAGAGGAGACGCTAGGTCCAATGCCAGCTTGAATCTTTCAAGTGGCACTTGTATAGAGCGTAGATAGGCCATACCACGCAGGAAAGCTGATTGTTGAGTTGTCTCTTTATCCATGCCTTCAAGTTCGTCAAATAGTTGGGCAGCGCTGCGACTCGCAAGAATAGCCATATCAATGTTCTGTCCAAGGCTTTCAACAGCTTCACGATATGCTGCACTCCAGAGATCAGATGAGGCAATCGTATACCGAGTGTCGTCTTCGAGAGTTGATGAATTGAGAGATTGTGCGGGATGATACGGGTGGAGAGAGGTATGAATTGTTCGGGCCTGAACATTATCAGCATCAGCGACAGTCGAGTCCGTCAACATTTCATTCGCTTCTGAGTCGGGACTGTTTGCTTGTTTAGCATAGCACATTAGATAAGGTGTGAAACTAACGAAGATGCATGGAGGTTCCTAGGCAGTGGAGCGTGGGCATTATCAGGATGGAGTTTCCGACGAAAACGATGTAATTTATCTGACAGCTCACGCCGAAAGCTCCTACTCCGGGAAGATGTGGAAGGTGCCATGGGAACAAATTTTAAGAAGTTTGGTCTCTTATCGCCCTAGCGGAACGGGCTGTACGTGGGCAAAGAAGTGTTGCCAGACGTCTCTGGGATGGTAAAATGCCACATTAGCCGCCAGGGAGGTGGCACAGTATCAAGTCTTAACGTTATTAGGTAGGTTTCACCATCAGTGCTTCCATTTACCAGCGCACAGACACGCCGATTTTGTCTCCTAACGAAACCGCAAAGCTGGAGATACAGATTGTGGCTGCAGTGTAAGTAAAAGTTTTTATTTGTAGACTGGAAGATCTACTTGCGGCTGTACCGCAGAGGTGGAGTCAGAGTGTCCATGGAGTGTCAAACAGCGAGGCAGCTCATAATACGTTTCTCTCGAAGCGTACGAAATACCAGAAGAAACACGTGTTCGCAAGAAGTCTGCTGAGGCCGTTCTCGATGTTTCATGGTCATCGACGCAGACACAGCCGCGATGATTTGGTGGGGTGGGCCCCAATCCTAAGATTTGGAAGTTGGCAGCCTTGGCCAATGTCAGCCCCTCAAAGCTATGCACGTATCATCTGCTTCTTCTAATCGACCAAAATTTGAACTTTTTTGTGATCTTTACCTGGGTGGCGACAGTCGGTAGAGCTGTCTTTACGTCAAAGGGATCCTTGGCCTATAGTTCACGACTCGCCGTGATTTCCAGCCAGAACGAAAACTTAACCCCAACACGCACAGCTCCGGCCAACTTCTTCGATTTACTAAGAGGGATGCGCAACAATATCTACAGAAGACTTTTTGTCCTTCGACATCCGCTTTACATCTTCCAAGAACCGAATTCTCTTATAGAGAGCTTTGCGCCCGATAAACCTTTTCGATAGGTTGCTTTGCTGTACACCAATCAATAGATATACTTGGAGTCCAGCGCAGTGCTCTACAGAATGAATCAGTTCCATTTCGTAGACATCACACCGCTTCAAGCCGACCTCCTGCAGTGTTTTTTTGATCATGTTGGCACCGTGAATGCAGCCTCTTTATCTTATCTGTGTGTCAATTTTCCAGTCGCAGAGCGCTTGGGTGGCCAGACAGGAAGAGTTGAGCTCAACACCGATAGTACGCAGAGAGTAAGGCTGTATCGGGACAATTGCGCTCAGCTGTCGACCCTGGAAACTGTTGTGCACTATAAGAATTCCAGGTTTTTCAGGAAGTCAGATGACTTTCTTCGAGATGCGCTCCCATTAATCGATAGACAATTGAGATGTATCCCCTCATTGTGCAAGATTACAGTCCGGTTCGTTGACTTTAATGGGATCCCTGGTGCTTTTGCAAAAGATTTAATGCAGGGACTTGGGTGGATAGTGGTGCCTCGTAGTTAATCCAATGCTGGCAATGAACATGAGGAGGATTTTGCGATTCTTCCTAGATATGAAGGAGTGCCTGTTAGTCTTTTCATTCTATCTCGCACCTTGACACAATTCAAACATCAAGCACGCAAGGCAGTGGTCAAATACTACTTTGCTTTCATCACACCACTTCACAGATATCGTGCCTCTCAGCTTGACCGCTCGCATCACCGTGTATTTATTCTCTTTTCGCCTCCTGTCACCTTCTGCCGCCTCCCGCCGCCTCATGATGCCTCTTTTGCCTCCAGATTTTTGTCTACAAGCTTTCAGCAGACGCTGCTTCATTACACACGAGTGTGTTAGGCTAAGCGCAGAATAGGGCGTGCTAGCGTTAAATATTAGCCGAAACATGCTTCACGACGCGTTTGCGGACGCAGCGGGTATAGTAAAAGGATTTAGAATAGCATCAATGGTAGCCTGCTGGTCCTCCAGTGCGAGTAGAGTGTTTCTAGGAGTGTAGTATTTCTAGAAGTATAGTGTGTGTAGTAGGCTAGCAAATAAGTCTTCTTATCAAAATTTTCAATCTACAGTTAACATCTTTACTAGTATTAATTTAATTAGAAAGTTCAATGGCGTATTTCACAGTGTTGGTATTGAAGAAGATATTGTGGATTGGAGTTTCTAATAAGGAGACCTATGTACTAGCCTACGACCGCCTTACCGCCCTGTTCTTATAGCGGCTGAGTCGAAAAATGTATGCGCGGAATGGGGCTTATTACGATCAGCTGAGGCTTGAAAGATGATGACTTGTTTGTGCCACTAATGAAATGTTTACGCAGCACGACCGGAGCCGCGTAGTTGTTGTCTTTTTTGGGGGCGCAACAACAAGATAAGGGATACATAAAGATTTTTCCACGCGATCACCAAAACACCAAGTATACCCAAGCTTTGCAGCCAGGAACTACGATTACTGACATAAGCACCGGAAGAAGCGACGTAATTTCAAATCTGACTCTGAGCGACCTCGGCGAATACCGTGGCATTATTACGGTTTGCCTAAAACGAGGCTGTGCTAGTAGGCCACAGGCGGTGCACACCAGGTACTAGCCTCCAACCACAAGGCTTAAAACAGAGTACTCCCCTCGCAAAATTTGTTCACCTTTTCTCTATAACTGGGATTACCCAAACTCCTCCCAAAGAAAAGAGAGAGAGAATAACAAAAAGCCATGGAACACACCACAACAACCATGGAGCCATTCCCCGTCCTGGACTCGGCCCCCACAACCCCAGAACACGAACACGACGCGCCGCCCGTCGTCCCAGCGCTACCCTTGCAGTCCAACACGCCAGAATCGCTGTTTCTAATCGAATACGAAGGGCCTCTGTATACCGAAATCAACATTCCTCTTCCCCATATCTCCCCCAGATACTACCACGCATCCCCCACCACCACAACCGGCTCTTCAGAATCCACAACAACAACGACAACACCAGCAGCAGGATCAGATAAGCCCCGCGGCCGCTCGCGTACTCTATCTTCGCTCTCGCCCTTCCGCCACCGGCGCTCCTCTTCAGCAGCAAGCACCAGCCCCAAGTCGGCAACGACTCGCCACAGCGAAGAGTGGCCGCGCATCCGCAAAGATATCGTCAAGTCGCGCGAGGTAAACGCCATGATGGACCTGCAGCACCAGAGCAAAAGGAGCGGCCGGAGCGGCACCATTGATGCGCTGGCCGTGGTGCCTGCCGTGCTGGTGCTGAGTGCGGAGTTGTTCACGCCGGGGGATGCGGATGATGCTGCGCATGGCGGGAAGAGGAAGGATAGTGGTGTGGGCAGGTGGGAGGATGGGATTAGATGAGGAATCTCCTCCTCCCTCCTTTCTCTTTTGATGAATGAGTGCAAATAGTTTTCCTTCTCTATTCTTCTTTTCTTTTCTTTCTTTTTCAGAAGAGAAAGTTCAAGGAGAGGATACCCATGTCGTTTTCTTTTTTTTTCTGGGCTTTAAAGAGAGAAGAATGTGTGTGTGTGTGTGCTAAAGGGAGTTTCTTCTTCTTTTCTTTATGAGCACTTTGGAAAAACGAAGAGAAGAAGGTCTTTTAAGGAGATAAATGGATGGTTTGGCTGGAGGTATGAGAAGGCGGCTACGTGGAGAAGGGTGCTGAACAACATGCACATATACCCCAGTGCAACAGAGCAGAATAGCTAGAATGGTGGGGATGAATCAAGAGCCGCTACAGCCAGAATTGGTCAGAGCAAGGCTTACGAAACGAGAAGGATGCAATGCTCATTTAAACAGAGCAAAGAGTGAAAAACGCGGAAGAAGTAATGGAACGCAGGCACCTGGATAACTCGCCCACTCTGTAGGTAATGCTCATTCAACGAGTCTATGTAGTGTTCAAGCTAATGCTTTTACAATCTATATGCACACGCATACACAACCATGTCTTCAATAACTAACATAGCTTTTCCTGTTTACTACACTCAAATCGTCCTTAGCGCCAACAACACCAAACATACTAACCAGCACTTTTAGTACTACATGTGTCTGAACATGAATCAGTCACCAGCAGATGGCACGTGGTCATGCAATAGCGTAAACACCATCCGACTGTCATGAAAGCCACGGCATCAACAGAAACAGCCATGGAGACTGTTTCAAGTTTTTTTGTAAAGGAACCGCCCATTGAACGCCAAAACCATGCACTTCTGCTCATGATGCACATTTAGGTATTTGATATACCGCTCCTCAGCAGTCTTACAAACACGGAAAGCATGAAGTCAAAAACAGTCCACCCATTTCCAATCTGAATACCATAGAAAGGAGGGTCCAGAGCGTGCATCCTTCAATGAAACATAAAACAGGACCACTAGCCGAGCCTGCCTCGGTCGCTCTCAAGGTTCATAGGCATGCTACCTAGAGTGGCGTAGGGGGACTGACCATACGGCCGTTGGAGTATCGGAGGCTGAACGAGCAAAGACACTAACTGTAATCGAACAGAACACTGATGCTTTCGCCGTGGTGGACGCGGCGAATGGCCTAAATTTTGTGTTAGTACGCTCCAACATGGATCAGCCTTTTGGGACATACCTCGGCAAACACATTGCCCACCTCCAAGACCTCCAGCTTAGGGCACCTCGACTTGTGCTCATCCTGAGGTACCGTGTTGGTGACAATGACTTTGTCTAGCGCACTGGCGTTGATGCGGTCAATAGCATCTCCACTCAGAATGCCGTGCGTTATAAGAGCAATTACTTGTGTGGCACCCTCTTTCTTGAGGAGCTTGGCTGCACGGGTAATGGTATTCGAGGTGTCAGCCAAGTCATCGATGAGAATCGCTGTGCGCGCTGCTACGTCTCCAACCAACATCATGGTCGCATTTTGCCGATCGCTGATCTGGGTCGGGCGGCGCTCTTTGTGGATAAGGGCAAAGGGCATGCCGAGTGCGTCAGCGATGGCAGTGGCCCGCTTGGCACCACCTGCATCAGGGGAAACCACAACAGCTTGTTGGTAATTGGGGATGTTGAATTGTATGTATTTGCGGAGAAGGTGACGGCCGTAGAGGTTGTCGACGGGGATATCGAAGAATCCCTGGTACTGGGGATCTGAAGACTCGTCAGAGGAAATGAGACTTGCTCACGCACTGGTATCACATACCGTGAAGATCCATAGTAATGACGTGGTCGGCGCCAGCGCAGGTGAGAAGATCAGCGATCAAGGTACCGGCCTGAGCAACCCACTGGCGGTATCCGACCTGCGGCTCGAAAGCTGGGGGTTTTGTGATGGTCGTTGAGCGTGTGAGAGCACCGGGTGTCTGGGCGCCACCGGTGCCGTTGACGCCGTTGGTGCCATGGTCGGCGTTGAAGTAGGCAGTCTTCTCCCCTTTGGTCGAATCAACCGTGTCGCTACGCTTAATGCCATTTGACTTGGCAGGGCTAGACGGGTTCGAAGTAACGCCGTTCCGCTCGTCCAGCTTGATTTTGTTAAGCTGGTTGTGCAAAGCTGCTGAGCCATTCGCAAGACCTGCGCTCTCAGGCTGGCCCGGATGGGGCGTCTGTGGACGAGAGTCAAGCGAGTAGGTGCCAGTCCTTGAGCGTCCTGGGACCTTGGACAGTGGGGCGCCCGTCTTATTGTATGGAATATCCGACTGTCGCGAGTATGGAAAGAGAGGAAGGACGGCAGTAATGCGCTTCGCAGAGGCGGTTCGGCAGGCAGAGATGGTGATAAGAAGTCTATAGTACGTCAGGGCACTGGACTCAACTATACCATGAGGATGGGCCTACTCCATCAAATGGTCGTTGACTGTGCACGACACCAAATGTTAGCGCAGTTGGTCAAGCATTGGTCGTGATGTTCTATGGGCTGCAGTGCGACCGCCGCTGGGCTGATTGCGCGACCGGCCGCAAAAAAATGCGACGCGCGTGGAGTGGGCAAGGGATTTGCATACCTTTACCACCACCAGACTGGATGATGAAGACATCCTTTCCACGGACGCTTTCCTGGATTTCCACTCTGGTCTCGCCGCCCTTGAACTTGTCAAGAAGCACCTTGGCCTTGGGTATGCCGAGGTGGTTACAGATGGTCCTGGAGCCCAGTCAGCAAAAGTGCCCAGCGCCCCGCGGTGCGGCCTCTGCGTGTACATACTCTGTGAGCTGGGGGTGAGAGGTTCCGCCGAGAACGACAATGTTCCTCATCTTGAGAGCTGTTAGACGAGACGGGGAGGACTACTATTTTGCGGCAAGCAGTAGCGGAAAGGAAATGGAGAGGCAGCGAAGCTTTCGCGTGGGTAAGCGGCTTATCGATAAAGGGAAAAGATTTAGACTAGTTGTCCGCCCTTGATGGCGCCGGGTGGAGTAAGTGTACCTCAGGACGTGGGCAGCATGGTGAGTAACATGGACGCTTTCGTCGTCACAGAGCCGGTCAGTGTTTCGCTTGGTTCGGCTGTTGCACTTTTTTCTGCCGTGCACGCCCCTCGCGGCGTCATGCCGCTCCCTGAGCCATGGAAACCTTCTAGAGCACTAATATACTGCATGCTGCATGCTGCATACTGCACTGCACGAGCACGCCGGAGAAAACCGCCATTGAGGCCCGCGTCCGCCACCACACAGTACAGCTCCGTTTGTGCGTACACGCGGCTGGAGAGCGGTCAGTAATGGCGCCATGCTGTGTGGCTGCAATGCACCACGGAAACGGTCGCGCTAGTGCTGGCCGGGATCGGCCTATCACGTGCGTCCATCTTCACCTCGGCGCCCGGCCGACAGGACAATGTGTCGAGGTAAGGTATAGCGAGCAATGGTTGCCCCTGCATAACTGACAGGCAAAGCCCCAGTCCAACTGCTCCTCTCCCTAAAGAAGGTGAGCAGATGCCAAGTGTGACAGTGGAACGTATCGGCGGAGTCCATCCTATCCGTGCTATTCCCTTTCTGCTGCCAGGTAGACTACCAGTTAAAGTATCGTAACCACCTCAATCTCGCGCTGCTCAAATGCTGCTGGCCGGGCTCGAAAAAAGCCAACGCGTCGGTACTGTTTCTCTGCAATCGGCAGTAGCATCATGCCTTCAATATCGTCTCGTCCGCGCACATTCTCGGTCAATCTTCCAGCGAGGCATGACACTTCAACGCCCTCGTACATATCCGGATCCAGAGCATCTAACATACCTTCGTCAAACCCTGTTTTAGTGTTCACCAAGTCCTTGTCGTCACCGGCAAGTCCTACAAGGTAGCCGTCGTACTCTGAGTTCTTGTGATGGTCGTCGTTAGGGTAGGGATGCCAAACAAATGTACGGAGACGGCCCTTGACAACCAGAATGCCAGACATGACGGCCCCGTACTCAAAGCCTGGCACAGCGAGCTCAACGTTACACGAGACCACTTCAAATCCGAAGCTATTTTTGTACCCCATACCTCCATTGTCACCTTCGTCTTCCCAGACGTGTACAAAGTCCTCTACAGCACTGTCAACAGACGCCCAACTCCACGTGGGAGCAACGTATTTTTTGCCTCGAGGCTTCCGGTTGTGGTCAGCATCCATTGTCGGACTACGTGGACAGTTCCATTGTAGGTCAATAGCAAGGTCCCGCTCCCACATCCCAGCAAGATAACGGCTGTTGTATACCTGGCCGAGCTCCTCAGCAATAGCCGAAACTGCAATGAGTTTATCTCCCTGGTACGATAGCGAACGGCGGCTGTACTCTCCACGTATGGCCAGCCATACTGGCCGCGTGTTTTCTGGAGTGGTAGCAAGAGAGAACATCTTGCTGCTCCACGGTAAGCTCGGCAGCTGCGGATCTTTGCCAGAAGAATGTCCATCTGCGCGTATTGAGCTAGTGCGATCGATCATTTCAATCCCACGGTATGAAAAGATGACAGCACGGGTCGACAGGACGAGTTCTTGGAACGTCCAAGCGCGGCTGTTTATGGGGTCTTTCCATCGCTTGTAGGCTGCTGGGTAGCTAAGAACGATTTGTGAAGGCGTAGATGAATTCGTGTTCGTCGTAAAAGGTATTGTGACTGGCTCAATAAAGTGGTCGTAATTTTCTTCAACATGATGCAAGAAGCCTTCGGTAGCAGACTTGGCTACAGAGGCCACTATTGTTACTGCAGCGAATTTGTAGATGAATCGCATCTTCGGTAGCTCCTGTACTTTGTCCGCTTCTGAGTCCTGCATGATACATCTATCATTCGTCAGTAATACAACATGAACTTGAGTAAAGACTCCTACAGTGCATCTACCCAGATGTATTCCAGTCCGATTCTACGGGCGACTGTGACAGCATCTTGAATTGTCTTAGGGAGTCGCTCGAGCTCGAACCCTGCCGTGAGCAGATCTATTGTGGTGCTGAGCAGGATAAAAGGTTGATTCGTGCCCCATACATAGCTCAGCGCAGCAAAGCTCGGTTCGCAGCCTACCATGGCTGATGTGTGGACGATACGAAGGCCACGTTCACCACCCAGCTGTATCAGGCGCGACGGCAAGTAGTTTAGTGTTGCTCTTGGTGATTTTGGAATGGATCCAAGACTACTCATCCAGGATTTCAACATCTGCACATTGGTCTCTGCTCCGAGCATGCAATCCGTTGTCCAAAGGGGAAAGATGGGTAATGTACTCGACCCGTTGTCTATTATTTTTAGCAAGCCTTCAAACTCTCAAAGCCTAGTAAACCAACCTTTGCTATTGATGTGGTATCGCAGCTCTACGATTTTGTCGCCTTGCAGCTTCTGTAGACTGTTGGGATGATCTCCATCATCAACAGCTTCAATACGCGCATTCACGAACGTAAAAAGCGCTGCGTGTCCCCTTTCAAATGAGAGATCAATCCTGAACTGACATGCATCGACCAGTGTATCACGATCTTCCCATGCGTCCCAGCCTCCAGTGACATCATTGTCGATGTCTTCTTCATTGAATCTAGAAGCATCTGCCCATGATGAGTCGACGTCTTTTGATTCTTCATCCATGGCTTCATCGCTGCTCTCTATTTCGTCAGAAATGTTGCTTCCAGAAGTACTGTCGTTCATCTCCAAACGCTCATAGAGTTCATCCAAAAAGACTCTCCCGTGCACTCCATCAGCAAGTGTCTTACAAAACCTGCATCCCCCCAAGACTGATCTCCGTAGGTCTTCCGATGTGATCTCATAATAGACTGAAACCCTGTCCCGGTCCGCCGGTGCGTCATTGATTGCATCCAAAGTTTCCGGTATCCATACCCGTGTATAGCAGATTTCGCAAGGAAGACTTGGTGGAAACGAGGTGTTGTGTGCTTCAGGTATGACATACTTGCGCGGGGGCTGCCGCGTACCCATGTACTGCAGCATCGTGCTGGCGAAACATTGCTCGAGATATGGTCTGGAAAATATGAGAGGAGCTACAAGCGTAGGTGTAAGAAAGGAGGGGCACTGGCAAGCTGACAGTGTGACATGCAGTGCATGTGCATCTCAAGGAGAAGCTAGACTTCTTTAGACTAGCGTACACCATGGTACCTCTTTCCACATAACACTTTGAAGGACAAACTGTGCATCATGGCGTCGAGCTGTTCATAGACTCTTTCTATCATTCCGTCACGTTCTTGTAGAAAGAAAATAGGGACCTGCTTTGTTGGAAATGTATTAATCACTAATACTACACTACTACTACTACTACTACTACTACTACTACTACTACTACTACTACTACTACTACTACTACTACTACTACTACTACTACTACTACTACTACAACAACAACATTGGATCTCGCTTTCATGATATCGTTATGTACACGCACGCATCCACAGCCATTTCCCGCTACTCAGAAAACGTAATAAATGCAGACTTCACCTAAGCCTTGAGTCCAATCTCAGCAGCAGTAAGGATGAACTCCATGAAACCAGCATTAGTGTCGATGATGTTCTGAATGAACTCTTCGGCTGTAGGATAGAAGTTCGTGGCATAACCAAACTCCATAGTATATCCGTACACCTTGGTGAGTTTCTTGTTTCCGTGCCAGCGACTGAAAGACCAATCATCGCTAGCACCTGATGTGGGATACAGACCGACAGCTTGCTGGGGAACGTATTCGCGACCACCGACAGAAATCATAGCATCAGTGGTGCGGTTTGCAACAACGCGAATATTGTCCCAGTCTTCTTGGGAGATGTACTCCTTGTACAGCTCGTCCTCGACATTGCCACGCTTGCCGTCGTAAGCAGTGTTGAACAGGTTTTGCTTAGGGTCGTTGGATTGGTCAACGTCATCGCCCCAAGAGTAAAGGAGCGTTCCTGCAGCAGAGTGCACATCAATGTACCAGTGAATATTGGGAAACTCGTCGTATACCCAGGCCATGTCTTGGGTCTCAGGTTCGGAGAATGGCGCTGTGCCGTAGAAAGCCTGGGAAGCTGGGTTGGCCGAGGCCGGGGAAACGGATGGGTCAAACTTCTGGGTGAAGTTCCAGAGGAAGTCGAAATTCCTGTTAAGATCCACTCCGACGCTCAAGGGTTCGTTGGGTCGGGCAGAGGCTGGATTTCGGTTCTTGCGCCATAAGTTGCTGTTGGCTTGGTCATGTCGCACACCGTCGGGGTTCAGCATAGGGATGAACACGACGCCCGCACCAAGAGCCTTCTTGACCTGGCTATTCGTGTAGGTTTTGTTGCCGTAGGTGAGCCCGATGCGGTGCTTGTTCGCGTACAACAGATCCGAGATGAAGTATATCAAGTTGTCTGGCCCTCCACGTTCACGAGCGTGAATGCCGCTTGTGAAGTAGATATACTGCTTGTCCTTCTTAATCTTCTCGGCTTTATTCGCTACACCACCAATAATGCTGTTGCCCTCGAATGTTTTATGAGGTGTTGTGAAGAGGGCCATGCCGTACTCTTTCTCCAGACCCTTCATGGCAGTGTAGACTTCATCTGCGTTGAGAATACCTTCTCTTTGAAGAACGGCATATTCGCTAGGTTTTCTTGTACCGAGACCGCGAGGTGAAATCTTTCCTCCTTTGAATCGATCACCACTTCCAATTGGTGCGGTAGTTGTCTGGCGCTTGTTCAAGTTATCCAAAAGCTCGACACGGACGAGCTCAGGGTCGAGGCTGCGCTTCAAATGATTCAGCTCATGTTCTGAAATTACAGCGTGTAGTTTGTGCTCGTCACCGGCAGCCAGGACTTGGGGACGACAACCGTAGTCGATTTCGCTATTGGCTGAGATGAAGTCATATAGCTGGTTCTTCTCCTTGGCATAAAAAGCGACGTTCAACACATTAGAAGCAAGCGCAGCGCCTGGTAGCAGGCTGAGAAGTGTGGAAACCTTCATGGCGAACAGGAGTAAGAATGCTACAAATTGGGGGTGCAGGGCGTGGAAAAATAGAGTGTTGCCACAACGCACTCTTATGTACTTCAAAACAAAGGCAATGGCTTGCCGTCTTGCAGCGTTAATCCAAGGATATATTTACCAGCTTCCTTGTTCGGCAATCCAAGATGCTGCCTTCCAAGCCTCCAAGACCGCAAGCGTCCTTGGCTGGCGTACCCGCCCAGCAGTTCTAAGCAGGTCCGACTTGTTATCTCTGAGCCATGACCACAGGAAGTGGTGGCCTAACTCAAACAAGCATACAATCTATGGTACACATCGCGAAGCAGGATTCGCAGGATGCAAATTTTTGGTTTGTGGTGATGAGCATGTTGCCAAGTCTATGGAATCTTTGCTAGCAACGCACAGACGATTGCAACTTAGTACAGCCATCAGGACGCTATTGCACGGGTGAACTCCAAGGCCGTCAATTGCATAAGCCAGAAAACATAAGTCAGTGGGCTTTCAGATGGTATTTGGTTCATACTACATCTAAGGGGGAGTAGCAATATGAATGTACAAAAGACTGACGGTGTTATCAGGTGGAACTTGGGTTATTTTGCAATCTAGCTGTTGGTGTACGAGCCACACATATCATCAACCGGTGTGCCATGAAGGACAATGGGCGCCTGTTTCTTAAAAAGAGTCCTTGGAATACCTGGTAAGATAAATCAGTACTATACAAGATCCGTTGAAGTGACTCAAGCCTGACTAGACTTTGAATCAAAAATGTTCTCGTCAAACGATCAAGATTGGAACATGAAACGGTAGTTTTTGAATTCATAGCGAGAAAGAGGACGAGACTTGTTTGATCAGAAGAAAAGGCAGTACAGGAAGTAATGTACCCCTCGTCCTCAGCGTTCCTGTGCCAAGACAGCGTTAACGCCTATCTCCGTGCCTAGGCATCTCCATCACTCTCGGCCTCTATCGCGATGGCAGACATGAAGCGGCCTTGACACTTCGTGCTCGCAAAGCATTCTGGCCTAACATGTACAACACATTATTACCTCCAGAGGTCAACGTGCTATTGCTCGGCGATGCAGAAGTTGGCAAGTCAACGTTCCTATCGTGAGTCTAACAACTATCGCGCGTTATCTAGCACTTCTTGCAACGCACGTATCGAAATGCCATGTATGCATGGCAGCACCGAAAGACCGCAACATACACTACTAACTCCCCCACAGGCGCCTGTCACTCGGTATTCAACCCCAACGCGACAACCTCCCCCCATATGAGCTTCCGAAGCTTCGCGATATAGACCAGCCGTACGCTTTTGACATCACTCTTTATGGTCGTCCATATAAATTGCAGTTCTTTGACACCGCTTCACCATACAATTACACACTCCTACGACCCCAATTCGTAATCCTTTGCTACGATATTTCCTCACGCGCCTCGCTTGAGTCCCTGTCGTCGACATGGCTGCCCATTGTGAACACGCACTTCAACTATGACGAAAATCTGCCGGTAATGGTTTTGGGATTAAAGAGGGATTTAAGAAAGCAGTGGACGATAGAGGAACACGGGCCGGATAAGAAGGGTAAAGGCCCAAGTGTCATGCCCCATGAAGGAGTGCAGACCGCACAAAGGATGCTGTGCGATCACTATGCTGAGTGCAGTGCATTGACGGGCGAACTATGTCGCGAGGTGTTGGAGGATATTGCGAGAACAAGTGCCAAGACGACAACCCAAGCTGGCGCAAAGAGCCAGGGGCCAGATATGTGTCATGTCATGTAGTTCGCGTCCACAAGATATCTGCTTGGATCTAATCACACACACTACTATCGCTGCCTGGCCCTAATTGTAGCAAAAACAAACTGATTGTCATTCCGTCACGCTGTGCATGGACACTCCTAGTGGAGTAAAACATATAGTGGCCTCTGCCAGCAAAAAAGATATGGTTGGTGCGACACCTGTGTGATTCGAACACACGCTCCCGAAGGAACTGGCTAACTTTCCCATACAGGACTAGCAGGCCAGCGCGTTAACCACTCCGCCAAAGTGCCGAGTTGTGATTGATGACAAATCATCTGTAATATGTGTTTATATATGTGATGAAATGGCAATTTTCATGGCGCCAGCAGAAGCGAATGATTGCCGTCACGGGTGACGTGCGGGTGATCAGCGTCAGCGAAATTGTAGTTTGTCTTGCTGGATGTTTATGCATTAAAGAAAAACGAGTCTCAACAGTATGCACCATGCTCTAGCCAAAGTAGACTTGCGTTCATGTATGTCGTCTCGCGTATCTAGTGGACCGTGATTTGCAGTCGTGCATCGATGGCGGGTATCTCTCTGATTGAATCGACATGTCGCTAAACAGCATCTCATGCGGGGTAGATGGCATTGGCCTTTACAGTTGTATGAAAAAGCGCAGGATACGAGAAGTTTGCAGAAAGTCGAGCAATGAAAATTTGTATGAAAATTCATCTACTGCTCTTGTTTTTGTGACCATTCTCGTACTAGTTCGTAACCGGTTAGTTCAAAATCCCAGCGCCTTTTGTCGGACGCTGCAAGTCTCAGCTTTGAGAGGCATGAATGTTGGCTGCGTTATTGAAGGTCACCCAGTGTGCACAGCAGTTATCTACTTGATGGCGTGAAGACAACTCTAAAAAACGCTTCAGCAGGAACAAAGCATCGCCCGTACAAACACCAGTTAGAGTAAAGGGGTCTACAATTCCCGAAGTCAGAGGATATCTGAACGGCACTGGCTGATGTGGCACGCGATGCACAGATGAGCGGCGCAAATCTATGCCAATTCATTCTTCGCGTGTCTAGCTTGGCCTTTGAGTCATCACTACGCACCTTGCAATAAATGGTGAGGAAAACAGCGCAGGTCGCAACGTGTCGAGACGCATTTCGTCACAGCCACTCGCTGCGTTGTTTGTGACACTTCACGCCAGCCATGATTTCGCTTGCTGTTTTCTCCAATCATACGTCAGTCGTTCCTGCGTCTTGTAAGTGGCGCAAGCTCTGCCTCATCATCGCAACCCCAACAACACTCAACACCTATATCTTACCTTTATTCCCCTTCAAATTCCGGAGGTGGTCAGCTCCCTTCCCCACTGCCATAAATCGTGCTAGTTGAGATGTCTTAAGGCTATGGCTGATGAGGTGGCCGGTCAGTATCGAAGTGTAGCTCATCTATGTTGAGACAGTTGGTGCTGTCCGCCTTTCCGCTCACCAACTTCAGTACATCAGTCTGGGTTTGAATGATCCACAATAAGACTCGACAGTCTTTCGTACTTATGCGAAACAAAAATAGCGCCCAAATCAGGTTGCAGAGGCACTCCAGGCAGTGCACATAACGAGACGAGCCTTGCCGTCCCGGCCACGCAAAGGAAGTGCCTGAAGCAACAGAGCAACAAACACAGCTATGGGCAGGCCATGACCACTTACGGTAGCACAACGATCCTTGGGGCCACTGGAAGTTCGGGAAACGAATCGATACTTTCAACTGATGCTACGACTACAGTGCGCTCGGCTCGTCCAGCAAAAGATAATTCATTGAGAGAGATCAACTCTTTGGAAAACCAAACACCAAATCCAGGTCACCAAAGGAACCAAAACGTATACCATAAGATCGTCAGAAAGCCAGTCCAGAGGCAATATGCACGCTAAATCAATATTCCAGTAAAAGAGAACAGGATATATCCGCCCGAGTAAGGGGTATAAGACAGATTCTTTTCAGGCGGCTCGATTGTGGTATCGAGGAAAACAGCCACGACTCGTTCAAGCACCGTCGTCAGGTGCTTCGTCGTATTCGCTGATTGATCGGGATGGGCGCATTTACGAAGACGTTGGTCTCGTCGGCGATTCGGGATTGCTTTTCTTCGTATTCAAGGGAGGACATCTTCAGGTCCTCGATTTGAGCCTGTCTTGTCAGTCTCTTAACATCGGCATGGCACGGCTCGTCTACCTTGGTCAATGGAGGCCCGATTGTTGTGACCAGGAAGCCGTCTCGGCCCTGCGCATTGGATCAGTACCTGTCGCATGGACCAACGGCAACTGCCAAATACCTGAAAGGTGTATGGTCGGACTATCGCATCCGGACCACAATGGTAGCGGATCTCATTCTGGATGACGGCTCTGGAGATGCCAAAGCCAGGGACGAAATACGAGTTGGGTACCGTCATTGTGTCTAAGTTGAGGCTACTATGGGAGAGAACTACGACGAGGACCGACTTGTGTTATTAGTTGTGTGTGGGGAGATGGACCAAGGTTGGGCGCGCAGAAGACTTATACACATGATCCATGACCTCTTGTCCCGGATCCGCTTACACATGGCTACCTACGCCGGTCCTCTTCTCGGGGCGAGGGTGCGACACATCCGTTGCGACCAAGTCCCTGTTGGGCGTGGACGCACTGATGCCTTTCGCCTCATTGTTCGCCCTGCTAAGCCCAACCAACGCCATTGGGCAGCGAGAAAGACCGAACCGCAGGACACCCTCTGGAAATCGATCACTCACACAATTTCCCAAACCGTCTAGAAAGCTGGCATCTTCCAATGTCTAAAGCTGAACTAAATATGCCTCACATCCCGGTGTTAGTGTCTGGCATAGCCAGCACAGCTGCCACGTCTACAGTACATACTTGGGCTATACATGACCACTGCAGGTATTTTAAGACGATCTCTTTGCCACCACGGTCTCAGACGAGGTTTACAACATCGTCTTCCTTTCTTTTCATTCTCTCCGCGGTCCGAATTGTCCGGCGTATGTCAGTGGAGTGTAACAGACGGCACACCAACAGCTACTTGGCGAACACATGCCATGTCGATCACCGTTTCCAAGAGATGCTCCATAACCGAGACCGGCTATCATATCACGGTGATCGCATAGGGAGATGTATGGAAATGTGGCGTGTACAAGTCAGCTACGTTGGTTTCACCGCTAGGTCCGTCGGGCAGAAGGCTTCGATAGTCGCAGGGAGACCCCTTCAAGTACGCCACACACTGGGTATGATTGCAGCAAAGTACACAGATGCGCCAAGGCTATGATACTCCCATCCATTACGAAGTGCTATCATTCGTCTGCTTATGAATGCTACGCATCAGCCATAACCAGGTGTCCGGGCATCTCCCACGGTGAACACAGTTCCAACATCAAAGTGGCGAGTATACAGAGCCTGTTGATCATGTAAGCTTGGATTACCCCGCTTGTCACTTTGCAGCTAACCGGGTACTGCCACTGGGAGCAACCGGTATGAGGATTCATGAGGAACTTATGAGCGTCATCACACTTTGCCTGGATGCGAAGCCGCCCAAGGACATGAGTCTATGTCATATCTGATACCCGCAAAAGAATGTCTTGTGCAGCTAATGTAACTCGAAAAGCGTGCTTTGCTTTTTCTGAGTTTAGTCTTCTACCAAGGATCGTTACTCGATCGGCAACCCAGTACCAGTCTCGGCTATTGTAAAGACCGCACGAGTCGCGCACACGTGTGCAAGGACACGAACATGTGCCCAATGCCCGAGATCCAAGCACCCGTCATCGAAGCAGGGAATGCTCTTGATGCATCGGGCTTACTACGCGAGCACTGCAATGCAGTCCCCTCGTACGCCAACTCACCTTGCATGAGCCCGGGACCGGACGACATACGGCTGCTCCGGTCGGCGGTATGCATCAAAGATGTAAAGATCTACCATCGTGTTATGGAGGATGTGGAACTGTCGGGGAACACCTGCGTCCGGCATTACTACGGTGGTACAAGGCGCCCTTGTTACGGCAGACGTATCGTCACGCCATAATTGGGTCAGGTCTTCGGTGTCTCCATGATACATGCGGTTCAGCGGGAAGTGGCGCAACCCGAGGTATTTTGCGATTGGGGCAAGCCTACCAAGTATCAATGCAGATGCCCATCACTTACCGGAAGGGTATCCCGGAAGTGATTTTGTCTCCATAGCGGCATGGTAAGATATATGTGGGGCGTGGTAAACGTTCTCCTCGAACAGAGTATGTCTACTAATGCGCCACTTTCGTCAACACGGATTGCTTGCACTCTTTCAATAATCAAAAGAACATACTCCGTTTAATTTACTGTACGCCTTTGGAATCCATCTCTCCGGGTTGACTGCAGCCATCGACGTCGCCTGTAGCACAATCAGAATCCCCCCATCGTGCGAGTTCACGATGGCGGCGAGTCGTTTCATCTTCGCCGAACAGTCGCTGTGTCTGTTATCACTTGTTCTCAGAGACTGTAAACTTTGTACACCCAGTCGCCGCATTGAACTGATGCCTCTTCCCAACGACGCGTCATACGATTGTGTCTGCTCATGGTTACCAGGATACCTAGTTTCATTGCCCGGAGTCCCCGTTGATATCAATGTCGAATCTGGAAAAGCCTTGCCGGCGGGCCGTCATTGACCCTAGATGTCGTGTCAGTGTAACGTTGTTGCTTTCAGCCTTTGTTCCCCAAAGTTCTGCCTGTCTCAAAAGCCGGCTCATATGATGGCCGGGCAGAGACAGTCGCGACAAGGAAGCAGGACTAACTTTACGGCTCGGATTAGCTTCGTATCCCACACGGACCCCCTTTGAGCGCGTGTTCACTGTGACCGAGTAGGTTACCGTACCCACGTGCAATCAGCCTCATTGCCTCACTGTACGTGTCCAATTTGCAAGCGCTAGACGAAGCCACGAAGGATGATTTAAGCATCACCCTTGTAACACTATCTTTCAGTCATGAAAGCACACGCCACTATCCCTGTTAATGCTAACAGGGTATTGTCATGATATCGTGATCAAGAAGTCGAAATGTGCCATCTCAGGGCGTGATTTGTTCGCCTCTGAATAGCCTTCTGGCGTTTCCATCTAATTCAAGGGCGTATCACAAGACGTTTTGGGGGCTGAGCATTGGATTCGAAAAGTGAGGCAACTAGGTTCGCAGGCGTTGCTGCAAAATGCCGATCATATGGCCTGTGGAACACGTCGGGTCTGGTGCAAGTCTCCCGAGCGGAGGAAAGGAAGAAAGAATATCCTTCGATATCCCAATCCAGGGCTGTGGATTGAGAAATGAGATGCCAAATTAAGGAGGGTGGTGTTCTTCGGATTCAGGGCGACGAATGGTGATGGCGGTGGTGGGGATGTCAGTTGGACTAATGCAATCCATGTGATGATCTGTGTATTTGCCGAAGCAATCCACATTGAGTTTTTTGCTTGTTTCTAGCACCTGGTGGCTTAGGATATATTAGGTCCGTAAGCCCTGGAAAAGAAAGGGGGTTTTCAGGAGTCTTGTCCAGTTTCTTGGACTTCGAGCAGCTGTATCTGTCATGGCAGCCTTCAAGGGGGTGGGTTGCCTTATATTTGAAGAAGCTGATCGTATGGTAGACTTTCCTGAGATCATGTCAAGATGTGGATATCCGGTTTTCGATTAAATGGTACAGCTGTAGTTGCCTCAGTGGTAGGTGGAAATGAGGCTTGTATGAATCAGCCCTGAGACTTGAGCGTGGGTCTTTACCAAGGCAATGTCAGTATCCAAGTCATATGAAATATCTGTAGATTACTTACTTGAAACTCGATAACAGCCTCAAAAAACTCCCCGCTTCATTCTGATGTGTGTTCCACGCCATGCTTGCCATCGAAGACAAGTTTCATCCTTTATCCATTTCTTTTTCTTTTCTCTTCCACTCCGTGCTCTCTGTTGCCTCGCTTCTCCGTCTCCTCCTCTTCTTCTTCTTCCCCCTCCTCCTCGCCCTCTTTTTCAAAATGCTCTTCGAAATCTTCGCCTGAATCATCCTCCTCCTCCTCCTCCTCCTCCTCCTCCTCCTCCTCTTCTTCTTCTTCTTCTTCTTCTTCTTCTTCTTCTTCTTCTTCTTCTTCTTCTTCTTCTTCTTCTTCTTCTTCTTCTTCTTCTTCTTCCTCCTCCACTTCTGCTTCCTCTTCGCTTCCCTCATTCAAACCATCACTACCATCGCCATCATCACGATTCGCCTCGTTAGGCAGCCCCCGCTCCAACTCGGCAATCACACTAGCAATTTCTTGCTCGAACCTATCCGAGCGCTCGCCGACATGGCGCAGTCGCGCTTCTAGCATGTCAAAGTATTTTCGTGCAAGCGTTTCTGTGGAAGAAGATAATGCTGTTGCTAAGGAGTTTTCTTGTGGGGTGCAAGACGGGTGAGAGGTGGTAGTGGTAGTGGTGGGACGAATGGTATTGGTGAAGCGGTAGTGTTGTCGAAGCCATCGGAAGATGGAGGTGCGTAGATGGGCTTGGCGACAGATGGGGCAAGGTTAGTGTTGGTGGTGGAGAAGGTGAAGCTGAAGGTAGTATTGGGGCATTGTTTGTGGGGGGAAAGGGTGAGGTGAGTGATAGGGGGAGAGAGGAGAGATTCTCTTCTAGGCTTGTCTGGAAGGGGAAGTAGTAGAATAGGGAGATGGGAGGATATTTCCCATGGGTCTGCATTTTGAGCTTCTTTCATAGGCGTGAGATAGGTGTTGTGAGAGAAAATATGGCTGGGATTCTTAATTCTGTACCGACGTTCATCAAACAGTATGTCCTGGATTTTTGGACATATTTTCACTTGGCCAAGTATTATTCCCCCCTTTTTGTTATGTACAGATAAATTCTGCGAGTTTGTGATATTCTCATTGATAGCTGGTGCTTAACTTGTTGTCTAGCTGTAAATGTGGTTGCACAGAGCCTGTTCTGCCAAGAACCATGGTTGATATGTTTGGCAGCGAAAACTATCCTGATCGCGAACATCAACATTTTTCGAGATGGAGAATGAAGCACAGGCAGCCTTTGCGACACTTGGCATGGGTTGCATTTAGATATCATACAATGCGGCTCATTTGTTTTATCTATCTGTTTCTTTTCTCACATCTTTGCAACGTTTATACATCTTAGTATTTTGTTGTTCTATAAAAGAAACTTCACTTTATACTTAGCTGTTTCAATAAAGACCACGATTAAACTATAGTTCCTTGTGTCTCTCTGTACAAGTATGCGGGCTACGGGTGCGTATATATCTATGCCGGAAATAAGCCAGTCCCACGAAGCCGTCATGGCCAGAACGTGTTGGGACTGTTGGATGTGGATGAACAATGTTAGCTCGATTTCAATCAAGTTGGATTAAAGTTTGTAGTTGTCTGACTCTTCCGCGCGGCCGTGCGGAAGAGGAGTTGACGTGTGTAGTGTTTACGATGACATACGGGTGTTGTCAGAGTAGCAGTGTCAAAGTTGATGAATCAACAGTCAAGATAAGGAACGGAATAAACCAGTACAACAAGTGTACAATTCTGAAGGCGGATGCATAAGCCGTGCATTTCAGGCAAAAAGAGCGCACTGCAGGAAAGGAGGCTACCCAGATATGTACACTACGGGGTTGTTTGCAAACGCTTTAACAGATACCTTGACCTATATGATGGCTAGCAAGGGCAGTGGTGAAAAAATCAGTAACGGCAAATCGGCTGTGGATCAAGACGGCAGTTTGAAGTCCGGTGGTCTCGACCGTTTGGGACCCGCAACGGCAGCAGATGGCCGATACGGCCAGCCAAGGGGGATGATCCATGATGATGACAAGTTACGGAGAAAAGAGGGTGGCGCGGCGGTTTTGCAGTGGCTGAGGCAAAGGAAATGAAAGGGCGGGTGCGGGACCCCACAGAACAAGAGTCAAACTGAGATCGTCATGTGTTTCGTAGAGATGCAATTTTTAGCAGGACAGGCGGGCAGACTGGGTAGGAGAGCAGACGCAGAAGAGAGCAGACGAGAGCAGACGCAAAGTGGCTCCAGCAGTCAGCCAGCGTGATTGTGTTGAGGCGTGGAGTGTTGAGGCGTGCCAGTGGCTTGCGTAACACCAACGCAGCAGCGACCATGATAGGCCTACATACGTATTGTGCTCATGTCAGCCGGTCCACGGTATGTCGATATATTGAGAATCTAGACGTGCCAAATTGGCTTTGTGCCCAGGAACGCGCGGCCAATCATGGCGGCCGTGGGCCGGAGGCGGGTAGCAGCCGGGCAAGGCGCGCATGTGGTGAAGAGGCGTTCGCTGGCTGCTCGCACGGCTAGGCCTGCAATAAATAGATTGGGCCGAGGCCGCTTATCCAGGAACGGGCGTGATGGTGGTGGGCTGGTCAGCTAGCGCATGCAGATGGTGGTGAGGGAGGACGAAAGGGTGCATGTCCCCCGACCTTTGTCCACGCAGCGTATTACTAGACGGCTGATCACCGCAGTTGACGGCTGCAACACCATTGTCGCCAAAGACACAGCCTGAGCATACACACACTTTGACGTTGCCAACGGTGCGCATCACAGCTTCTGGCCCACCCGGCGCCACAGACGAAACACGCGCGGCCTGCCCTGCGAGCCAGACGCCGCCAGGCCCTGTCCACCCCCATACCCTCATCTTACGGCGCCGCTGCTTACCGCGCCCACGGTCCCTCGCCTTTGTCTCTTCCTCCACACACGCCCTCGCGCATCGTCCTCATCCTCGCCATCGCCATCGCCATCGCCATCCGCCTGGCCTTTGTTCTCCGTCACTCGTTACCGTTGCGCTTTCTGTTGCTGTTTGCTTCGTCTTCTACTCGCCACCCCGACCCCGGTTTGCTCCCCCAGGCGCAATCTTAGCCTGCTTTGACCCTTCTACACCACTCGCCCACCCTCCTTGGACTGCCGCCCACCGTCGTCTTTCGCCTTTCGCCTTTCACCTTTTGCCTTTTGCCTCTCGCCCTGAATCCTGCGTAGCCAGCGCTGTACCCCTCGCCTGGGCGTGCCCATCGCCCACTGCTGGCCCACCTTGCTTCTTCGCCAGGGACCGCTGATCCCATCGTCCCCTAACCACCGCCGTCATGTCTATCCGTGCACTTCAAGGTACCGCCTGCGCCTACCTGAGAAGCCAGACATGACACCATGCTAACATGTCGCCAGACGCCGAGAATGTCTTCCGGGTAGAGAAGCGCTGCAAGCTGTGTGAGCAGGCACCGCTGTCGTGTGAGGGCATCAAGTGTCCATCCAACCAGGTCTGCGTCCAGAACTCGCGAACATGCGACGAATGTGCCTCAGTCAACTGCCAAGTCGACCCGACCCTCGCCGCACCCCCACCTAGCAAGCCCAATGTCGGTGCCATCGCTGGCGGTGTCATTGGAGGCATCGCCTTTGTCGCCATTCTTACCTTCATCGTGTGGAAGTACTGCCTCAAGGGAAAGAGACGGCCCATTTCGCAGCAGCCCGACTGGAACGACGTCGACATTGCCGAGCAGGAAAAGGACAACGACTTCCAGTCACGCCGCAGCGCCCGAGCATCCACGCACACCGTAGCCTCCATGGCCTCGTCTGTCCTCACCCGCGCCTCCAACATTATTCAAATCGCCTACATTCCCGGCGTCACCAATCGCTCGGGCGGTCCTGGATCACCCGATCTGCTCGTTCCACCTGTTCCCCCGATTCCTTCCATGGCGCCCTCGTCGGGTAGAAGCTCGCCATACACCGGCACCGACCAGCATTTCTTCGTCCCCGACTTCCGCGACTCCATGATGTCTTCCAGCACCGCCGGCCGCACCAGCATCGCACCAAGCCTTGCCCAGCGAGGCAGTGTTGCCTCGACCATGTACCGCCAGAACGCCATTGTGTCGCCGCTTCCTGCTCAGACCATTGTGCGTGGAAAGGCTGCCGTTGTCAGCGTTAAATCCAACGGCTCAAGCAGCCCGGCAGAAACAGTTGCAAGCCAGACACCACCAGTACCCCAGATCGATCCCAAGCACTCCCTCAAGCCTATTCGCATTCAAATGCCAGGTATTAGCCCTGCAAACTCTGTCCGCAGCATCGCCCAGCTCGGACCTGTCAAGGCACTCAACATTACCAAGAAGAAGAGCTCTGAAAACACTCCACCAAAGAGCTCTGCAGGCTCAACTACAGACACCGAGCGAACCCTAGTCAACACACCCGAACGTCTTGTTCCAACTGCGCGACCTCTCACTGGCAGCTCCACGATTTCTTCTGATGACGGCGGAGAGCACTCGCGTGCACGTAGAGGAAGTCTGGCATCCGAGACGGAGGACGAAGAAGATGACCATGCACGTGCCAAGCAGACGCTCCTGGGCAAGTCCGCTGGTGACCGCGACTCGGAGCTGACGGAATTCCAAGACACGACGCCTACCATGGACAACAGCCCCTTTTCCGATAGCTCATCGGTCGACTCGGCGCGACCCAAGATGTCGCAACGGATTACATCGTATGATCCGTCGTCTGGCCTGCGCACCCCCATGACACCCATTGTCGAAGAGTCATCGGCGTCGAAGCGGGGCAGCACTGTCTCCAAGAGAGACCCGAGTCCTTTTTCAGACACCAACCGGAGTGAATTGTAATGGGCTTTGAATCTTTGCAACCGGCGTTTTTATATCAGCGGCAACGCACACATGCACATACCCACCAACCTCTCAGTCTAGCGAGGCTGGCCGAGCGACTGTCTGTCGTCGTTTTACTGACTTTTTTTTTTCATTATATTATCTTCTACGAATAGGTCTGGGCTATACTGTCTAGCTGAGATCTGGCATCTCGGATGCATTGACTCTTGATTTTTTTTTGTTGTGTCTGGTTTGAGAGAGAAAGAGAGAGAGTGTGTGTGTCAACCTCCGTTCATTGATATCCCAGGGATCTTTTTTTGGTCACGATCTTCTTCTGTCTATACTTGACGTCTAGCGCCCGACATATGTTTTTTCTTATTGTTTTTTTTTCACTATGGATCCATGAAGCGGAGGAAGAGGTTGAGAGTGAGAGAAAGACAGAGAGGGATGGTCTAGAAGTGAAAGAGAGAATGGGGAGAAAGTAGACTAGGAAAGTGTGGAGACTGAATTAACATATAGCTTGAGACGAAAAGACCGAGGTCTACGTCCTCGCCAGTAGAAAATGAAACATGTTGTCGATATTATGAGGATCTTATATATATTTTTTTCCTTTTCATAACTATGTGAATAATGTTTATATGTATAAACATGCATGACCATTATGTACATGTACATTCTTTCAACTCCCCCTATACGTCGTATACCCAAACGGCCCCAGCAAAACCGGTACATGATAATGCTCGCCCTTTTTCTCCTCCCTCACCATAAACTTGACCTCGACCTCTGGGAAAAACGGCTTGACCCCCCTCTCCCCAAAATACGCCTCGGTATCAAACGTCAGCGAGTACTTTTGGTCCCCGACCGCCTGCGCATACACGGTTGCTAGCGGTGTCGAGGAAAAGGGCGTGCTGGGTGTCCAGGCTGTCACGCGCCCGTCGGCGTTGGTCGTCGCGCTGAAGGTGCTGGGTTGAGAAGACGCGGTCGAAGACGAGGCGTGCAGCGTCAGTGTTACGGGTATGTTTGCCGCGGGTCGCCCGACCGAGGTGTCCAGGACGTGGCATGTAATTGGGGGTTTGGACTCGGGAGTGCTCGACATGGTGGATGTTGTTGTTGTTGTTTTTGTTACTGTTGTTGTTGAACTAGGAGCGTTCGCGGGGCCACCACCACTGCACAGATGCTGCGTCAATGCGGATATGCGTGCGCTTGCGGGGTTGGGCATTCGCTGAGTTGAAGTGTGTGTGGGCGGGCGAGGCAGAGAGGGGGCGGTGCGAGGGGGAGTCAAGTGCCAATTTTGTATCCGTGTATATGTTTTGAGAGATGAGTGGTAGTGGGGGTTGTGAGTGGTGGTCCAAAGTAAGCCCACCGCATATCGGAGCTCCCCGAAGCTATCCACTTGCCCTATCTACTTGTATGTACCTGTCGTGGGGTCACCTCCGCACTCCGGTTGCCCACATGCTCCACGTGCAATTCAGCGGGTCGGCTGCACTGCTTGAATTGGGCTTGTTGAATTTGGACATGGTGAGCGAGTTGTATCCTTTTGTTGTAGCACCATAGGCATGTGCTTTGGCTACAATTTGCAGTATGGCCAGGGCAAGAGTTTAGATCAGATATTTTTATTTTTTATTTTTTCAATTTTCTATGACAAGACGTGAATGCACTGTACTGGTAATTCTCAATGCTAGCATTAGAAGGAGAGCGAAGTGTTGTTTTGCAGGACACGTAGATTTGGATGGTGGGTGATAAAGGCAAGGACAAGTGGACTGATTGATTGTATGGCTGTAGTACTATCTGCAATTTCAGACTAGACTTTGAAAAACAAATCACCCCCATAATTGGGAAAGAAGCGGAAGCTTGAGTCTCCAACGAGATCACTAAAAAGAAATCAGGATGTGGACATGACAATAGTAGTACCAGTCTACACTCAACTCTCCCAATCGCACTTGTCAGTGTTATTGTTTTCTTCTGCCTAGGCTGGCATACTTTCTAGCACGCCTTTCCTATCGCAGGCTCGCACCCGCAGCACGGTGCTGGTGATACAAGTAGCTTCTCACTCATTCATGCTCTGTTGGCTCGATGCATCCCTTAGAGTAAACCCTTTGATTGCAGCTGGGTAGGGCGAATAGAGGACTACGACTAGCCGTGTCTCAACCTCTTTACAATCTCGATGAGACGGAGGGCGAACAATCATGACGTTTGGATTACGGTCTGCCATGGCATTAGACTTTGTCAATATTATTTTGTGATGTCCGGACGATACACTAGGGCATGTCGACTATTGGTAAACAGAGCGTTTCAGCTCCCAGGGCCAGCTGGAGTGCAAGCGAAGTTTTTCTGGGCCATGCAGACAAGGGTGTTAATGGTGGATGTCGAAGACTCGGTGACTAGACTGGTCTATAGACGCTAAGGCTGCGGTAGCGCGATGATTGTAGTACAACGCAATTTTGATTTTTTGGAAAACCGTGAGTCGGCACCCTTTTCCACCAGCTGGAATGGAAATTTGCGGCTGGAGAACAAACTTTTGGCTACGCTTTGTGCGATGGCAATGATTAGCTGGCTTGTCTGCTAACTGTCAAGCATGGACGCGTCCTGAGTCGTAGTCTTGATTGGCTGGAAGCAGCTTCCATGTATACGGGAAAAAGCACCGTGCGACAAAAGTTAGCTTGTGTCCGCGGGCCTGGAAATAGAATCGGTCCTTTCCGATGGTTTCAAGACGGCGTGCATTTGAGTCGAGCACGACGGGTGGTGTACATGTTGGTAGTGCGACATGGGTGCGAGGAAAAAAAAGCGTGGCACAGGAATTGCGGTATGTACGACATGGGAAAATAGAGTGACGTCTTGGTCTGAACGGTGGGACGGCAGACGTGGGATGAAGATTTGTTTTGCACAGGGCAGTTTCACGTACGAGTAGCGCTGCTGCAGCGCATGCTCGATTGCTGCAAGCAGAAGAAGCAGAAGCAACTGCGAGTCCGGGGAAACGGCAGAGAGCGGACGTGGACGCACTGCAGCTGGTGGTATGCACTGGTTCGCGCCTGTCCATAAGCTAGCAGGGCCTGTCGTGGCTAGGCCACAGGTCGATTGCAGGCCCCCCTGAGAGGAACAATCATGCGGTGGCCGACGCAGCATCTGGCACTCGAGGTGAAGAGCAAAAGGAGCGCGACTTGGCAGGAGTCGCGATCGCGATGGACATGGGAAAAAACAAGGCCATGCAGACGATGCGGACGGGTGATTGGCAGGATAGTGGCAGAGAGTCCGCGGAGAGAGAGCGCTGGGAGAGGGCCTTTGAGCCGATACAAAGGAGAGAGCGCAGCGCGGATCGACGAAACATGGGTGAATCGAGATGTGGGACGGGACCGGCATGTAGCAGAAAGGGAGCCGTTGGCCGTTGCAGCGGGCCCAGCAGCTTCACGGGCGAGGACAGCAGCATGACGTGCGAGCGCGTTGCGTCACCGGCAACGCATGGATGGCGGCGCTGGTACTCGAGGCGACAGCCATCTCCAGGACGCTCGCGGACGGCGGGCGTAAAAGGCACACACGCGAGGGGATGCAGCGATCAAATATGCTGCTGGTGCTGGCGACGGGCGGCGATGGCGGTGGGTGGTAGCATCGGTGCTGGGCTCTGGGCTCTGGGCTGAGTGAGAGAGTGTGTCTCGTGGCAAGCGAGCCAAAAGGGGCTGCAGATCGGCGGCGGGCGGGGCGGCGGTGGGGCGGCGAGTACGCTGATTGGGCAGCCGGGCGCAGCAGCGGGCGTGTTTGATTACGAACCAGGAAATCACGTTATCTGCTTGGCAATGGCTGCGTCACTCCCAGAAATTGCTCGCTCGTCCTGTCCTCTGACCTCATCGCGAACGCCTCACTGTCATCGTCACCCAGCAGCACAATCCCCGTCCAACCCGCCGGACTTGAGCCTCATCGACGGCCAGGAACACGTCCACCACGCGCAACCTCAGCCCACGAGCGCGGTGCAGTCGCTAAAGGCCACCGTCCTCGCCTTCGCCCTCGACACCACTGCCGCGACGGCCAGCGTCACCCCAGGGGCTTGACGTCACCAGTCAAATTCCACCGCCAGCCTGCGACGCTCTGCCACCACCTCGCCGGCGTTCCAGAGTATCGACACGCTCCGATTGACACAGCCTTACCCCGCATTGGCCGTCCGCCGATTCCCTCCTGTTGAGGTACGTAGTTGTGTCGCCCGGGTTGCTGTTCTGCTGTTCTCGCTGCCGACTTTGCCACGTTCCCACCGCCTGCGACTCCTTGCCCTGCCCTGTCCTGCCCTCCAGCCCGTCGCGTCGAGCAAGCCCACGCCCACAATCGCATGCGCTGACCCATTGACTGTTGTAGAAGAGCAGCGATATCGTTGCTCGAATCCACAAAGAAACGGCGCGCGTGCGGCCTGTGAGTAGCGGCAGACACGTCGCGTAGCCCTGCGAGTGCAAATAAGACGAGGCGACGCCCAGAGCACCACCAGGCCCATCGCCCACGTTCGTCCCCCTACGTCACCACCCCAAAGTATGGCAGCTGCAACCCACACTGCCCGAACCTCCTCCCCGTCCTCCAACATGTCCTCCCCCAAGGACAGCAAAAATAGCCTCCCCGTCGCGACAAAGCCTGAAGGTGTGTAACCCGTCTCCCCTCCCGCCCGCACCCCCTTGCCTTGACCCTCACCGCTGCATCGTGAGTCTTTGCCTGTCGCGCCCATGCATTGCCCGTCACTGTCGCCGTCACCGTCTCCATCGCATCGTCGTCATCCTGCGCAAGCCTTACTTACCGTTGTCCCGTAGCAGAGTCTGCAACGTCAGAGTCTTCTCCCAAGACACAGCGTAAGTACCGCTCGATGCGTTCAGCCACCATTGCCCGTCGTCCCTCCTTTACCATCACCACAGCAATGCTAACCACTCCCTTCCAGCTGCTACCACGGAAGCAGCCAGCTCCGCCGACGCAAAGCCCGCGACGTCCAATGCCCAGCCATTGGCTCCTCCACCAAAGCCCGCACCCACAACCACTGGTGACACGCCCGACTACTTCAACACGGTACACAACCCCTTCTCCCTCGAGCCCAACGTCTTTGAGCAGTCCTTTGGTGGCGAGTCTGGAAACCTACAGACTCCCGGAGGCCGTCCCATTCTTCCACCCGTCGCCAACATTACGTCACCGTCACCTCTTCCGGGCATCACACCTGGCTGGCAGGGTTTACGCGCCGGACCCTTGAGCCCTGCTATGCTCAGCGGACCGACGGGACAAACAGACTACTTCAGCGAGTCATTCCGAGGCTTTCCCACTCCTAACGAGTCCTCTCTCCGGACTGGTCTCACTCCTGGCGGGGGTGGTTCCATGTTCCCAGCCCCTAGTCCCAACACGCAAGCCATCTTCAACCTCCAAAGTGCCGGCGTGACTCCTGGAACTGCCGATTTCCAGCAATCTGCTTTGCGCGCAGCTGCTCAACATCAGGCTAACAACAGCAACGCCAACGCTAACAAGGCAACTTCCAACGCACCTACATCTCAACCCGAAGCTGCACCTGCCGTCATGGATCGCCAAAGCAACAGCTACCAGCAGGCGCAACCGCCGCAGCAGCGCGCCCACAATGAGCCATATCCTAACCATGACGTCAGCAGCGCGGCTAATGACCTTTTGTCTTTTGCCAGCCAGAACGGCGCTGCACGCAACAACCAACAGCCCTACTCGATGGCCCCTCAGCAGCAGTCCATGAATGCTGGCCACATGCCTGTTCAGCCTGTCAATGCCAACCACAGTCGACGTGACACCAAGGGCTCCATCAACAGTGTTCAGTCTGCAGAGACTGGAGACTTCTCAGAGAGCGGCCAGAGTGAGCAAGCCAAGACCGGTACACGGTCACGTGCGAAGAAGGCTGCCGCTAACGGCAAACAAGCTGCCGGTAACAAGCGAAAAGCTGAGGACACTCCCAAGAACTCGCGGAAGAAGAGCAACGCCAACCAGGGCATGGGCGACGACATGGACGAGGGCGACTCTGATGACGACAACAACAACAACAATATCAAGGAAGAAGAGTACGACAGCAAGGGCCGCAAGATGACCGACGAGGAGAAGCGCAAGAACTTCCTTGAGCGTAACAGGTATGTTTACATGTCCGGCTTCTTACGTATCAACATTATTAACACGAGTCAGGGTCGCTGCCCTCAAGTGCCGACAACGCAAGAAGCAATGGCTTGCCAATCTTCAGGCCAAGGTTGAGCTTTTCAGCACCGAGAACGATGCTCTCTCTGCTACCGTCACTCAGCTTCGCGAAGAGATTGTTAACCTCAAGACGCTCCTCCTTGCTCACAAGGACTGCCCAGTGTCACAGGCCCAAGGCCTACACGGTGCTGCCATGAACAACTTCCTTGGAAGTGACATCAACCACCAAAACCCATACGGCATTGCCCAAATGCAGCCCAATGGTGTCCACATGATGCCCATGCAGCAAGGCCAGATGATGAACCGGTTCGTATACCCATCCAATCGAAACACCTCACCCCACCAAGAAGAAACCGCCCGCTACCCCTCAAAGTACTGAGACGCTCACTCTGGTTCAGGTAACTGGGAGTGAACATGCTGTTACTATCGTCTAGTGCGTGTACATCAACATCGTCATGACTTTGCGGTATGACGCTGGTGTGTGAATGCGCGCGGCTCCGGCAGCTCCAATCATCATGATCCTCCATCCCATACAACTTTGTAATCTCCCGCACCTTCTCCTTCCTCTCCTTGTCCCGGGACGCGTCGACGTCACTCTCAGCAATGCATGCTCTGGCGCTTGGCGTTAGGTCATTGTAACATCCTGTTCACACCCAGGAACCCCTGTGGTTCAGACACTCCCCCAGAAAACCAGATTGCATCCTTACATAACTCCTTATCGGGCCGGACGGTTGGAACGGCAAAGGAACCCCCGGGGCTAGCCAATTGCTATACGTGATTACGAAACTGGTTGTCTGCGACGCATGGCAATGACGGCTTGCTCTTCGACATTCTCTTTAGTAAACTCTGTCGTACTGGTCGAGTGTATATATGGTTGGTGTTTGGGCTTATCATTTCACCGGCGTTGTGCAGGCAATGATATAACGGTTTCTTGTTTTATTCACTAGTAGCGCGCCAGTCTAGAGTAGCGCTCGGCGTTTTTTTTTTCGTTTATATCTGGCGTGGTTTCGGTCGGCTGTCATGTTTGGCCTTTGAGCCTTCCTTTCCTTTTCCTGGCGGGTGTGTACTCTGGACGAGCTTTTGAACCCGAACCAGTTGTTTTCTCGAGTCTACGGTTAACAATAGGGTCCATGGCGTAGAGAATTGGGAAAAAGGAAAAATATACCAACCGATTTTGTATAACGACAATGTTTTTGGTTGGTATACAGGGAAGGAATGTGCATGTACGTATACACGCAGACGTCAATTGCAACTTTTACATATACTCAGACATGGTAGTGTGGGTGGTAGTGTAGTAGTGTAGTTTGCCGTGACCATGTAAAGTCTGAATTGTTATTATTAAAGTCTTCTCTTGTACAGGATACGCTTTATGATATCGTCGTTTGCCAGACAATTTTCTACTCTTGAATATAAATTTCATGAATTATGCTCATGTTCCTCTCTTCTTTCTGTATACATTTCATCTTACATGTAAAGCATATGATACTAATCCATCTACCCATATATACCCCACCCTTCACATGCTCAATCCCACAAACGGATACGCAAAAGTGCCCATACTCCACTGCGGCCTGTACTCCCTCGCCTCGACCCTTTGGTCCTCGAGCGCCCGCTTCAGCCGCCAAGCCCAGTCGTCGCCTAGACACAGGGCCCTCTTGCCCTGAAAATGCATGACTTCACACTGGGGCGTGAACAAGTCTGCGATGCAAAAATGCGTAATACTCGTCGTTACCCTGGTACCACCAATATCACTACTACTACCCCCCTCAAGCTGGTTTTCCGGCTGCACAGTAACGGTAGCGGCCAAGCCAGCAAGCCACTGCTCCCACTGCGTCTCGCGATCCAGCAGCAGGATATGCCGGAGGCGAATCGATCTCAGCGACGACGCATGTTCACCACTATCACCCATGATAGCTGGAGCAAGAAACGCAGATAAATCACTTGCATACGTGACGCTCAAAACAGACAGCTTGCACGACTGCAAGTACGGGAATGAGCAATGTTTTGCTATTTCGGCAAAGAGATTGGGCTCGAGGGTGCTATAGCAGCTCAGCTCGAGCTCACGCAGGTTTCTCGCTTTGGCCAGGAAGCGCACGATGAAGGGGGCGCGCGCGCTGCGGCTGCTGGGTGGTAGCTGGAAGCCTTGGTCGGGGCTGCGCCAGTCGCGCAGGTTGAGGGCGAGGTGGTGCAGTGTTGTGAAGGCGGCGTCGAAGGCGGAGAGCTGCGGTGCGAGACTCTCGAGTCGCCCGATGCTGATGGCGCCGTGGGGTGCGTCCGGTGATAGAGAGATGTGTGTGAGATGCAGATGGGGTGAGGATGCTAGAGCGGCCATGGTGGAGACAAAGGGGCGTGACATTTCGCATTGGCTGAGGTGGCAGTATAAGGGGCTTCCTTTGGCGTAGGCGGGAGAGAGACCGGTGTAGAGGAAGGTAATGCTTGTCAGGGAGCCGTGAGATAGGTTTTCGAAAGCGCGCTTCAGCATCTTTTGGTCGTAGCGGGTTTCGTTGAAAAATGTGGTGGTTTCCTCGACCTTTTTCTCCGAGAGGGCATACTGCTCTTCCAATCGGCACTGCTCGGCCGATTTCACAGTTCCGTACGGCGTCCATATAGCTGCGGTTTCGGACATTCTTCTGCGCAGCTGCCAGAAGTGCATCGAGTGCTGGGGCGTGGCGTTGATGATGAGGCGGCGGAGCGCAGTGCCATAGTGTGCGTGAAGTGAGATTGCCACTAGGATATCCAGACTCTCTTTGGTCCAGGTTATTGTGTGCTGCCGGAAAAACCGCTCTCGGAAAATGTGAGATGATGCCCTTGTGAGCGAGGATGTGGTTAGACGCAGCGAACAGGTACTAGCGAGGTCAAGATACGAGGCGATATGCTCGATGAGTTCGTTGGGCAAAGATGTCAAGGTCATGTTTTTTTCTCGAGTGAGCAAGAACGCATGGAGAGATATAGGAATGGTTTGTAAAAGGAAGGTGAATCAATTACGTATGGATGCTGATGCTGTAACGCGGAGGCAAAGAGAGCGGGGAACCCGCGCAGGACAATGGAGCTAGCTCATTCTGGCAGCGTGCTTGCATATTCCTAACTAAGAACATGTTTTTTGTTTGATGCTGGAGCCGTTGTGATCTATGCAATTTTGTTGGAGGTATGTACAAAATCTTTTTTTTTGCTTACTGGTGAAGGGGTCAAACGACTTTTAGGAACAAGAGGTATCTACAAGAAAGCTCGTGCTGAAATCTTCGGTCAAATGTAATACAAATGTTCTTGAAAGTCGTTGGCCGTCTAGTCGCTGTCACTGTCGCTCGAAGAGTCGCTGCTGCTGCTACTGCTGTCGCTGTCGCTCTCTTCGTCGGAGCTGGTAGCATTCTTACCAGACTTATCATTAGAGTCTGAATTTGAATCAGAGTCAGAGCCAGAGTCAGAGCCAGAGTCTGAGCTCGAGTCTGAATTTGAATCCGAGTCCGAGTCCGAACTTTCATCGCTGCTACTGTCAGAACTACTCTCATCACTCGAGACCTCCGTTCTGCGCTTGCGTTTTCGTGCATTGGATTTCGGTGGCTCATGCTTCATCGGCAGGTCGAGATTGGGTCTTGGTACGACTGCGGGCGTCACGGGCGCAGTGCGACTCAGAGCGACTAAAAGAGCTTCAGCTCGACGTCGCTGGAGCCTTCTGATGAAGCCAGGGCTATAAGGGTGCTTTGCAAGAGCTGCTACATCACCGTCGGCTTTCCTCCTCGCTCGTTCTTTGGCAATGCGCTCCTGCTCGGCCTCCTCCTGAGCCACCTTGCGGGCCTCTGCGTCGTCCATTCTTGCGTCTTGCTCGTCGAGGTCCTTCAATGCCGCATGACAGCGCTCACGCAAGCGCTCAATGACACCTCCTCCTTGAAGCCCAGCGACGTATGTCGTTAGTGCCTCAGAATGTTCTACTGGGATTCGGAAAATATTCAACGCATTATCAACGACGTCGTTCTGCTTGGCTTTGTTGAACTTCCAGTTGTCTCGGTCGTTGTAGTACTGAGTGAGATAGGCGATGTAGATGGATGGATCCTTCTTCTTTCCCTTGGCCGCGGATGTGCCCTGTGGGGTGGAGTTACTGGTGTCAGCCTTTGACTCCTGCTTGGAAGTGGCTTTTTCAGTCTTGGCGGGCTGAGATGATGGGATTTCCCCTGATTTGACTTGTTTGGGGGTTAAACTGGTGGCTTCCTCGTCCCCCTGGTTCTTTTCAAGCTGTCCGTTTTTTCTTGCTGTCTTCTCTTCGTCAGCAATTAACGCATGCAGGACGAAATTGGAGACCTCTGGTGGTTGAGATACCTGTCCAGTGCCTTTCTGTGAAGCAACCCAGGCTTTGAAATAGTCTTGCCCAGTGTTACCATCGGACTTCTTGGTGTCTGGGGTAAAGGCAACAGATTTTCGTCGATCAGTAAGTGATGGTGAAGCCGAGAGATCCTTGCGGCTTGGCTTTTTCAGAGACTTTTGTGGGGTTGCAAACGAAGCCTCGTTTGCGCCATTTGTCTCAGTAGATGCAAGTAAAGCTGGGCGAGGCGATGCACGACTGAGCTGCGTGTGCGGCTGTGAGCCAGCATTGTGAGTGTCTGAACTTGCTTTTGGGCGTTTGCTCGGCTTCTCCTTCTTTTTCCGGTAGTTAGAGTCTCCCTTGACGGGTTTCTCTGTTGCTGGAGCCTTCTCTGGAACAGGCTCAGGAAGCTCACGATGGATGTTTTCGGTGACTTGAGTGTTGGTAGCAGCAGTAGTCCGACTCTTTTTGGTTTCTTGGTGATGTTGCTCCACCGGCTCATGTTGTTGTTTCCGCTTGCCAAGCTTCGACGACTGGCCATTCGCCTCAGGCTCTGTGCTTGAAGCAGATAGCGGTGGAGCAACAGTAGGTGTTTGATGTTCAGGCACGGCGACTCCGGCATGCTCTTGGTTCTTCAGGGCAAGACCCAGCCTGCGCCAGGCCGGGATTCTGGCGGCGTCTTGAGCCATGATCATATGTGGAATATGGTTAGTTGTGGTATAGAACGCAGAGGTTAGAAAGCATCGCGCATGACCGAAACAGCTGGAGCAAGGCGTCCGTCAATCTGCAAAGGTCGAATGAGAAGTCGTAGGCAGAGAATTTCGGGGCTGATGCTAGGGACGCACGGGCCCGGTGACGGCGATCCCAGAGCTCCAGGCCACAGGCACAACGCAACGCGTAGAGCGACAGCCAACACCGACAACCTCCGCCGTGCATCCAGACCCCGCGCCGTTGCTGTTGAGATTATTCACGTTGCCGGGACCTGCGATTGTAGCTGAAAGCCCAAGCTGAAGACGAACCCTACAAATACAAAACACATACACCACCCACCTCCGCCATCACCATGTCTGGTGCGTAGGAAGCTACCCTACCCTACACACCAAGCTACCAAGCAAGCTGCTTGTTTACTGCACACATGCTGACAGCGGTCCCCGTCATGTAGGAAGCGCAGGCTACGACAGGCACATCACCATCTTCTCAGACCAGGGCCGTCTCTACCAAGTCGGTATGCTCTCACTCGACGCCACGGCTCTCCGCCACAGTGTCTTCCGCATCGACGGGCAAGCACTAACTTGTCGACGCTAGAATATGCATTCAAGGCCATCACCGCAGCAAACATTACATCGTTGGGTGTGCGAGGAAAGGATTGTGCAGTAGTCATCTCGCAGAAGAAAGTACCTGTATGTGTGGGACATGCATCGAGGGGCTGCACAGCATACTGACGCATCCCCAGGACAAACTCATCGACCCCAGCTCCGTGTCACACATCTTCCGACTGTCTCCCTCTGTTGGCTGTGTCATGACAGGATCCATTGCCGATGCGAGAGCCTCGGTGAGCAGGGCGCGGGGTGAGGCTGCCGAGTTCCGCTACAAGTATGGCTACGAGATGCCCTGCGATGTGCTGGCAAAGAGGATAGCCAACATCAGCCAGGTCTACACCCAAAGGGTACGGTATAATGTACAATGATGAGCCCAGTTAATCGCTAACAAAAGGTGTAGGCTTACATGCGACCGCTCGGCGTGGCCACCACACTCATCTCTCTAGATTCTGAATACGGTCCCCAACTATACAAGTGCGATCCTGCAGGTTACTATGTCGGATACAAGGCGACAGCTTCGGGCCCCAAGACGCAAGAGGCACTCAACTTTCTCGAGAAGAAGCTTAAGAATAAGGAGTATGCCGAGGGCAACTGGGAGGAGGTCGTTGAGCTTGCCATTACTGCGTTGAGCACTGTCCTTTCTGTCGACTTCAAAAAGGGTGAATTGGAGATTGGCATTGTAGGAGGCCCCAGGACAGATGGCGCGGAAGGTACAGATCCCGCCTTCAGGGCCCTCACCGAAGATGAGATCGACGAGCGACTTCAGTCAATTGCAGACAAGGACTAAGAAACAGCAAGCATGGAGCTACAAGGGAGGGTGGCGGGGCGCTCAGGTATGACCGCACAACCTAAACTATTACGATATCACAGGGTAGCATGATACGACCTCTCAGACGCCAGAAGTGCTCCAGTAGCACCATGAATAAAGACGTTAGACTGTATTTTCCTCCATCAATGAAACCGTGAGCGACTCACACAAGCCGGACAAGAACAAAAAAAGAATTGCGCGGGCTCAGCCATGACGCCACTTAACTGGTATGCCTATTCGCTCATAGCACCAGATTCCCATGGCCGCTCAGCTGCAACGGCGTGCGCTCAACTCATGACCGGCATTCTCGACATCATCTGACTGGCTCACAGCATTCGGAGCGTCCAGCACAGCCGTCGCGTGGCTGACACCGCCTTTGCGGCCTGCAGCCGTGGCTTTGGCGAGCGTTTTCCGGCCCTACACACTAACCCTCCACTTCCGGACATGCCTCTCAGGTTCCTACGCAGCGGACAGACACGCGACGAACGCACCGCTAATCACAGTCGGGCCAATCATCCGGCGTGCTGCGGCCAGGATACACAGCCTGGTATTGCTGCCTTACCCGATTCAGGCTCCTAGGGCTAGCTCACTAAACCTAATCCTTCGCGTGGCGCTCTTAAGGCTGCTGAAGTCGGCCAACACTACGCTGGACATGCCAGCTGGGATGCTATGGTAGCGGAGCTCTCAAAAAAACCAACTCGGTATGATGCATACGCACGGTTCCTGCATGTTGCGTTTCCCAATTGTAGCACTAATGGATCCTCAGCGAGATGCTACTATGCCTTCCTCCTCCTCCAAGCCTTGACATGTACTATGCCGACCGCTGAATGGTGCAGACGGAGACGAACCTAGTACAGCTGGGAGCGACTCACGGTCCTGGAGTGGAGCTCGGCACCATGTAGCGGCGGGAGTAGCCCTGCAGGGAGGTTTCTATTCTCTGCCCAAGCTACCCAGCACCTCATTCATGGCCCTGCTACCTTCATCGTCGTTGCAGTGTCCATCTGTCGACAGTACAACTATTTAACACTCCTCACGCCTCGCCTTACCCTTCCAGACACAGCAACAGACTTCCGTTCATTCTTCGATATATATTCCCTTTTTCTACATATTCGTCGCCAGCCGACCTTTACTTCCGAACTCTCATATTCACAATGGCTGATGGTCGTGAGTAATCCCTCCATTATCATGGAATCTTGCATCGAATTATCCTCTTCTTTCCTGGAAACACTCGCCTTTTCTAGAAGACTTTATCAGAACTGACATGCTAACATATTCCAGTCAACGATGCCCGCGCAATGCGCGTAGCAGAGATCATGACTGACTTCCGCAACCTCCAACACTACCTCGTCCAACTGCGTGCTACACCCACCGCTGAAGAGTATTACCTAGACGGTTACTCTCTTCTCCGACAGTGTACGAGCGAGGCTCAGGCTATCCTCCAAACGCCATTTGCCAGTAGCACCGCATCAGGAACGGGAGACCTAGAATATGAGAAACGGCAACTGAAGGCGTAAGTGATTGTATTGGAAATTTTGCTCTGGCGTGCTGACAAGTAATCCACAGCATCATTGTAGATGCAGCCGTACGTCGTTTCCAATGCCAACGCGCATACCTTCGAGCCAACGCTGGCCTTCGCTGGATGAATAGCCGCCAAAGTATCCTGCGCGGCCAGAAGCCTAATGCTAGTCATTTTGCAGCATTGCAGCAGGCTGATACTACTTTGAGGAACGTATGTGATAGAATTTCCATATCTGTCTCTCATCAAGTTGCCGGAGGATTTTGTAAATGGACAAAACCAAGCCAGAAATCCCAGAAAGGCTTCAATATTGTTACGATAACCAGAGAAAAAGGCTGACGATTGCACATCAGGAACTCATGGCTATGACGGACGCATACGTTGAAAGCACCCTACGTGCCGCGGACGCAGCACAGGGAAAATGGCTCAACGAAGACCCTTCGCTGGCACAAATCCAACAGATCCTTCTGTCTCGACGATAAAGCCATACACCGCAACGGCAACGTCTCTCGACTTTCGATACCCACATGATACTTTCTGGATTCACGCCACCTACCGCCGGCGCCATTCATGACTCCGCGCGCTACGATATCATGCAACATAACGGTCACCCCGACACCCGATAATTCCGCTTCCTCAGCGATTTACCTTACCAATCGTGTTCCCAGGCGTACATATACTTCATATACTCAGATTCCTACTCATACTGACGGCAATCACTCCTTCTCACTAAACAACAGTGCTGGTCACACCTCGTTTTCCGTCAGCAATCATACACATGTCATACTTTTCAGTTTTTGCAATCTGGGCCGATGGTCGGTCTTAGCGCTGGCGTTGGCGTTGGTGTTCTGCTAGTCCAATCCCTCGGGACATGTCATTTTCCCGCTGGAAGGTGCACGCGATCGGTAGCATGTAGGCGATCATAAGACGTTGGGGAGCAAGCAACGGTACAAGTACTTGAACCTTAAGTCGCGTGGCATCTCCCAGGGTCATAATCTTGTTTTCGGGCAGTGGTCTCTTCTTCTTTTTTTCTTCAACCTTGTTCCTAATTTGTCACTTAAAATGGCCATTTCGATTCCTGTCTGTAGATATATACACCTATACACTTGGATATATTCCTTATCGGATACCACACCTCATCATGTGAAGTTGAAATTCTCCGATCACCGTACTAAAATAGGAAAAAAAGGCCGGAGGGCATCTAGAAGCCAGAAAGATGTGGAAGTTTGGTACACCCAAACTACACGTGAGCTTTTCTTCCAGCCCTAGCGCGCTAGCACTACGTAGGTGCCTTCGTCAAACATGATTCATGTTCAGCTCGACAGGGCTTATGACTCAGTGCCACACATAACTGACCCATTGCCGAACACGCCATTCTGCACGTGCAACCCCGCTCTATACTAACTGCTGCCTTGCGTGCAACAAGTCATCGTGCAAACCAAGTATACTACCTGTAGACAGTGAAACGACAATTGCGTAAGCTGAGAGTAGTCTGGAACAACGACCTCGAACCCTAATCGCTGGACCAAATTCTTGTTTTTCTAGGGGCAATAATTCTCCCAGTATGTCTTCTCCCTTCGCCTTCCCTGTCGCGCAATCTGATTGCCTCTTGGCTATCTTTTCTTTGCTCAAGTCAAGAAACGGAGATTCGATACGAACCCAGTAAAAAAGAATCAAAGCTTCCGGAACTTCTCTGTACCGAACTTTGAGCTTCTCAGAGAGGAGCAGAAAAAATGAAGATAAAAAAAAGTATATACATGGTTGTAAAAACTTCTACATAGAGAGACGTAAAAAAATAATGTGAATGATCTCGGAACACTTGTATCCGAAATGCATCAACGGCAAGAGCCTCGAATACTTGGTTCCAAACGGTCGGCACTTCATTATTTATTCTTCAACCTCGTTCTTTTTGGTACTTTTGTCTTTCTTTTTCACCAACGCATCCTTCCACTCGAAGCTCGCAAACACGTTGTAACACCCTATCTCTCCACTGCAAGCATGCAACCCATTAGGGGGCAAGCCCAACCTTGGGTTGATCGCCAGATCGCTACCATATCATCAGATCGTTGCCATACATACACTCATACTACATACGCGTACAACCTAGGACGATCTTTTTTTGTGAGAGAGACAAGGATTCCGTTTGCTCGCTTAGAAAAAGGCTGTTATGCAGATGGGACTGCCCGCGTGGGGCTAGCGCGGCTTTGGGGGCTGAACTGGTGCGTGTCGACATCTCGGGGTTTCCGAGGAGCAGGGTTACAGGTGGGGTGGGGTCTCGCGGCGGCCGTCTTTGCGTCATTGAGGCTGGATGCTGCATGAAGAGGAGCGAGGAAGGATTGGGTAGAGCGGTGGGATGCGTGAGTGTTATGGGAACAGGCAGGGGTGGAGATCGGAGCGGTGTTTCAACTTCTGATCATTTTGTTTTGCTATGGAATGGTGTCTTGGCTTGCTCTTCATGTTGATCAAGAGCTGAGCTAGATTACAAGATAGAATTAGAATCAGACCGCCTTTTCCTCCTCAAAGGCAGGCTTGTGCTTCTAGTAGCTATAACCTACTCTGAGATCCTCGTCAATTCTTCCCTCTGTCTTCTCATCATCTCCTCTACCTCCTCTCTTTGTCGCTTCACAACCTCAAGTAGGTTCTCTACTCTGCGCTCGCGCTCCAGAAGCAAAGCTTCTCGCCTCATCAAAGATATTTGTCGAGCGTCCAATGATTGCTCTCGATCGTCCAAGTATCGTTGGCGGGTATGGACGGGATCAGACCAATCCATCGTAGAAGGTAGCTGGTTGTCAGTGCGAGCTGCTGTCATATCGACATCCACTCCGAGACCCGGGATGCGAGCTGGAGTATGAGAATCGGTTGCGAAAGACAGCGGGATACTGTTCTGCCTGGGACTCGTCTCCGTCGTCCCATGGCCAGAAGTGCCGCGGTGTTGAATGACTCGAGCGCTGGGCTGGCGCTGTGCACGCACCACTCCCCGCGTATCAGTGCTATGCAAATAATCGCCCATAGCCGCAGCCGAAGGCGCAGTCTCGTTGGTAGCGAGTCTAAACGGATTTAGTGCGCGTGTGTTCATGAAACGGTTGAATGCGCTTGTCCCCGGTGTACCAGCGGAATCGGGTCTTGTTCTGGGCTCAACTCTCTTATCATCGGTGCTGCTATCAGAGTGATCTCCCACGTGAATGTGTTGTGGTCGGCTTCGACGTCTGCTTCCTCTCCTGTGACACGGCGTGTTTTCTGCGCGCCGCCGTATCTCAGCTATATCTTGCGCGAAGCTTGTGAAGCTCTGAACTTCGGTTGCGTAATCTTCTTCCTCTCGGCCACTTTCTGTGCTGGACGACAAGTTGGTGATTAAATCATCAAGACGTGGACCTCGAAGCTCTTCAAGCATACTCCTTGACCCTATAACTGCATGTAGGTTGAACCTCTGAGGCGGCACGCGTCGAGGCACAGATATGTTGTCTAAGTTCAGAGTATTTTCAGCTTGACCTTGACCTCCGGCGATAGTAACTGGCCTGTTACCATTCATAGTGTTTGGCGTCCTTGAGAATAAGAGACTTCGAATCCGTGGAGGAATAGTTGGGAGAGCACCGGATATCCAGACTGTGCGACACAATGGACATCTCTTCTCTTCCCCTGGCTGGCGCTCTAGCATCTCTCTTAAACACGAACCACCAATGTGATGATTGCATCCTGTAATACCTATGATCTGTAGGCAGTCTTCAATGGTGTAGGCATCCAGGCAGATAGGACACTCATCGGTAACCGAGTGTGAAGTGGATGGTTCAGTGTGCTCCGCTATGAATACCACTGCTGTGGTTGGCGCAATTGGTGAGGCTGATGGTGTGGCCGCACCCGGCAGTGGTGGATCGGCGGCTCCGCTGTCTCCCGAATTCACCGCAGCGGGGAGCGGGGAACCCAGGGCAAAGTGGTATGGTGGGACATTGGAAGACGGTGGAGCGCAAGTAGCATGTGCAGAATTCGAGTATGTGTGTGCCATGTTACTGGTCCTGTTGCGTAGTTGTATCTATTTGATTGAACGATGGTTGAGGTGGGAGGTTGAGGGTGTGAGAAACCCGGCTCGACTGCGGTGCATCCTGGGGTTTTGAGCGAAGCGCAGTGAAAGTGTCGAATATTGTGAAGTGGGTCAAGTTTCAGTATCGTTTGTTGTGACAGGGGTATGGGTTACTGTTGTGAAAGTGACAGTGGTTACGTTCATGAACAATGTATAAGTTTGCCTCACCAGTCGTTGCATTAGAAGATGCCAAAACAAGATGGACTAGTGACATGCAAACAGTAAGTGAATTGGTTTACGACGAATCTAGGCCGTTTTTGCTCTTGCATCAACACTCAGGCTGCACATGAAGGTCGATTGGCGGTGGGCGAAAATGGTAGCTCAGGATGATCTGGAACGTCGATTGTACTTGAAAGATATGAAGAGTGGGAATGCACGTCTAAGCGCTTTTATTTTCTTGCAGAAATGAGGATAGGACACAGCAGACCTCCATATGTTTCATGGGGACAGTCAAATGACGTCAGTTCATTATTATGTGGAAATTGAACGCTAAGAAAACAGAGGATAGAAAGAAAAGACGATGAAAATAACTCACATGCTACTTCTTTTGGCTCCTGAGAACACAAAAGTAGTTCCAAATCCAAGTGAATACCTAATGTCGCTGTAGATTGATGTCCATAAGTGACGTAATTATTTACGAAATGACGAAATGTATTCGCACACTGGGTCATCTTAGGCCAAATTTCGAAACTCTGACAGGATGCTCAGTTGCTGCATCAATGTGAAACAGTTGACCCAATCCTAGCTCCATGGAAATGACATGTGGCATAGTCCGCGGCTGAAACGCGTGCTCCACACAACGTTTACACTCACCACAGCTATATATCGATGACATCTGTCGCGCGCATAGTAGTAGATGAAAAGCGTGAAATTATTTGGCCTTGGAAATTTTGGGTAGGAAAAAGCTGAAGTTAACCCACTTGCTAGTATAACAAGAATCGCGTGCGCCACATGCACAGTCATATGTGAGAACAGACCACACTGCCCTGGCCTGCCCAAAGGATGACCAGTCTTACATACCGGCGAGAACAGGAGTGAGGTACATATTTTGAAATATCTGTTTTACAACCGGTGTGACTATGGCTGATTGAACGCCTTTTTGCTGACTGGTGGAATTTAAATAAGTCGGATGTCGTTCCGTCATTGTCCAAGCACTTGACGGTATGCAGCCGTTTTGCTAGCTGAATTACTGCGGTGTATTGGTCGTAGACTTAGCTCTTGCAGATGGCACAGCCAGTGATATGCAGAAGTCTACAGTGTTTTAGTGTTATCAATATACTCTTGTCATTAGTTTGAAGAGCTTGTATGGGATAAAATGACTTCCTCTACCAACAGTGATTTCGCCGATTTAAGAGAAAAAGACAAAATTTGCAGCTCCATTTTCATTCAAAAACCATCCCGCAACCATAGTGTATAGTCTGGCGTTCCGCATGGTAAGCTTCTTGGAATGGACACTCCAGCATTTGTTTGTATGTTCTCTCGCAGTACCACCTTGGCAGTGCTGTAAGGAGCCTCCATCGGAAGGCCTACAGCTCCATCATCTCAACATCTAACTACGTCAGAGGAACATGCTACTTATTTTAAGCTGCGAGGTACGCTCGTATGCAGTGTTTCTATGGGCAAAGTACTCAGAAACGAAATGCAGGCTGATTTTGTGAGATAGTAGCTCTAATGACACAATCTTCAAGGACGAATTTTTTATAAATGTTTTCCCCAGCAGCATACTGACGGGTACCGGCAGCGCTGTTACAATGCTTGTTCGTGCCGACTCGAAGCTTTCCATCCTCGATGCAAGTCCCCTCCCTAGAAGGCCAAGTATGCGCAGACATAAAGATGCTATTAGGCGCGCTTAGCACTTAATAGCCAGCATGCCAAAGATAGACGCAGTCGCTTCCTGGTTGCTGCAAAAATTTTCCTTGCGGGCTCCGCTCTATTTGAGCCAAATTAGCCACATTCGCAGTTCTAGCTGAGATTAGGAACCTCGTTAATGTTAACAAACATTTCCAGGCCGTCCCGAGAGAAATAATGGTCAGTAAACACGTCGTTTATACATTTATACGGATAATTACATAGCCGGACACTGGATAGGAGGCTAGAAGACTATAGAGAGCCAGCGGACTGCAGTAATTCAATCACGCCCTCCCAAACTGCAGCCGAAACTGACAGTGGCTGACCAGAATCGTCTGTCAAATCGATATCACCCCGTCTGTCCTCGAGCAGTACTTTGACCATGCCATCGTCCTCCCTAGTAGCGGCATAGAACAGTGGCGTTCGGCCTAATATGTCTCTGCAATTGATGTTGACCTGGCCTGTCTTGAGCAGCAGCTTTGCGACGGCCTTACTCCCCCTCTCGGCGGCATAAGATAGTGGTGTGCGACCCCAACGGTCCTGCAAATCAACACTGACCAAGCTCTTCTCCAGAAGTAACTTGACCACGGCTCCTTGTTCTCTCCGAACGGCAAATGAAAGTGGCGTCTGACCGGAATCGCTTTTTAGGTCGATATCAACCCGTTCATCTTCAAGCAGTAGCTTGACCACGCCCTTGTCCCCACTTGCAACGGCATAATGTAGTGGCGTCCAGCCTTTAAGATCTCTTGAGTTGACATCAGCATTTGCCTGAAGCAGCAGCTTGACAATAGCTTCGGACCCGTTCTTAGCGGCGATTGATAGTGGCGTCTGACCGTCGTGATGATCCTTAGATTCGACGTCGGCCTTGTTCTGAAGTAGCAACTTAACGACGGCCTCATACCCTTCTGCGGTGGCATAATGTAATGGCGCCGAACCTTGCCAATCCTTCGAATTGATATTAGCCTTATTCTGAAGCAGCAGCTTGACAATCCTTTCATGCCTAGACCTAGCGGCATAATATGCCCTGCATTCGATATCAGCCTTATTATCAAGCAGCAATTTGACAACGGCTTCATGTCCATTCTTAGCGGCATCACTTAACGGCGTTCGAATGGAATAGGGGCCCATGAGATTGACGTTAGCCTTTATCTGGAGTAGTAACTTGACAACGCCTTGGTGTCCGTTTTCAGCCGCATTCGACAGCGCGTCTTGAACATCTCTGCCATACTGTCCACCACGTTTGATCTTGAACGACTTTTTAGCCTGCGAGAGTAGCCGAATTGGGTTGATTTGTGAACATAGTCTGTCACCAGGATCGATGCTAATTGAACATCGTTCAAAGAGAATCAACTTTACGACCTTTTCGAGTCCCATAGCCGAGCTAAGAGAGAGGTCTGACCTGGGTATTCGGACACGAGTATCTTGATAGTAGATTCTCGTCCATCTTTTGCATTCTTCAGATGGCAAAACAAGATCTTTTGCAACATCTGTCATATCCTCCTGGGACCTATCTGACGATTGCCTGTAGTGATTTGCCCAGTGAAGCGCCGCGTACTCTAGTAATAGAGAATCTTGAGTCGCGATCTGTGAAAGTAGGTACCAAATACATATCTCTGCCATCACAGCGTTGGAATCTGCTATGGCTATAGTGTCGCCAAGAGCAAGTTCCAATGCCATCATTCAGATTGAGCTTGTCGAGGTAGTGTCGTGATTCTCGAAACGTAGCTTGGATGTCATTGTGCACTAAGAACTCTCTGGCCGTTTGGTGAAGTAAGTAAACTTTGTTGTCAATGATGGTGGTAAAGAGACCGCAGAGATCTCGAACATAAGTCCTCATTCTGCTTTCTGGAATAATTCTCTCTGATACCGAGGCGACATATTGCTTATTCTTGAACGCCAGAGCTATCGAAATCTCTGCAAGCGACAATGGTCGTTCTGCCCCTATGACAATGTGCAAGAGTCTTCTTGCGTCCAGAACATTTAGGCTCTTGTTCAAAATCTTCTCATAGGCGTCGTAGGCGGATTTTGGGGGCTGCCTTATGAGATCCATGATATTAGCTTTGCTGACGCTCCGTTCCCTTTTCATTTTTATTAAGCCATCGAAAATGAGAGTGATCCATAGGTACGTCCTGTTTGGAACAGACTCCATTTGTGTTCTCATCCACGCCCGCTCATCAAGTTCTAAACCGACAAAATTTGCGGTCTCGTCAATCCGATTTTCGAGAACAAGCTGGATTTCCTGTGCGATTTCATCTACCATAGGTCCTTGATCACCCTGCAGATGAATTAAAGCCATTGAAGCCTTCAGTTGCAGGGAGAATTGAGCGCGTATGTGCTCATACGGTCGACTGGTCAAGAGAAATTTCGGGCCGCTATTTTCGGTCCTTCTGCTCGATCTGGTGTCGTAGATTGCAGCGATAGCATCGATCAGCTGCTCTCTGTCTTTATCTCAGCATTCGTCAAGGGCGTCCAGGACACAAACAGTCTCTTGATGGCGGACAGTGAAGAGAAATGTACTCCATAAGTTGTCAAAAGATTCAAAGAATTTCTTGCCCCTATCGGTATACCTTTCGAGAATCCCGTCTGTCAAAAGGTGCCGATTGAGAACAAAGAATTGATGTAGAAGAGAGCAGATAGCTCTCAAAGAGCTCTTTTGGTGCTCAAAATCGTCCTTGAAGAAGAAAAAGCATACAGTTCTTCCAGGTTGGGGTAGTATGTTGTCAATCAGATATCTGGAAAGGACGGACTTGCCGCATCCTGGATCCACTGTCACATAGAGAAGGCCAGGTGTCTGGCTATCTGAAGGTTCATTCCACTTCTTGAATAGAGTGTGATTTGTGAACCATTCGCACGTGCCCAGGACTCGCTGACGGTTTCTGGTTTTGCTCTCCTCGTATAGGCAAGCATTTTCATAGAGTAGCGGTAGGAATTCATCTATTTCAATTAGCACACGTTTGCTACATAAACCAACCAACAAAAATGAACACTAACGAGATGCTATTACTAATTCGGCCTTGCGGGTCTGGGCTACTTCCGTCGGCGGCATCACTGATAGTACTTCCTTTGCGCATGCCGCTGCCGTACCTGCTGCGTACGCTTGCCACCGCTTGTTCTTGTGCGAATCGGCGTAGTCGCAGATACCGCGGATTATTAGGCATGGGAAGCTGTTCATAAGGCCTGCTGCCTCCATTTCGAAGCAGAGCACGCCGCCTAGCTCTGCGCTAACTCTGTCTCGTTCAGCCGCGCTCCTCATCACCTGGTTGCCCGATGCAATCGTGCCATAGTGCACCATGACTGCTTGCCCCCGCGGCTCCCGAGCTATTACATAGCTTGTGTTACACTGCCCGCACGTTGCACCGCCCTCGTGGTTGTATGTCGCGTCGAAGAGAGTGTCTTGGCCAGCAGCCTCTCGCGTAAAGCCTGGCACGCTATCAAACTTGGAGAGATACTCAGATAGTTTGCCTTTTCCTCTCATATGCCTCGCTCGTAGGTTTGCAACAGCATTAAGCAGAACAGTTGGCGGCGTGTTAAGCATTCCTGTGCGCTTAAACCCGCTCGGTGTAGCCTTCCCAGAGTCATACTGTACTACTCCCCCGTGTACCTTATGCGGTTTACTGACTACGACGTCGCCGAGGCGAACATCTGCTTCCTCGCTAGGAACGCCGCCTCCAATGCCAACCATTAAGCCAAAGCGTACAGACCGGAACGCTGATTTCATCTGAACAGCGACGGCTGCAGCCGAGTTGGTGCCTGTCTGGCCTTCTGGTAGACAAGCGATTACAACGTTGTGGTCGCCGACTCGTCCGCATGTGTAGATGTTCGTGTCAGGGGCGTCAAGGTAGGGCGTTTCGTGCTCTTCATCCAGCATCTCCTGGGCTGCAGCCAGCTCGACTGGCAGGGCGCACACCCATCCCACTGTATACTCATCGCGGCGCAGTCGGCGCGGCATTTGCAGCTGTCATGGGAAGAGGAAAAGGCCGGGGGACTGTTATCGATGCCTTACGGCGAGGAAGTGGTATCTGTGAAGTGGTAGCTGGCAGGCTGGCAGCAGCTTGTGCTGCTGTTCAGCCTTACTATGGCCTGGTCGGCTTTATAGTTCGTTCAGCTTTGTGGCTCACTCTGCACTCAGCTGCCAGCTGCCAGCCGTCATTAGCATGTCGATATCAAGCGCCACAATTGCGAGGCGTTGGCCAGGCTCATCCGGCCTGTTCATTATCTAGGCGTACATGAGCGCCCCGATACTTCGTCTGGACTGCTCGTGCAGGAGTAGCCCATATCTTCGACTTGCCATATTTTACAATACTCTTTCAAGCAAATCTCACCTTCCCTAGATACTACAATGTGTTCGCTACCCGTCTTACAACTCTGTAGGCATCTACACGCCTTTCTTACAGCTCCAAACTAACCAGAGTGCAGCGTCCGAGGGCTGGAAGTTGGAGACCAGGCAGATCAATTCATGTCTCAACGTATAGTAACTCTGTTTATGCCTTTTCAGCATTTCATCTGAGCATTTTCGCAGGACTCACAGACCCCAAGACTGCAGTACCTGTACTCGATACTTTCCAACAGTCGTTCTTCGAATACTGATAGCTTTGCAGGCTAATGCAGGAAAACGTCTTTTCCACAGGCAGAGAACTTGCCTCAGAGCTATCACAATACTTTCATATCTCTCAGCATCTATTTTCGAGTGTATATAGAAAATCAAATGGGTTCTTTACTTTTGAAGAGTTCCCTGATCGGCGTGGACAACTTCAAGCCCATCGTACGTAACTGGACCTCCAGAGCTGGGTCATGACTAACCTTGGGGTCAGAAACACTTTTCCGCGTCTTAGTCAAGGCCGTGTCTACTAACCCTACGGGATACAAGTGGCATGAAATGACGTTCTGCTCGCGCTGGGATTCCAAAAGCTGCGTTATACTCTGCATTGGTGTAGATCCCACGTTCCAGCAACTTCTCCGACGTATTTTATCCCAAATGTGGCCAAAACTCCCGCCTTCTGCGCCATACTCTCTTCATGTGCCTCTTCTTGAGGCAATCATCGAGCTACATGATTCGTCGGTATGGCTTATACGAGACGTAATTCGGGACGTCGAGAAGGTAAGCATGCCCAAGGCTGAGGTCCGTCATATTGATGTTGGTGTATAGAACCGCTCGCGGTCAAACCGAGGGTTTCAAGATTTTTCGATGATGCATGAAACGGCAAGACATGCCATACACTCTTTTGAGACTCTCAGTGTATCGGTAGAGACACTGGAAGCTCTGCAACAACAGATTGTTGATCTTTGTAGTGAGAATAACCAAAGAGACAGAGAAGTTACGGAAGCCTCTAGCCAAATACGGAAACATGTTGACTTCCAAATCCGAATGCTCCGGAACCTGTCTCTGCGCTCTCAGTCGAACAAAGAGCGAATGCAGAACGAGATCTCTCTTGTAGGGTTGGCTAGACTGACATTGTACTTATACTGACATACCTTTAGGCGTACAACTTGATCGCTCAGCGAGACAATCAGGTAATGACAGGTCTAGGGAAAGCAGCGAAGCTTGATAGTGAGGCCATGAGGACGATTGCAGTGGTGACTATGGCGTTTTTACCACCAACGTTTCTTTCAGTCCGTCTTCCCCTGTTGCTAATCGGAGTATCCTGACAGCTAGCAGGCTATCTTTAGCATGAGTTTCTTCAATTATACGCCCGGACAAGGCGACGTCAAGTCCAAATGGTCGGTATCTGAAATGTTCTGGGTGTATTGGGTGTGTGCAATACCACTAACGTGCTTGACGATGGCCATTTGGTACTGGCGAGAAAGGCAGAAAGGGAATTGAAGGATTTTGTTAGTATACGACGGAAGATATCAGGTAACTCTATAGTATGAACATAGATATGGAAACAAATTCAAACGGCAGATAGCGTCAACTATAGAGTTCAGTCTCTTGGAGCAAGTCTGCTAGGTTAAAAATGAAGTTAATATCAGCAGTAGGAGACTTCGCTGAAAAACCGCTAATTTCCTTCATTGAATCTTGTGGAAGAATAAATTTGTACGGAACTATGGCTACATAGTTTGATTTTGTATGTCAGTACTAGAGAGATGACGTATTCCTCAAAGCGAGCCACAGAGGGGCAGGCCAATCATCCCTCACATTTCAAGCGCATGCAAAGGGACAGCTTCGACCTTCATGGCAACCCAGCATCGTAATTCCCATCAATGGACCGATTGCGATACCTCTCCTCGAACATGGCTGAGTTTGAGCTGGCACATGCAGCGGTGCTAGCGCCTTAGTTGCCCTATGATGTGTAGTGGGGGAGCGCTCATTGGCCGTGCGCAGCCTTTGCCACAAGTAAGAAAATTGAATCACAAGCGTTGATTATTTGAACCACCACTGTCAATTACAACCTCCTGCTCCTTTTACATCGCGTATCACTTTCTTTTCTTCTACACCGTCTTTTGCGCCTTTTCCAGCCAACTCGTTCCTTGCAGAGAGGCATTGCGCGCTGACCGGAAACCCAAAACGCAGGCTTGGGCATTATCGATAAGCGGCTTAGCGGGGCACAAGATTGGCCCTGTTCCCAACCCTACGAAATTTCCTTCTCTTCCCTTCCACCACCCCAGAGTCTTTCCCCCTTGACGCCACATAAGACACCATGGTCTCTGCGTCCAAAGCCGCCCGTCAGGCAAAGCGCGCCGCCGAGGGCGACGCGAAGCCCAAGAAATCGGCCGCCTCCAAGTTGTCGTCCAAGGCCAACTCCAAGAATGCCTCCAAGGCCAACTCTGAGAACGGCGACAACCCAGAGGATCTCGAGCTGAACGAGGAAGTTCAGAAGCTCACCCTCCAACAGGACAAGCACGGTTTGTCCGACCGTGTCACTACTGGTGTGCTCGCCTCGCTCGAGCAGTCGCGCGATGTCAAGATCATCTCTGCATCGCTCGTGTTCCACGGTAAAGTCCTTTTCAACGACTCCGTCATCGAGATCAACTACGGTCGCCGATACGGTCTGTTGGGTGAGAACGGTTGCGGAAAGACAACACTGCTCAAGGCCATCGACAAGCGCGAGTTCCCCTTCCCAGAGCACATCGACATCTACCTGCTGAACCAGGGTGCCCCCAAGACTGAGCTGGGCGCCTTGGAATGGGTTGTTCGTGAAGCCGAGAATGAGCTGGCTCGTCTTGAGAAGATGGCCGAGGACATTCTTGAGAAGGATGGCCCTGAGAGCCCTCTCCTCGAGGACATCTACGAGGTACGTAGTGGTCGGATAGCCATATTTCTAGCCAAACTAACTTGTGAATAGCGCCAAGAAGACATGGACCCATCCACCTTCCATACCCGCGCTTCCCTCATTCTTACTGGTCTTGGTTTTAACAAGACTACCATCAACAAGAAGACCAAGGACATGTCCGGAGGTTGGCGTATGCGTGTCGCGCTCGCCAAGGCTCTTTTCGTCAAGCCTGCCCTGCTCTTGCTCGACGACCCCACTGCCCATTTGGATCTCGAGGCCTGCGTGTGGCTCGAAGAGTACATGAAGAAGTGGGAGCGCACTCTGGTGCTTGTTTCCCACTCCATGGACTTCTTGAACGGTGTCTGCACAAACATGATTGACATGCGTCAAAAGAAGCTCCTCTACTACGGAGGTAACTACGACGCCTACCACAAGACTCGCACGGAGCAGGAGGTCAACCAGACCAAGGCCTACGAGAAGCAGCAGGATGAAATCAAGCACATTAAGAAGTTCATTGCTTCCGCTGGTACTTACGCCAACTTGGTCAGGCAGGCCAAGTCTCGTCAGAAGATTCTGGACAAGATGGAGGCTGACGGTCTCATCGAGCCCGTTGCTGTCGACAAGGTCTTTACTTTCCGTTTCGCCGACGTCGAAAAGCTGCCGCCGCCTGTGCTTTCGCTTGACAATGTCACCTTCTCCTACTCTGGAGACCCCAAGGACAACCTGTACGAGAACCTGGACTTTGGTGTCGACATGGACTCGCGAACAGCTCTTGTCGGACCCAACGGTGTCGGAAAGTCTACGCTGCTCAACATTTTCACCGGCAAGCTCAGCCCCACATCTGGTGTTGTATCGCGCCACACTCACTTGAAGCTCGGTGTGTACAGCCAGCACTCGGCTGAACAACTCGACCTTACCAAGTCTGCGCTGGACTTTGTCCGCGATAAGTTCCACCACATCAGCCAGGATGTCCAGTACTGGCGTCAGCAGCTCGGTCGCTACGGTATGACTGGCGAGGCACAGACATCGAAGATGGCCACTCTGTCCGACGGTCAGAAGTCTCGTATCGTCTTCGCTCTGCTTGCTATCGAAGGTCCCAACATGTTGCTCCTTGACGAGCCTACCAACGGTCTGGATATCCCTACCATTGACAGTTTGGCCGATGCCATCAACGCCTTCAGCGGTGGTGTTGTTGTCGTCTCCCACGACTTCAGGTATGTTGTTCCCCATATAGGAATGTTTATACAGTGCACTAATTCTGAACCAGATTGCTTGACAAGATTGCCAAGGATATCATGGTTTGCGAACACAAGACTGTCCGTCGGTGGGATGGTACCATTGGCGAGTACAAGGACCATCTCCGTAAGAAGATGGCTTCGACTGGTGCTCTCTAAGTGTATATTTGGAAGTGGGTTTAGAAAATGCATGCGTCCTTTGAGCAGCGGGACGCGGGTACACAGCTAAAAGTAATAGCCTAAGAGCAGGTTTCAGGATACCTCTGCAGTAGGCTGGCAGCTCATCGCTACCTGCGTCAGTGTCTTTGCGTGCGGGGCGAGACATCTGGATTATGCGTCATGATGCATTGGGTCTTAGAGGAGTTTTAGAGTTGTCTTGCAATGAGAATCATATCGCATCAGGAGCATGACTTTGTACCTGTCTTGCCATAATGAATACTTTTGCAGCTGTAGAATCAAGTTGGTTTTTTCCACTCCCCAGAGTTCAGTATGTTGCCATAACTTGAGTGTTAACCGGAATGAACGTCAAACAAAGTGAAAGCAGCCAAGCTATAGTGGTCAGGTCAGAATATGGGCATGTGGTAGCGGGCCTGCACGTGCCTGTTTGCGAGCCATGAGCTGTGACGAGCATCCCCCGCAAGTTAACCTCCGCGGTGGAGCTTGAACAGCGACATCTATCCTCACATTCGCCCATCTTCAGGTCCCGCTCGCTCTCAACCTGGCGTCGGTTTACCCCACCAGAAACTGGACGACTCTAAACCTTAAGACCGTCTTACGAAGTGCATTGTTTATCAGAGCGTAACCTCTGTCCGCCATGGCCGAGCTCACGAGCACCAAGCTCAATGCCGAGTCGCATCTCCTGCTCGTATGCTATGCACCATTCGGCCGCAAGACGGACAAACCCGCTAACCAACATATTCTCAGGACCAACCTCTACTGCGCATGCCCTACGAGCTCTCGCGCCGCAACTTCAAAAACGCGCAGCGCGTCATCGAACACTCGGCCAGCACGCTCCCGACGGCCCTCAGCGCCACCACCAAAGCCGCCTCCAAGGGCGCCTCGCCCGAAGCGACGCTCTCATCCCTCGACTCGCTCCTGAGCAAAATGCAAGGACTCAAGCGCAAACTCGAGGGTCTCCATGAAGAAGAAACAAGACTACATCGTGCGGCTAAAGCGCGGCTGCAACACCTACAGGACCTGTACCAAGTGCAGAGCCTCGTCGACGTCAAGTACGACGAGTGGTCACGGACTCGGCTCAGCAGGTTGCTGGTAGATTACTTGCTCCGCGAGGGGTATGCGGAGAGCGCGGCGTGTCTGGCGCGGAGTAAAGGTATCGAGGATCTGGTTGATGTAGAGGCGTTTGTGGCGTGTCATAAGATTGAGCGGAGTCTGCGCGAGGGCATGAGTACGGCGCTGGCGCTCGAGTGGTGCAAAGAGCATGGCAAGGAGCTGAAGAAGGGGGGCAGTATGCTTGAGTTTGAACTCAGGTTGCAGCAGTATATTGAGCTAGTGAGGCAGGGGCATGAGGCGGGGTTGAGTGGGATGGAAGGGTTGGAGATGGACCATGGGGGCATGCATGGGGTTAGCATTGATGGTGCCGGACGAGGCGGCAGCGGTGGCGGAGAGGCCAAGTTGGTTGAGGCGAGAGCACATGCGAAGAAGTATCTCAGTGCCAGTGGGGACTTTACGTTGATGAGACAGGCGGCGGGTATGTTGGCATATAGGCCATGGGATCGCGTGGAGCCTTATCGTGTAAGTTTTCTTTACCATGACAGAGAAATGCTTTTGCAACAGCGAGAGACATTGTTAACATTTGGATACCTAGTCGCTCTACTCGCCCTCGCGATGGTCCTATCTCGCCGACCTCTTCGTCTCCACACATCACACTCTATACTCGCTTCCACCCCGACCTCTCCTACACATTGCCCTCAGCGCCGGCCTCTCGGCTCTCAAGACACCAGCCTGCCACTCTGAATACACCCCTTCCTCGACAAACGCCTCGTCCTCCGCCACAACCGTCTGCCCCATCTGCAGCGCCGAGCTCAAGGAACTAGCACGCAATGTGCCATATGCTCTGCACACCAAGAGTATTGTTGAAGACGCGCCCGTCGTACTGCCCAACGGCCGCATATACGGCTCGGAGAAGTTGCGTATCTTCAACGAGAAGGTCGGCACGGAGCCAGGATGGGTCCGGGATCCCGTAGGCGGTCTGACGGGCGAGAAGTGGAAGGAAAGCGAGGTGCGCAAGGTGTATATCATGTAAATTCTTTCTTTTTTGCTTTTGCGGGGAGGATTCGATGTTCTTCCCTGGTTGCTTTTTCTCTCTTTCTGCATGAGATTTTATTATAGGGTATATGCGCATAGCACGGAGTTTTGGATCTGTTGCGGCAGGTTGCCCGGCGTGGCTATGGTCTTGCGTGTAGTATAGCTTTTTAGTCTTGAAGACGGCCTGTGAAGGGTTCGATGATTGGCAATGCGGTTGTTTTGTTATCAGCTGAGGTAGACGCCCTCAGTCGTCCGATTCATCGTCGTCATCGCCATCTTCATTGTCCTCTTCTTCCTCTTGCTCCTCCTCTTCATCCTCCTCCTCCTTCTCTTCCTTCTCCATAGCTTTCTTCATGGCCTCCTTCTGGCTCGGCAGTCTCCCTCCTCTCGCCACCTTTGCCTGCCTCTCCATTTCCTTCTCCTCATCGCTATCCGCCACGAGCGGAATCTTTTCAAACACATACATCCTCGCCTCGCGATCTTCGCCCTTCCACCCGCCGCCGCCTTCGAGCGCGCCCAGCGTCCGCACATGATGGTACCCTGGATACTGTTCCCAATCAAACTTCCAGCTCTCGACGACTCTGAGCCCCGTATGCCGCGCTAGGTCCCGTATATTCCACAGCGTGTACGGTTCGCCTTCGAACAACGTGACGATGATCTTGCCGCCCATGCGCAGAAAAGGCTTGATGTGTTGTTTCTGCGATTGCTGCGAAGCAGCCTTGTCTTCCTCGCCATCCTCACCACGCTTCCTCTTTTTCTTCTTATTCTCGTTTTCCTTTTGGTTCTGCAGAATTTGCAGCCGCCGCTTGGGATCCTTTGTGTCGAGACAGGATTTGAAAAAGTCAACGAGCAGCGCCTGGTTCGCGCGGACCTGGCGGTTTACGTCGGTAGAGAGACCGCCTGTGTGCGGAAACATAAAGGTGATGATGTCCCAGCCTTCTTCGTTGTCATCCTCGCGCTTGCAGCGTAGTTGCTTGTAGCTCGACAGTTTAGTCGCGTCGATCGAGTGGAATAGGGGGACCGGAGGTGTGAGGCTAGTGAGTTCGCTGGATATGGAGGCAAAAGTAGGGTATTTGCTTTGGACGTCTTCGAGCGAGTCGTAGCTTGTGGCTGTGACGTTTGCGCAGCCGTGCTCGATGACTAGGGAGCGGGTGAAGCTGAAGTCGCCCTCGCCGACGAGGAGAATGTGATCGTACTCGCCAAAGGGAATGGCATGTTTTCGCTGCGAGGGCTGAACGTGGGCGGGCTTGGTCGTTGGTGGTGCATCTTTTGCGCCTCCAGTATTCATCTTCTGTTTCTTTTTTGAAGGCTGATTTGTCGCGGCTTGTTTGGTTTCTGCGGCTTTTGCTGCGGCTTTGCGGTGGTGCGCTGCGATTTTCCTCTCTCCTTCGCGCTTCAATTCGCGGCGTGCACGTTTCGTCTTCGTCTTGGACATGTTTGCTGTCAAGATTGTCCGTTGCGCTTCCGCAATTAGATGCAGCTCGGAGGTTTGCGGGGAACTTTTGGGAAAATCATGAGCTTGGACCACCTGCCCATCGGGGGTGTACGATAGGCATGTGAAAAGAGAAGCCCATTTGTTTAGTAGAACCGCCGCGTTCATAAAAACGCATGAAAAAAAAACATCACAGAAAGCTCTACACTAAGAGTTGTAGGTCTAGATGCAGGCATCATGAATTGGTTTAACTACAATGTACAAGAGACCTCCATGCGGCAATCACAACTCGCAAGCAGGCACCACACCTCGAGAGTTCAATGGAAAAATCATGGTATCCTCTTATATCAGATCACGCTTGACAAACTGGTCGTAGAGAGTCGATCCGAGCTTGGCAGGAGAGCGCTCGACAGTGACACCAGCGGCCTCAAGCGCGGTGATCTTGGAGTTGGCATCACCCTTACCACCGCTGACAATGGCACCGGCGTGACCCATTCGCCTGCCTGGTGGGGCAGAGATACCGGCAATGAAGCTGACAACAGGCTTGTTGGCGGTGTTGTACTCCTTCAAGAAGTCGGCGGCATCCTCCTCGGCGGAACCACCAATCTCACCAATCATGATGATACCATCAGTCTCGTCGTCCTTGAGGAAGACGTTGAGGCAGTCGATGAAGTTGGTTCCGGAGAAGGGGTCACCACCGATACCGACAACGAGCGACTGACCAAGGCCGGCTTGGGTGGTCTGGTTGACAGCTTCGTAGGTCAGAGTTCCAGAGCGAGAGACGATACCAACACGGCCGCGCTTGTGGATGAATCCAGGCATGATACCAATCTTGCATTGACCCTGGTGAAGTTAGGAGTCTGATTGACCATGCGTAATGGGAGGTGATAGACGTACGGGAGCAATGATACCAGGGCAGTTAGGGCCGACCATGCGGGACTTGCTTTGGCTCTTGAGCATATCCGTGATGCGCACCATGTCTACCTCAGTCAGCTTCTGAATCTTGCAAGCTGGCATAGCTTTTCGTACCGTGTTGGGGAATACCCTCCGTGATACTGTCCATTGTAAGTTTCATATATCTCAGTTTCCACATGCACACCTACGTCACAATCAGGGGAACCTCGGCGGCGATGGCCTCCTCGATACTAGCGGCGGCGACCGGTGGGCTACATTGTGGTTAGTATCAAAAGGCGACACAAAGTCGGAGGCAGGTGGAGCATACGGAACGAAGATGGCGGTAGCAGTAGCCTGAGTCTCCTTCATAGCCTCTGCGACATTCTTGAAGACGGGCAGTCCAAGGTGCTCGGTGCCAGCCTTCTTGGGGTTTGTGCCTCCAACAACCTTTGTGCCTACGACGGTGTCAGACCTCGTCCCCCGCAGTATCAAAATAGCCTTGGAGCTGGTCGCATACCGTACTCAATCGCCTGCTGTGCGTGGAAGCTATCTGCGTGTTAGCATCACCCCTAGGCACAGCTTCTCCTGGTCCAACTCACGTTCCCTGCTTTCCGGTAAAACCCTGGAAGAGAACCTTTGTGTCGCTGTTGATGCGAAGGTTCTTAATCGTCTCGGCATACTGCGAGGAAGCAGTCGCATACTGCCTGGTTGCGGCCTTTGAGAGCGCAGAGCGCAGCGGTTGCCGAATAGACTGCATCGTGACAGGTGAGTGGCCACGAGAGCAAATCTGGGGTATGGAGAGGGTATCGCGGGCTTGATTTGGTGGTGGTTAACGGTCTGAGCGAAGCTGCGACATTGCGGGAGTTCTTCGGCGGAGCTTGGCCAGTCCTACTAAAATCTCGTGCCAGGGTCCGTCCGCGCCCGACAACTTGACGAAAATAACTCGTTTCTCTACGCCCGCGCAGTTAAAGCAGTGGAGTGCGATGCACAGTCCGTTTGGCCCAGGTGCTGGGACTTCGATTCTTTCAACAACTGTGTATAGATTTCACTTTGTCAAGTCAATAGCATAATTCTGTCAATCGCATGTCAAGTCTGCACGAACTGCACTGCGACACTTTAGGTATCAAGCTGGTTTGCACTCGAAGTTTCTCGGGTGACTTGTCGGACGGTCGGGCACATGTTAATTTCATGTGGCAGAGGTTGTCAAATTGGCCGGGTGAAAAGAACAGTGGTGAGCAAGTCACATCGCTTTCAGCATGGTAGTCAAGATGATGGTGCAACAAAGTCTGTGTGCGGCAGCCGATAGAGCTGTATTTTACATTTACTACATGTCTTGTACACGGCCCGCGATGAGGCCTGCAGTTAGTCATTGAGTTTTCCGTAAAATGGAATGCCAATGGCCTGCAGAAGTAGGCGGGCGTCCTTGTTGCTGGTAGCATCAGTTTGGATGGTAATATGGCAACCGGGTATCATCTTTGGCGGGTAACTGGACCGTGTTAGCTTGATTAGCTGGTTAGGGCAGGCTCAACAGAAAACTCACGCGTCATAGTTGACCTCGATCTCGGGGAAGAGAGCAACTTGGTCCGGAGTCAGACCAAAGCTCATGTTGCCGTGGCCGTCTCCAGAGGAACCAGGCACGCCTTTCCATTCCTTGATCCTCGGCAGCACCACGTCGATGAGCTTGGCCAGAAAGTTGTCGGCATCCTCGCGCTCCATGGTCGAAGTGACGGCAACATATCTGCCCTTGCGCAGCCCCCAACCGACGACATTGTGCCTGGCCTTGTGCGATACTGCTCGCACGTTGCTGATGGCCTGCAGCACCATGCCGGCAACGTGCAGGTTGCCGCTGTTCTCCTGGGCCTCGGGAACCATGGAGTGGACGACGACTTTTGTGATCTTGGGCACATTGCGGAATGTGCGGGGCTCTTGAAGCAGGCGCAGGACCTCACCCTTGCCTCGCGGGGGCCGCAGCGGGCGGTTCTTGAAGTAGGGCGAGTCTCCTGTCCATTCGCGTAGGCGCTGGTCTGTCTTGGGGGCTCGGTAGCCCGGAGGGTAGTGCTGGTATGTGAGGGTGAGCAGATCCGAGGCGATCTTGCTCTGGTACGTCTGCTCGAGGCGCGACAGGCTGAAGGGGCCCGGCTGGAAGAGGCGCGATGCGGGGTCCGACTCTGGCGGGGGCTGGTGAGGGTGGAGGGGGCCGCGGTAGTACTTGGGCGAGCGATATTGGTACCTGTGACGGGTGAGGGTGGGTTTCCTTGGTCATGCCGCCGGGACACGGTACCTGCTGGGCGGCAGCTGCTTGTTCCCCCGCCTGCGCAGCCGGCTCCTTGCTATGGGATCGAAGCTCTTGACCAGCTCTTCTGGCGGCGGCGGCACCTGTAGCGACGAGGCGTCCTCGAGATCGGCCACTGCTTGGGACGACGCATGGCGGCGGGCCACGGGCACGGCGGCGGCGACAGCAGCGCGGACGACAGGCCGGGCGGCGGCCGTGCTGGCAGCTTGCAGAGCTGCCGCGGTGCGTAGCGGCAGGTCACGCATGGCCATGGCTGTGTGTCGGGTGCGTGTGGTGGTTATAGGCGATGGCAGTCTGGCGCCGACTTCGACTTTTCCACTATACGCTATACGCCGTGCGATTGAGCGCCGCAGGGATCGACGACGGCCAGGGCCCGGCCTCGGTAGCCAATAGGACGGCCCCACCCATGAGCACCGGGCTACTACACCTCATGCTCGAGCTGGGCCCGCTGACGGGTCCTCTGGTACACTCGGCCATGTCTTGTGCTGGTTTCCCGTCGCCGGCGCCGTGTTTCTGTTGCGCCCGTGGCCGTGCTGCGTCGTCTGCCGTGTCCTTGTGGCGCACCGTCATCTCCCGTGGCTTGGCTGCGCCTCCTCGTCTACGCCTGCCTCCGCGCTCCGCGCTCCGCGTCCGCTGCCTGCCCCGCGACCTGTCCCGCGACTTATTCAGCCCTCCTCTGCATGCTGCTCCCCATTGCTCACCACCTTCGCCACCATGAACGGCGTGTCGCGATTCCTTAGCCGGCGGGACAAGCATGGCGATAAACGCGCCTCCAAACACGCCAAATCCAAAGTATGCACCAGCTCTCTTCAACATGCAGCCTCCGACTCTTCTAATCCTGAACCTCACAGTCTCAGTCTTCAGCCACGCCGCTCGATCTCTATAAGATATTCACAAGCGAAGGGCCCAGGCCGCCCGCAAACGAGCATGCCGAGAAAAAAGTACACCAGATGCCACGGCAACACGCGCTCTTGTTAACCAGGCGCAGGTCAAGATGCTTCTTACGCGCCTTCAAGGTGCCGGCATAACCAAAATGACAGAGGAGCAAGCCGAACATGCTCTTGCATGGTACCCGGATGATCTGGACAAGGCCTACGATCTCTTGGTCCTCGCCAACGAATCCCTCGAGGGCGAACTCAAGGACTACAACCCAAACATTCCCATGCTGGGCGCCATCAACCGAAATATGGTAACTTGCTATCTGGACGCGCTGTTGTTCGCTATGTTTGCGCGCTTGGATAGTTTTGAAGCTATGTTGTACGACAATTTCGAGGATGAGCCCCGGAAGAAATTGGCCGCTGTCCTGCGATTATGGGTCAATCTACTGCGCACTGGTCAGCTCATTAAGGTCGATCTGGTACTGTCTGTCTGCACACGCTGGCAAGTCCGTAACTAACAGCCACCGCAGACCAAGCACCTTCAAGATGCGCTCGCAAAGTGTGGTTGGGAAGACGCTGCACAGGTGCGACAGCAAGATGCATCAGAAGCCTTCACCTTCATTACCGGCGCCCTTGAATTGCCTCTCCTTACCCTGAAGATGGATATTTACCATACTGGACGTGAGGACAAGGAGGACGACCACAAGTTTGTCAACGAGCGACTCCTCGAAGTTGCCATTCCAGAGCCTGAAGACGATCGTGTTGTGACACTCGAAGACTGCTTGGAGACTTACTTCAACAACCGAATCGAGGTAAAGCGCTATCTGCAACGGCAGAACACCATAGCTTCCATCAGATCAACCAACGATGAGTTCTCAGACAAGGACCCGGAGAAAAACGAGACAATACATATCGAAACTGCCGAAGTGGACGCACCCATGACTCCAATCATCGCGTCGCCGGTATCAATGGAGGAGTCTTCCACAACTCTGACGCCAGTGCGACCGAACCTAGAAGGCCGCCGCCGTGCCGACAGCATCTTTGGCCAGCGATACCTGCGGCAATCACCAGAAGCTCGGGGATTTGACGAGAAGAAGCACGTTGAAGATATGCTAGACAGCAGCTCTAGTGGCCGGCCCCGCTCAGCTTCTCTGCTTAAGAAGGAGATCCTCATGCCGGCATGGCAATTCTTCAGCTTGATTCGTAAGTCGACCGTTCCTCTGGTACCCATGGTTCTAACAACGTCTGCAGCGTGGTACACCGACAACGTGCCAAGGTCAGATGCGCAGGTTGCTGCGCATTTTTCTGCAAAACGCCCTATTCTAGGAATATGCTTGAAACGTTATACCATGAATTCAAACGGCACCCCGAAACGTCTCAACACCTACATCGATATTCCACTCGACATTGGCTTGCCTCACTTCATTTCTGATGAAAGAATGAAGGAAGAGGGTCCACTGTTCGGCAACTTCAAGCTAGTGCTACAATCGGTCGTGTGCCACCGAGGTGTATCGGTCGACTCTGGACATTACATTGCGCTTGTTCGTGCCAATGCGCAAGGCCGGCCCAGCACTTCACATTCCGAGTCTGAAGATGAACATGAGAAGTGGCTACGCTTTGACGATCTCTCGAGTCAACGAGTCACCGAGGTCAACATTGAACAGACCCTGCGAGAAGAGTCACCATATCTGCTGTTCTACCAAGTACAACCTATTGATGAAGAGTTGGCTTCTAGAGGCGATCCCCCGACTTATGCAGAGGCACAGTCCGGAATCCCTTCCGTGGACCCGTCCCGCGAAACGCTGTCCTCTCTGCCTTCTACAGCTCCAACAGATGCGGACACTACTGGCGACTGGGAAAAGATGAGCGCACCTGACGTCCATACCGAACCCAATCGCACAGACGAGCCGGCCAGTCGAAATAGTACTTCAAGTAATCAGCGGAGCAGCCTTGCCATTGAGGATGCCGACGGAAGCCTTCGTGGCCGAACCCAACCGACTACGCCAGCCGACGAGAAGACTAGCTTTCTATCTGTCTCCAGGCGTGGCTCACGCATATGGATGTCTGGTAACGGCAGAAGTCGACCGGGTAGCCCAAATGCTGAGAATCGGCTGTCTCTTACTTTGTCGCGTCTGACAGGTCGTGGTAGTAACAGTAAGTTGATCACACAGGAGAATGCGGGTACTGGCGAAGAACCTACCATTGTAATCGAAAAGGCGGTCGGCGTAGAAAATGGCGCAAAGACACCATCTCCAGCCAAGGAAAAGAAGGAGTCTGGAATCTCGCGCAGCAAGAGCAAAAAGGAGAAGAAGGATAGACTGAGGAGCAAGAGTAGAGAACCCGGTGTCATTCTGGACAAGGGCAAGTCCAAGGGGAAGAACCGACCGGACCGAGAGTGTGTCGTAATGTAATTGTCCATCTGGTGCGGTTACTAGTCGAGCACTTATTGCATTGTGGCATGGATGGCTATGAGGCTCACACAGGAGTTTTTGGTATTTTTAGCGTGGAGTTTACGGAAGCATACATTGATTGGTTTGTGTGGGTTTGTTACCAAGGGTCTCGAACAGGCGTCGGCTTTGCATACATTTGACAGGACTAGAGATAAGATACCCTGAATCCGAGTAGAGTTAGAGGGATGGGCAGTCTGCCAGACCTCTTCGTCTTTTGCTACAACTTCAGAAACGGGCTGCAGAGAGAATTGACCTCGCTGTGATAATATCAAGCATGTGTTCTCAGAAGTCGTTGGACGCGCCTGGAAGGGTGGCGTCCGGTTGAGGCTAAGCAGCCGCGCGGGCAACCTGGCCTCTTGGGGGGGTCGCGCTAATGTTACCCTCGCCCACCACAAAAGTCGCCCGCTCGTTCCTTTGCGCCACTACACGTTACCTCTTGTTTGAGAACTGTCTATCTAAACCATCTGCCGGGAGCGCGTCTTAATCTTCTATCTCGATTCAACCGCCTCGACCTTCACAATGGCTATCAGCCCCCAAGTGTACGCAAAGCATGAACCTGCGAGGAGGCAGTTGAAGAAGACAGTTTGCTAATCCGCACCGTATAGTTCCAACCTGGTCATCATCCTGTAGGCCTCTCTCTCACTTACTCTCCGCTTGGACCCTTTTTGGTCTTTTTGCGCATGCAACATCTAATACGCATTATGCAGGGGATTTATGCAAATCTCGAAAAAGATTCCGTTCGATGACCCCAACGTACTCAACGGCGTGCGCGCACTCTACATCGTATCGAACCTGATCATCGCGGGCATCTACCTCTACGTGCAGGCGCAGATCAACAAGAAGAATGGTGCGTTTTGCTCTCTTCCCTTCAAACAAGGAAAAAAAAACATGACGTACAAAACGGCAATTACTTGTCGGTTGGAGATGGAAGGGAAAACGATGGCATAAAACAGCTGAACAGCTAGCTAACATGACCCCATCATGACAGACATGACCGTAGTCAAGTACGTCGAGCCCGCGCCCATGGGATCCGGCGAGGAGCCCAAATTCGTCGCTACAACAGTCAAGGCGTACGACCTGGGCAAGCTGCGCGAGCTGTTCAAGGCGCAGATGATGGGTGTAGGCATGATGGGTGTTATGCACCTCTACTTCAAATACACCAACCCGCTCCTCATCCAGTCCATCATCCCCCTCAAGGGCGCCTTCGAGGGCAACCTCGTCAAGATTCACCTGTTTGGCCAGCCCGCTACCGGCGACTTGGCTAGGCCTTGGAAGGCTGCTGGTGGCCTTATGGGCATGGGCGCTGGAGAGATCAAGACGGATAAGAAGAGCATCGAGGCTGCCGAGCGTGCGGGACGCGGTGGTGTCAAGGATGAGTAGATTTCTGGGCTTGGGGTATTATTGTCATGAGGTTTTCTTTCTCTCTCCCTGCCTCGTGTCTGCACTTTTTTTTTTCAAACGGAAGTGGGCGCGGGAACCCGCGGCCTGCATTTCGGAATCAGACGGATGGCGGGAAGGAGGAGCCTTTTGTTAGCCTATTTGTACAACACCGATGCATATTCTAGCCTATCCTTATCCTTTTTTTGTTCCTCCTTGTGAAAGTGTATGCCAAGTGTATATCTTGCTTTCTTCATGCTATCTCTCCCCTTTTTTTCTGCTTAGAATGATGCCAAATGCCCCACCTATTCCCATCATATGCCATGTTTACATCAGCATTTTCTTTTCTTTTTTCCCACAAGGAAGGACTACGTCAAAAGCCAAGTCCAAGAAACATTCAACCATTCTATATTTGCCTATTCTATTTCCCATGTCTATGTTTCATAACTCGTAGCAGACGTTCACAAGAAAAACGAGCGATTTAACCAAAATTACCACCTTGTCTTGCCCTTGTTCGGTCCTGCCATGCCCCCGCGTTGCTATGTAAAACACAGCAGCATATTTGTCTTTTTCGTATGGACACTCCAAGCACCATTCCCCCCTTTCCCTCCTTTTCCTTTCATACGCAAACACGGATATGAAATAGCTCCCTTGGACGAATCGAGAATACGGTCTTTCTCCTATGACGGTTGGATTGATGCTCGCTGTATTGTATCTTGCCGGCAGGACATAGCTTAGCCATTTTTGTGACATGTTTGAGAAAAAAATGATTTGGTCCAGGCTACCAAGGAGCTGGGCAAGGTTGTTGATCCAATGGTGGGTAGAGCATGTGGTGGTTTCAGGGGGTATGCGGAGTGTTGTAATGGGCGAAGAGGTGGATCGGAAGTAGACTGCGAGTCAAGCTTGTTGATATAAAATCGCATGGTGGATTGTTGGTTTGTTGCGACGCTTCAAGTTTGAAACTGTTTGTCGCTGGCGTGGGTTGCTGTATGGATGCGTAGAGCATATTAAGTGGGTATCATTAACAGGCTGTTCGAGAAAGAACCCAATAGTGGATATGAAATACACTGCTCTTGTTTATTCCCGTCCCTCTTCTCTACTTTGTTTTCAGGAGGCTGACTGGATTTACGTGTTTGTGACGCGAAGTTTCGTTGCAAAGAGTTTGGGAAGTTGGAAACGCATGGCGGTCGGCCAGCGGGAGGGTTCGGCCTGCCTCGAGTCGTCGGTCGTTTTAAACCGGAGCAATATAAATCCTTCATCTGACGTGCACTCTGTCAAGTGTGTGTGAGGTTATGCTCTCGCACAGTTTCAGGAGAGAAAAAAAGCAAAGAACAAATTCGGTGTTATCTCCCAATTCAATTCAAACTGTTCCGGTCCATTCAGGAAAGAAGCCGTCTTGCATCGGCATTGCAAGAGGCTCGTTCTCGTAGTTGAAAGGGTCGCCCCAGAAACCCTGCTTTAGTCAGAACACTAGGCTCTTTTACTCAATTTATATCAAGGCACTTACAAAGTCAAAGTCAGGGACAACGCTGGTAGTTGGTTGTATGTCTCCAATGATGTTGTTGATGTTGTTGATGTTGATATCGTCCCAGACTGGTGCGCGATTTTGGAGGTCTTGCATCGGATCTATCATATTGGGCTGAGGTTGTATCAGCTGCTGGGGCTGTGCTGCCAGTGCTGGCTGATCATATGTCATTGAGCTGGACTGGAAGGCGTAACTCGGCATTGCTGGCATTGCTGGGTATGATGTCGTGTTGCTATTTGGCATAGTACCTAGGGGAATTGTAGAAGTAGATGTAGGCGTAGATGTGGACGTAGATTTCGGTGGAGTTTGGCTCATGTACGGATTTGAGGGTGGAGGTGGAGGTTGAGGTTGAGCTCTGGGCGATAAGTTGTGTTCCGATACAGCCTTGTCAATCATATTCTTGACGGCCTGCCACGCCTTGGCGTTGTTGTTTGCTCGCAGAATACGCGACATTTGTAGCGCTCGCAAAGCTCGTTGTCGATCTGGCGCATCGAATAGAGGATTGCGGAGCTCAGACAGGATATGCATGATAGCCTGGAATGAAGCAACGCCACCTTGGGTTGTTAGTCTTGAAAACACAATGACATGGGTTATCATACCAATGTGCCATTGAAAGCGAGCCGCGTCAACATCAGCGGCTGCTCCATTGAGCGTTTCAACGCAACCGACAGACTTTTCGAATATCCTAAAACTGTCAACCTATACAAGCTTTGAGTGAGACATGCTTAATGAGGGGTACATACGATCTGCGAATGTCATCTGAGAAGACTGCCTCACGGTAAGCGCGTGGTATACGGAGCCAGAAAAGCAAGTAAGCGCGCCATTCCAGTAGTGAAGCCAGGCCCAGGGTTAACCGCTCCATTGGTATCTCTGGGTTAAGAAAGTGCAAGTACTTTTGATGGGTTTCTTCGTGCACCTCGTCGAGCATGACTTTGATCTGGTTGTAGAGGTCTCGCAATTCCTGGGCAGGGTCTGGTCGAGAGGTTCCATTAAGCCCAGAATCTAGCACCCGTCGTTCTAGGCGGTATGTACTTTGAACTATGCGTCGCAGCGCTCGCATACCGTTGAATCGCACTAGTTGAAACGTCATGGTCGTGAACTTCTGTTCGTTGTATGGAGCTGGACCTGGACTTGCTCCATCGACAAGGTCTTCATCGTCGATGTTCCGTGGGAATAGCGTGGTGTAGAAGTCTTCGGTTATACTAGGCTCCTGGCCTTTACATTCAGCTGCACGAAACTCCAAATGGCCAAGTTGATGCCACATGCGGCGGCGCTGTTCAATAGTGAGAGCATCCATGGATCCTGCGGGGAACAACGATGGATCTCTATGTAAGCCTTGATTGAGGGCAATTCGGAAAGCTATTCCGATTAACACCCATGCTTTCCCTAAGATTGATGTCAGCTTGATATGCTGACAAGCATCTAACGAACCTACCCATATCTTCCTCTCTTGTGATACAGGTTAGCCATAGCACAAACCCCTGAAATATTTCAAGGCTGGACGTTGTCAGATAATTTTCCCGGGCGAGGGATATTTCAACGCCCAGTTGGAACCGGTCTAGAAGGGCTTCTTTGGTGTCGCCGAATCTGTTCTGGACAACCTTTGGAGGCAGCGAATTAATGGCAGAGAAGTAGATGGCATAAACAATGGGGTGCGTTTCACGGTTGTAGGTGGAAAACTTCCGCAGGATTGTCGGTCTATGTGTGATCCTCACCAATGGATCTACATTGGCAAAATAGACATCCAGGAGGGTATCGCGGTGCTCTTGTGAGCTAGGTAGTAAGTTCTCAAGGTTCGACCCTGCACCTGCGCGACCCAGTGAGAGCAGATCGACCAAACTGCTTTGTGGAACTTCCTTCTTCTCTTCATCGGTCTTGTCGCCCAGTAGAGCCTTGATGTCTTGAATCTAGTAAGCGTCAGCACACGTGCATGGCACGCTTGCCCGAGTTGTCCAAGTAACGAGGCAGAGACCGGAGTAGCAAGTAGTTTGCTTACCTCGTCAGCAAGTAGGGCAAAATGCAGAGAGGAGACGAATTGAGATTGTCCGCCATTCAGCAAAAGAGTGCCATCACCATCGTCGGAAGTGATCCCTGCTCCATGAGAAGTCTGGCTAGTAGACGACGGAGTCGAGGCGTCCACCTCTTTTCTCTCAAAGTCAGCGCTGGATCGCACAGAGGATGCCGTAGTATTCGCCTGCCCGGCAACCGCTTTCTCCAAAAGATACTCGAGTCGATCCAGTCGCGCTTGTACGTCACCACTTCTTCCGCCCTTACCACTGTTGGCTATGGTAGGTTTCGAGATTCTTCCAGCAGCAGTCGTCGGCTGGACCTGGTCTGTCCAAGTGCAGACGTGGTTTCCTCGTGTACAAGAGCCACATACGGGATGGACATGGTCGCATTTGACTTTCCTTCGCCGACATGTCAAACAGGATGAAATCACTCGTGGGCGCCCTCCGCCTGGTTTGCCCGTCGAGCCTGGCGAGTGGACTGATGCGCCGACTTTGGATTCGACCATGACCAAATAAAAGTGAAGGGTTGTCTTCACACAATGCCCAAAGTTTTCAAGCGGTCGGGGTGGTGGGTCGGTGGACGGGAAAGAATTGGCCCCGCTGCATCGGGTGAGGTTGGCATGCATCTGCCGCCCCACTTACTCATCGGCGTTGCCCAATCGGGGACTAGCCTTCATCATGAGGCTCCTGGCGGCCCCGGGAACACATGGAAGTTTGAGCGATATTTTCGTACGCTGCATTTCACTCGCCCATCCCTGGGCCCTGATCGCCACCCCAGTGTCGTCATGCTCCTACTGTCACGACCGTCAACGGCCACTGTGAGTTGCAACTCTCCAGTATGCATGGTCAGGCATACACCTGCATCTACATTTGAGCAAAAGCGGGGTGCGTGAGCTATTTTATCCACGAACCTTGTTTGTCGCAACTTTCTCGCATCAAGCCTACAGCCGCCTTTATGCATTTGACAGTCATATGCAGTCGCTTGCTGTGTTATCGTTGAACATTTCCATATCCGAGATCGTAACCTGGATATGTGACGGCATGTATATCTTTGCTTCTTGTCCAGGGCGTTTGGGCTGGAAATAAAGAGCGGACGTAGAGCTGGGTCGTCCGCGTCTAGTCCGACACGAGCTGACATAAAGCGCTGACCTCTATGTGGAGAGTCTTGGATGCCTTGGGGTTAGGCACAGCTTACTGGACTCGAGGGCTTCGTCAAATGCATGCAGATCGACATCGCGGTATTACCAAAGTCGAGAAATTTGAGAGCGACTCTATTCTATTGGCTTATGCATGCTAAGCGCTAGTCCTGATCCGTACTACAGTTCATCCAGCGAGGTGGAACTCCACTACCTCTACATTGTAGCTAGTATGACAACTAATCAGTGCGCTCGACCATGAAATGGGCATCTTGGCCATGTCCTGTTTTGTTCATTACGAGATCACTCAGCAATTGAGTAAGCAGTAGTGGGTACAGGTAAATCTAAGCATATATACCCAATGGTGTTCTTGGAAAGAGATGCATCCAATACTGGAACTATCCTAAGAAAGTTCAAAAAGGCTGATACACACCCCAATTGCAATGGTTGAAAAACGACTCTTTATCAATAACGAAGTACATGAAGCCTGCACATACACATCATTCTTCTACCTTGCTGACTCTGCTAGTACGTCGACTCGACATCTGAGGAGGTTCTGACAATCTACTCGCCTCATGATGAATCTCTAGTCTTGGATGGCATCCAGGTAGCCTCTCTAGCCGACGTCGACAAGGCTGTTGCAGCCGCCCGCAATGCGTATCACGGCGAGTGGGCCACATGGACGGCCCAACAGCGTACCGACGTCATGAATCGCTTTGCAGACTTGCTCGATAAACACACAGCTGAGCTTGCAGCTTGGGAAGCCAAGAGCATGGGACAGCCAGTTACGAAGACTCATTACGTATACAAGCTGGCGTCAAACTGCTTCCGTTACACGGCTGGCTGGACAAACAAGCTTCCTGGTGAGCAATGGCCTGAAGAGAATGGTATATACAAAGTATGTTAAGTGTTTTTTTTTCTCTTCTTCTCTCAGGCTCTGTAGATGCTTTGCTAATGTAGATTTAGATTGTCCAGTATGAGCCGATTGGAGTCTGTGCAGGCATTGGAGCTTGGAATGGCGCCGCACTCTTCTTTGCTTTCAAAGTCGCCCCCGCTATGGCCACGGGATGTACTGTGGTCTTCAAGGGCTCCGAGAAGAGTCCAATTGGGCTCTTGCAGCTCGGTGAGCTCGTCAAGGAGGCCGGTTTCCCCCCTGGCGTTATCAACATCATCACCGGCGATGGAAGAGTGGGTGCTGCGTTGGCCAGCCATATGGATGTTGATAAGATCAGCTTCACGGGCTCTGTACCCGCGGGGAAGAAGGTCCAGGAACTTGCGGCAAAGAGGTACGTTAGCATACGCATGCATACGCAAAAGGCACGGACGCGACTAGAATGCTCACATGCATATAGCAACCTCAAACGCGTCACACTCGAGCTTGGTGGAAAATCACCATCTCTGATCTTTCCAGATGCAAACATTGAAAATGCCCTCCAGCACCACGGCCAAGGCTTCTTGATGAACAGTGGCCAGTCCTGCGTTGCAGCCAGCCGTACCTTTGTGCACGAAGACATTGTCGACGAGTTTGTCAAGCAGCTCAAAGTACATTTCGAACAACTCAGCGGCGCCATGGGGCATCCTGAAAAGCCAGAAACCATGTTTGGCCCCTTGGTCGACAGCAAGCAGTTTGAGCGCGTCATGGAGTACCTCGAGGTAGGCAAGAAAGAGGCCTCGCTCCTCACGGGTGGAACGAGAAAAGGGTCGAGCGGGTTCTATGTCGAGCCGACCATCTTCCTCAATCCTCCGGACGATGCGCGCATATACCGAGAAGAGATTTTCGGGCCGGTGCTTACCATCCGTACCTTTAAGACGGAAGAAGACGCGATCCGCATGGCCAATGATACAAGCTATGGGCTGTCGGCTTACATCTTCACAGCTTCTGTTCAGCGTGCACTACGCATTGCGAAGAAGATCAATTCAGGTCTGGTGAATATTAATACGTCGCAATTGGCTGGATTGGAGGCTCCCATGGGTGGGTCTAAGCAGAGTGGCATTGGTAGGGAAGGGGGAAGGCTGGGCCTGATGAGTTATCTGGAGCCCAAGACGATCTTCATCAAGTAAGTATGGCTTGTTTCCTCTGGGGACGAAGGACTAACGAGTGACAGTATGAACGTATGAGCAATGGGTGCAGACTGACGAACAGCATTGGTAAAATAGGCTCCTAGTAGTGGTTGGGAGTACAGTGCTTCATGTTACGTCTAGTCCTGTAGTCTTTAGAGGACAGCAAAAGATCATATTTTTTCACCGTCGATATTCTTCAACTCTGTCTGATGCCCAAGCGGTGTATGCATGAGGAAGCATATTCTCACCAGCTAGGTCGCAGGCAGCATGGAGATCGTAGTCCATCTGGTATAAAAACCTGCGTACAGGGGTGATAGACATCGGCAAATTGCCGTAGGAGTTCTTTCTTTTTCCTCGTGAGGTACACCCACATCTGCAGGTCCGACACAATTGACACGTGGGCGTGGTCGTGGGCAGAGCACTGAGTGGTCGAAAGTAGCAAAAGGAACGAGTATTCTCGTATGCCGTTATCTTCAGCTCAGAGATGAGCATGTCGGTGTGGAAAGAGTTCGTGGAGCATTCCCAATGGTTGCTCGACCAAGCCCATGCTCTTACTGCGCCGTGTCACCAGTCACTAGCAACAAAGTGACTCTTCCGTCCCGTGATTTGAGCCCGTTGATAGACGTACGTATACGGTGGCACCGGGCTTTGGATGGCTACAGGCAGGTCAGTAGGATGGACCCAGCAGCGACTGGCTTGTGTAGGGACGAGTCTAGTGGCGGCTAGTGTTCGGTCTAGCTGTTGGGATGCGTCCAGGAACGGTGGATTAGACACGGCGTCACAGACATGTTCAGTACACGGGGGTTGGGTGGCCGGCGAGGTTGCGGGCTTAGTGGGGCCCAAGCAGGCTAGCACTAGAGAAGCGAATGACGCCCAGCCTCTCCCGCCGTCGCCGCCGCCGCCTGCACACTATGCCTGGGCCGTCACACGTCACCGATGTGTGAATGCACATCTTGTCCCCTCAGCTGGCCGCCTGAGTGGCTGGCGACGAACCGCCAGGCCTCTGCTTCGCACCGAGGCTGGGACCGGGGAGCTGCACAAGCTTGCTTTCGCCATGGCCTCGTCCTTGCTTGCCGACGACGTGCCCCAACAATGCCTCGCAGCCCATCCGTGCTGCGTCTTGCCAGGCCCTCCAGCCTCCATTGGCCCCGCTGCAAGCTGAGCCAGCTGACCCGGCCTGCATCTCAGACGCCGGATTCACATCTCGCACGCGTGCAGCAATCGCCCGACGAGTTTCGCCGCCCGCGCCATTGTCTCTGAGCACGTCCTGCAGGCCCCGTCCAAGATGCCCGTCCTCTCTTGACATGGCCACTCTATCTCCCGGTGCGTGTGGTGCGCATTGCATCTGTTGGGGCATGGCGTGCTAACCTGCCCGCATCCATAGACGTTCGCGACTCTACTCTAAAGTCGCTCAAGCTAACCTGCCCCTCCGCTGAGGTCATTGAAGATCCACCCTCTCCATCCTCCGACGACATGCCGCCCGAGCAGCAAGGCTACCCATTCCCCGAAGTGGGCGACGAGTGGTCCGACGAGGAAGTCCTCATCCCCAGGCAGAGGCGCAAGAACCAGTATATCCCGCCGTTGATGTTTGAAAAGATCACGGCTACTTCAGCAGAGTCCTCGGATGATTCAAGTTCCCCATCGCCATCGCCTCACCCCCAGCGGTCGGGCGGGAAGGCCAGCCCGAGTGTGCCCCTCAAGAGCCCTTCGCGACAGAGTACATCACGCGGAAACAGCCAAGATGAGCTGGTCCAGCGCTTCTACCAGCTCACAAGAGAGCGCGACGCGCTGAGGAAGGAGCTGCGGCGGAAAAGCATGGGCACTAACGGCACATCGGCAAGAGGCTCCAGGCTGTACAAGTCAGACGAGGATACGCTCATAGAAGAGCTACTGGCGCTGCGATATGAGATACGCATGTGGAGCGAAGAGTACTTCTCCGGTCCTATCAAAACCTCGAGCAAGCGGCCTTATCTCCACAGGGCGAGAGAGCTTTTTGGGAATCTCACAGACAACTACCAGGTTTATCTAAAGGATCCAGACGATCGGCCACTTTTGATACAAGCATATGTATGGATGCGCTTACAACAGAAGATATTCAACAATTGGCAGAAAGGCAGTGGCTATGTCTGGGCGGGAAAACTAGGAGACAAGAAATTGCGTGATATCAACGATACGCTGCGAAAGGGTGAAGTATCCTACCATAGGCTGCGGCTCCCATTTGATATGTCAAACTAACGGTGTGCAGCCGTCAAAAATGAAGCAGAAGCTGCAGAGTACCACCAATGGCGGTCGCTGACCGTCAATCTTCTTGTTCCACAGGTTGACGGCAAATGGCGCCCTACTTTTGATGCAACACCTGTGCTGAAACAAATATCCCGCTTTTGCAGTCGTATGCGCCGCAAACTGCGCCCATGGTCTACACGATCGCTGAGTGCTGGAAAAGAGCAGCTCGGTACCATCGTCTCGGCATCGGTGGCATTAGATCTCAAAATGAAGCGCCAAAGAGCTGACTACCGCTTCGTGACATTCACTGGCGGCAAGAAAGACCAGTACTGGGGATACGGGTTTTACGACAGCGAGATGGAAGATGTTTTCGATGACGATTCGGATGATATGGGCGGGTACAGTAGCCTTGACAACCCAAGAGGTCGAAGAGTCGAGTTGGCACTTGCTCCTGCACTTGAAAGGTGCGGAAATGCAAATGGACATGTCTTTGACCAGAGTTTCGTCATGGTCAAGGCAGATGTCAGCTGCAAGAGACTCGAGAAGCGAAAGCAGCAGCCTAGATCAAGAGCTGGTGGCAGTACCGCAGGTGGAAGACGTGGCAAGAAGGGCTTCGGTGGCTTCTGGGGCCGGTAGGGCTCTGGCATGACAGGTCACCATGTCCAATGCCTCAGTCAACGTCAACATTTTCCTGCCGACTTCTAGGACCTGACCGAGAAATTACCTGCAACGGATGCTGCTTTGCTTCATTTGCTTACTCAAGGCTCTTTTTTGCTTTGCATTGCATCATTATACCCCTTTTGGCGCCTTATGCTACCTTGGCCCCCGAGTTCGACGCATTCTACGTATTTTACGCAATTTTTAATGTTTTGAACAAATAAAGCTCTCCCCTCTTTGTTATTGTAGATGGACCGCAGAGGCAAGATGGTGCCAGTACAACTCCATGTCCCGTCATTTACTCAGACGAGCTGCTGGATAACGCAGCTGTGCAGCATATGGAGTGGAGTCATGGAAGATTGCAACATGAGTTTACCAACACGATGACAGGAATTGGTATGGTATCGATGAGGCATGATGAGGCTTTAGATAGGTGCATAATAGTTAGAGTAGGCTCGGAGTAGCCAGTAGTAACGACTTTTACGGCCTTGTAGTTAGTTTTATTGTTATAAATACACCAAGAAATATTACAATGACAGCACCAAGGTTGATTGCAGATAAGAGACTCATCCATCACAGTGACCGAATCCACAATATGTAAAACCAGGATATCTGTCATCAAAGTAAGGCTGACTAGTGTATTTGGAAAGAGTTCTTTCTATCCTTCTTTGGATGGACCTTGGTTGCTGGAGGCTCATAAAAACAATCAAAAGTATAGTTATAGGAAAAAACATACTGCAGTAAGCACCAAATGACGGGCCACGAGCAATTATCTGAGAAAATAGCTAGACTTTTTCTACTGATCTATAAACCGACGACGAGCAGACAGATAGATCTGATCAAAGCCTTCCTCTGAATCCTTAGGCTCATACCATTACTAAACAACATTATCTAACTATCCAGGACAATGCGATGTCGTGCCAAGCCCAAGCCCGCACATGACCTCGACAGATCTTGGAAAAAAACAAAAAACATACGACAGCGGGGATTCGCTAGTGGTCACCCACCTAACTACTAATCCGCCGGTGCACCGCTTGTGTATCGTAGATCGGACGGGGTACGCAATTCTAGATGCCCTATGGTCGTATGTACTAGTTATTCAAGTTTGCGACGATATGACTCAAAAATGCACAAGACTGCCTTGTTCAGGAACAAGCAGTACCACCGCAGCCACAGCCACAGCTACAGCCATAGTCGCAGCCATGGTTCCGCCAGGAACCTTATCGAAACTCAAGTTCCCAGGCACGGACAAAATCTGTCAATTTTGTAGACCTTTTGCTACAGAGGCTTAATCTTTATATAGAAACCTAGAGGACCTAGAGACCACTATAAAGAATCGTTCTATGATAATTATAAGGTGTACAGGGTGGTGGTTGTTGAGATTGATTTAGCAAATGAGTAATAGTTAGATAGAAAAGGAAAGAAGAAACAAGTTCTACGCCTCATTCGGTACAACGTGAATCTCCCAATCAGCTCCATGCGGCCCCTTAACCATCTCCCTTGGTTCATCCTTCAAGAAAGGGCCCTGGGCATTCGTCACGGCACTCGCCAGCACGCCCTTCTTCTCGCCAGTGCGCAGGTACTCCAAAAAGTTGACTGACGCATCAATGTACTCGTGAAGCGCCGTTCTACTATTGAGCGTAGTTCCCGACACCAACTTCATAATCATGGGCACAATCAAGGGCGCATCGGTACACGAAGGGTGGGCGGTACCGCTCAGAGTCATGAACCAGCCTTCCCTGACGCTGTCGATGATTTTCCTCACCACGTTGAAGTGCCAGCCTTGATCGTAGAATTTGGTTTGCTGCTCCGTCCACTCGCCGCTCTGCATGACGAGAATGGGTACGTCGATGTCTGCGTTGAGTGGACCCGAGCCTTTGCCGGGATCGAGGGCGATGCCACCGTTCACGGGCATTTCCTTTGTGCCCGCCGATTTGAGCGCTTGCATGGCGCCTGTGGCTCCGTAAGAGTGACCGGCTACTGTGATTGCTGATAGGTTCAGACGGTTCTTGAAACCAGGCAGGGCGTTGCGAGGCGAGTCGGGCTTGAGATTGACAACTGGGGCATCGCCTGCGTTGAGCTGCGCAAACAGCTTGATGGTCTCGCTGATTTCCGCATCGCGGTAGTTGAGCTGTGCAGCTTTGAGATCGAGCTCCGTCATGGGAGGATTGGCTTCGAGATCCTCGAGTTTCATGTGCCAGACCTTTTCCTCCTTGCCATCGGGATAGTGGATAATCGTACCAGGTCCACTTCCATCGCGGTGTTCAACAGCAGCGACAACGTACCCGTGACTTGCGATGCTGCCAAGGTAGTGGGCATAACTCTGGCTCATGCCGGCCATGCCGTGCGTGAAGACCACGCATGGCAAAGTACCAGAGTCGCTGCCACGCTTCTTCAACTCCATGTGCTCTTGCTCGGCGACCTTCATCATCTTCTCAAAGTCATCGACGCTGCTGTCACTATTGCCTAAGACATGCTGAGCGCCAGACAGGATAGGCGCATCGACAACACCTGGGATGACTGTACTAGAGCCAAAAAGCCGAAGTCCAAGTGTGAAAAGCGATGATAGCCTAGGAACTCCAGCAATCCGAGCATAACCCTCGCCAATAAGGCCGACAGGCTGAGGGAGCCATGGCCGGGCCCATGGCCGTTGAGAAGGTGGAGCTCGAGGCAATGAAGAAGGGTAGTATAGCGTAATAGCTAGCGTATCCAATTCGAAGGCCTTGTCGCCGGTAGCCTTAAGGACCGTGTCGTGAATAACTCTCTTCTGAACCGCAGTCTCGACATCTAGTATACCCACTTCATATGGACCAGTGTATGGTGGAAGCGGCGAGATAATGGGTGTCAGTAAGAAGATGAATGTGACGAACAGTACACCCGCAGATGTGAACAAGAGGAAGTTTCGCGGCCCGAGGCGGCCTATCCGGAAAACCATGGCTGTGTATCGACTGAGACGATTTCTATATTGGCTACACCTGAATATTGTCGAAGTCAATTCCTGGTCCCTTGAGAACGAAAAGGTGGCTAGCAGTGGAGAACACAGCGGAGGTGGCAAAGGGTACTGATGACGTAGCCCGCCCGCGGAACGCGGATCGTCCGTTTATGTCCGGACGACATGACACCTGACTAACCATATTCATTCATATGCTGACGGTCTGTACACGCATGGGCCATATGAATCTAGTGCGATTTTACGGTATTATTTGTCTGAGGCTTCGGAGACTAGCCAAGCTTTTAAGAAGCTGCTTGTCAACCCCATACACAGAAAGCGAACGCGAACGCGACCAAATCCCAGGATACCGGCGACGTACAATACGATGATTACAGTATCCCCAGCCACACGAGTAGGCAAGCGATGGACCCTGCAAGGCACAATTTCCTGTCCCGCGATCTCGACGATCTGTTGTAATGGAAACACGTGCACTTGCTCGCCAACTTTCCTTTGTTTTCAAGTTTGCAAGCTACTAAAGAATGACTATAATTATTTCCATTAAAGTTAAATTCATGGCTAATCGAAAAAAGACACTACTGCCGTTCTATCAGCCAGAAGACTTGACCGCATTGTTTTGGTTTCGCATTCTACGATCGTGCCAAGATGCTGAGCAATATTTGGCCCCTCTTTACTCATTGCATCTCCTAGACCTCCTGTCACGTCACCTCCACTCTACAAATCTTGTAACACGCTCACCATCGAACACTATTCTCAGAAGCACTCTAGCACAGACTAAAAGCACAATGCCACCGCAACTCAAGACGCCCAAGGGCACACGAGACTGGGATAGAGAGGATCTCGCTTTGCGCAACGACATCTTTGAACGGATACGCAAAGTGTTCCGGCTTCATGGCGGCGAGGAAATAGACACACCGGCATTTGAGCTAAAGAGTTACCTGACTGGGAAGTACGGGGAAGATACCAAACTGATATACGATATGCAAGACCAGGGAGGCGAGATATGTGCCCTACGCTACGACTTGACTGTGCCCTTTGCTCGCTGGCTAGGAATGAAGAATGTTCGAAACATCAAACGGTTTCAGATTGGCAAAGTTTACCGTAGAGATCAGCCGGCAGTGAGCCAGGGTCGTATGCGCGAGTTCTTCCAATGTGACTTCGACTTCGCTGGCCAATGCGACTTGATGGTGGCAGACTCGGAAGTTATTTGCATTGCAGCTGAAGTCTTCGAGGCGCTAGAGATACCCGTTGTGATCAGAATCAACCATCGCCTCATTTTGAACGGCATGCTCGCAGCCGTAGGTGTCCCAGAAACTCTTATACGACCTATTAGTTCGGCGGTCGACAAGCTCGATAAGCTTCCCTGGGGAGAAGTAAAAAAGGAGATGGAAGAGAAAGGTCTTGATGCCAGTCTTGCTGCTAAACTAGGCGAGTATCTGCTGCGGGATACAGCATTAGACACCAACTCCACGCTGGCATTCCTCAAATCAGATGAGCTCTTATCAACAAACCAGGATGTGCAACAGGGCGTGAGGGAGATGGAACTGCTTGTGCATTATCTCGAGGCGTACAACATTGCCAAACATGTCCGGTTCGACCTGTCCTTAGCACGGGGACTGGACTACTACACTGGCCTGATATACGAGATTGTCGCAAAGAATCAGACGGACACTTCAATTGGCAGTATCGCTGCCGGAGGCCGGTACGACAATCTTGTAGGCATGTTCAGCAGCCGCGACATCCCATGCGTGGGTATATCATTCGGCATTGACCGGATTTTTACTATACTCAAGAGCCTGAAGCCAAGTTGTAAGACCTTCCAGAATCGCAATGTTAATGTCTGGATAGTCATCGCATCGGACAATGTACGGCTAGTCGAACAACGCATGACTATTGCGCGGGAACTTCGTTCTTCGGGCATCAGCGTCGACTTTGATGCGAAAGCCGATAAGAAGCCACGAAAGCAGATGGAAGTTGCTGAGAAGAGCGCAACCATCGTAGTGTTCTTAGAAGAAAACGATGCAGCCTCGCAAGGTACGCAAGTCAAAGTGCTCTCGCTGCCAGACAACAACCTCGGCCACGCAGTAAGTGTTGAGCGCGAAGACCTAGTTCACCAAGTGAAGCAACGCCTCACACAATAGCACCAATAGCCAGACTCAAGAAAATGAAGAAAATGAAAGCAAATCTCACTGCATGTTTCGCTTAATTCTATACCTCAGCCTACTTTCACGACCTCATCAACAACCAATCGCCGCTACTCCCCCATTAGGAATCCATCACGGGCCTCTATAAATCGCCCCAACACCTGCATTTCCCGCAGGCATCTGCCGCATGTAAGACGCGAGCGCGCGCGGGCTTGCCGACATACATAGTTATACGCGACCCGATCCCAGGATCATGCCCGGTCAAAGGATTCATCCGCCCCCTCCATATAAACCCACCGTTTGGCTGTCAGCCCATCGATTCCCTCGAGTACGGACCGGGTAAAGCAAGTCAAAGAAAAAATCGATTGGTTCGCAAGTAAGCAATAAAAGCAGGCATTTAGCACGCGACACTAAACAGGATGGACCCGCGGATTTTATCTGGGTCTATCCTATCCTCCCCCTTCCCTATAGTAGACGCCTCTTATACGCGCAACGGGCAACGCCATCGGTAAAGGCGCTATGACAGGGCCCCCAACATTACCAGGATGCATGACTCTTTCTGAATCTGTCCTTCTTTTTCTCGATCTTTTTACCCGGGCGATCACATCTCGCTTCGAATCGGGGCTGGCCGGGGTTTGGCGTTGTCTTTGGTTTTTGCTTTTTTTGGTCTTGCCCGATGCGTAATGGGTATACAAGAAGTTTCGCGGGAAAGGAGTTTGGCGTAGAGTGTGTAGAGTGCAAAAGCGGTATAGCGCATGGTTGGTTGGTCTATTTTTTTTGAGAGAGAGAGAGGACCACGCAACCCACGCACCAGGTAGCACCCAGTTCCGCTCCACTCCACTCCAGAGCACGGAGTAGAAAGTGACCCATTCTACTAGTGTGGTCTTTTTGTCGTCAACGTATGGTGTCGTGTTCTAACTCACGGTCTTGGTCCTCTTTTTTTTTGGCTTTGACTTTCTCTCTATATCACCTCAACATTAATACTCATCGCTGATGACGTCTGCATCGCGCTTCTCCTTTCCTTCCCGCTTGTTGCCCATCAACCCACTCTTTACAAGGAGTAGGATGTTTTAAATATTGATGCAATTGAGCGTGTATAACTGCGTCCGCTTTCTCATATATAACGTCATACTAAGAATATCTCGCTTCAAATACGATCGTATGTGTTTATTTGTTTACTTCAGACTCTCCCCTGTCCCTTTCTCCCCTCCCCGCTTTTTGCGCAACCAGGAATATGCCTCCATGTCAGTTTCCTTTAGCGTCTATTAAACCGGGACGTTATCCTACTAACGCGTCTGTCACGCACGTGTCTTTTTTTTTTTTCAAAAAATCGTTCGTTTCCTGCGACCTGGATGCAGGTTCATTGTTCGACCATGGATCCTGGACTAGATATATTAGTTACGCGCGTGTTTACACGACGACGACGCTACATCCAGCCAAACACAATACAAATGGTTTGCAGATCAAAATAACCGGTTGCTGTCGGTTGTCGGTTGATGAGACAACAGTCTGGCTAAATTGGTGGCATGCCGTTTATTGACACAAACTCAAAATTCGTGATCAAGGGGTCCAAGGAAAACATTTGGTTTGTTTGACATTGGCGGGACGTAAAACGGCACTAGAACTAACTCTCTTTGTTCTTGAGAAAGACGTTGCAAACCTTATCTTGCGTCGCCCAAACTGCCGAAGCTAAGTAGCACTATTGTGCTAGACTACTACCTCACTAAATGGCGCGCGGGTAAACGTCGAAACAGTAAAGTTAGTCGCGGGAGATTTGCGTACCAAGAGGTTTCGCAAATTGCGTCACAGAGTGTATGTGTCATCACTTTGGAAACGTCAGCAGAGCCATCGGGAAAGTTGTTTGCTGGTAGCCAAGCAGATATATTTAAGTTTTGATTTAATAGGATGCAATGTAACTTGCGACGTAGCGTCGCGATCTGTCCTTGAACATGGAAGGTCGACTCCGCGATCCATGTTCTGAACACTGAATAGCAATTATACTCCGGTGCCTCTAATATGAACAAAACTTCTTCGAAGAGACAAAGGAGAGAAAAAACGGTGCTCGGAACGTGGACAAGATGGATCTATAGGGAATAACGAGATGACAGTGGAATGCGCCGATGCGATGCACTCAGAACGAGCTGAGATAGAGGAAAAAGACTCAAAGAGATGTCCAGGGATATAGGAGATGACTGATGATAGGAAACGCCCAACCCTTTTGATCTTCCGATGATGAAACCGCCAGTAGATCATGAGAGAAGGAAACAACGTAAGTCGTGAATATGTACATGGAATGTATTAGGGTCGTCCTAGATGCGTAAGATGCAACGCAGCTAGCTCTGCCTAATGAGCCGCCTGGGCTGTCGAGTAAATGATAGTTGTTGAGAGTTGATGTATTCAATACATTCGAGCGAGGCTTCACATTGCCCGTGGCGGTTGTGGGAAGAGCCTCAGCACAGGTGAGCGAGATTGGGTTGTAGTCGCCGCACGGCTGCGTGGTTTGGTCGACTTTTTCTCGAGAATGGGAGCGGAAGAAAGCAGCTTGGCCGCACCATCAGAGAGAGCAGGCTTGTGCTGACGCGCAGACGTGCGCAGAGAACGCTGTGAGTCCTGACGAGCAATGTCGAGCGATGCTTCCAGCTCCTCCTCGGCTGTGAGATGATTGGCACGCTGCGAGCCACGGCGAGCAAGGTCTAGAGACGTCTTGACGTCAGTCTCAATACGGTTCGAGGATCGTTCCTCTTCCAGTGTTGCCTCATCATCTGAAGCGAAAAAGGTTCGTGCTTCGAAGGCGTGTCCAGGAGGCGTGATGTCATCGTCCTCGTTATCTTCGCGCAAGGATGCAATCTGATCAGACAGTGAATCCCCTATGCTAACGCCAAGCTCTTTCCGGTTGCGGCGAGAAGGTACCAGGTCTGGTACACTTCCCGCAGAGCTTGCTGAACGGCGAACAGGGGAACTCCAGAGACCCGAGCCTTGAATGGAGGACATCAGACTGCTATCGTATGAACTTCTCCTGCTGAGACGGACGTGACTGCTGCGTGCGGAGCTGGTAGTGCTCCGACCATTGTCAAGCATCGGGAAGTGTCGATCTGATCCAGCATACTCGTCAAGGAGATCCTCATAAGTAACATCTCGAGTGTCCTTGTACTCCTGAGGTACTAACAAAGAAGGACTGAGGACAAAGCCAGCGTCGTTACCATAGTGATTGACATTGAAAAGATCAGACGGCGTGGTTGGTAGTCCTGAACTGAGAGTAGATGTGGATATGGCAGAAACAGGATCCAGTTCTGGCACGCTGCTTGTGCTTGGAACGAGCAATGATGAGCGGAAGTGGTCTGGCACAGAATGCTCGCGACGGAGAGGAATGACTCGAGATTCGCGCCGGTTATGTGCGCCTGTGATGACTGGGATTTGCGGATGATCAGCGCCATGGTCAGATGCACGATCCCACTCCAAGTCGCATTCGGCTTCCAGTGCATTGTCATAGATATAATCGACATCTTCTTCCCATGACTCCTCGATTGCACGCCACGTGTTGGACTGACGACGATGAGAAGGCCTTCGAATCGACATTCTGCGCGCAAAGCTTGTAGAGCCCAACGTGTCAGACTGCTGTGACGAGGATCGTGAGTGAGAGGGCTCAGCCCTTGGTGAAACGTCATATGGTCCCCGAGGATGCGCCTTGTTACCGGCTGATGATTGGGGGTTCTGAAACGAGAATGATCCGAAATAAGAGGTTTTCGGTGAGCTTGGACTCCTCAGAGGTGGCTGTGGTGCAGGTCTTGGACTAACGAAGCGTTCTGGCTCTTCAGCAACATCGGCGAGACTAGGGCTAAATGGGGGTGTGGTCGCATGGATAGCAGAATCATCTGGTGTTGTCAAAGCATGTCCAAAATAGGACGCGTTCTCTTCGATCTCTGGCAGTGGATCGGGAGTAGTTACAGCAGCCAGCGAGAAAGAGTCCCAGATACCAGACTCTCGCTTATGCCGAGACATCCTGCGTGCAGCAGACATTTTGTCTTCATATGCAGGATCCAGGGGAGCACGAGACACCATCGCAGGCAGCGTAGTCAAACTATGTTTTCGAGGGCTAACACCAGGTTGAGAAAAGCTCTCAATCGATCTGGCCAGTCGAAGTGGGCGCCGCGAATTGGGTAATTGCGACATGTTGTCAGCAGCAGAGGTTGTTTCAGGGCTGCGAGGCGGAGACCCAATGCTCAATCCAGATAACCTATTTTCGACAGAGGTTAGGTTTTCGGAGGAGAAGTTGTTAAAATAGGGGTTGTTTGGAGCAGAGCTTTGCTGAGAGAGTTGCGGGTTATGTCCTGTAAAAGAACCGGAACCCCTGTTGCTACTAGTAGCGTGTTCGAGAGCAGCGAATTGGTGTCGGTCTGTATGTGAAAGATGTTGGAAGTCAAACGGGCTGGAGATGCGCGTTATGAGGCTCGCGCCTGTAGGGATGGTTAGTCCATAAGAAACCCAATAGATAACAGCAAACTACTTACCAACATCTTCAGATTGATTGGTGCCTCTTCTGGCTTTTCGCAACAGCGATGTTCGCCTTTCGCTGACATCTCCTTCATTTTCCTCGGCGCCGACGATCCCTGTTTCGCTGAGTCGTTTGCCTTTCTTGCCACGAAACAAAGACCTCCTCGACGCAGTAGAAGGATGACCCTTGGTGCTACCCTGCTGGTCGTGCCATGAAGCATCATGGTCCGTCATGTCGTGTTGGCTCTGAGATAGTAGGGAGGGCGTTAGGGAGGCGCCAGTATTGCTTCTCGATCTCAGGTTAAAGACAGAACTTCGCCTGGCGGGATTGAATCTGTGAAGTTGTTCTGGCGAGTGCGCGCCAGCGTGAGACGGGGATGGGTAACGATGGTCTTGCCAAGATTCTGGGTTGAAGAGGGACACTTGGGTTCCAGTTGCCTGTGAGTCGATTGATGACTGTCGAGACCGTGAGACATCGTTCTTATGGAACGAAAACATGTCTTTGCAAGTGCAGAAGAAGCGTAAGAGGACCTAGATGAGATACTCAATGCGAGTTGGACTGTGCGCGTCTCCACAGATGGCCGACAATAATAGATCCTAAGCCCGCAACCATCGAGGTTACAAGAAGGATGCTAAGGAGCGACCTATCGCAGACTACGATGGGTCTGGGTGGTGTGAGCCTGAATGCCCAGGTTAATACGGCTATTGCACGCGTCAGTGGCCTATGCGTATGTTGTAGGGTATCACTGGAGCATGAGGCGTTGGAAGTGGACGGGGAAGGGGGGAAGGGAGGACTAACCTAGGCCAAGCCTTGGAGTACGAATGGGACAAACGAGGACAGAGGAGCAGTCGAAATGCAATAACAGCGAAAGTAATATATGCGCACCCAGCAAGGAAGCCGGCTTGTTGGCAGGGCAGAAAGGACGGCAATGCAAAAGCGTGTTCACGGGCCACTGCGCCTCAGGGCAACGGCTGATGAAAGGGCTCCCTCTCTGTGTGGTGACAGGCGAGGATGCGACCAGGGAGTTTGGGTCGAGCAACAGCTGGCGGATGGCACAGACCCTAGTGAGACAGACGGATGTTGCGAATTCAAGACGAGTGCGTTGAGCTGTGGTGAGTCTGGTAAGGAGCGTGTATGGTTGTGGAGGTGACGACGGGCAACGGGGGGCATTATCTGGAGTCTCGCATGCCGTGACACGGGAGGTGATGGAGGATTTGTGGCCAGCCAAGGTGGAGGGCAAGTAGGGATGATCTCACTATGTAGGTACATGGCGGGCTTGTCAAGCGGCGGAGAGCATGTGGAGAAAGATGAATTGTGCTCAGTGCGCTCCCACCATGCTAGTGGCATCCCAGGCGTGCAGGGACATGGGTATCTGCCGCTGAGCGACAACGCCAGGGCGTCTGTTAGTGGCTGGGGGAGCACGGAAACAGGGGCGTCTTGGACGGGGGAGGGCCGGCGTCGCATGCCTATGAGGTCCTGGGCTGCTAGGCTATGAGCACACACAAGAATGCGGCCCGACAGGTCGGCCTAAGCAATATAACGTCGCAGGGGCCCGGTAGGCCATTGCTGATTGGCCATGGCGACGAAATAAACGGTTAAATCTGCTACGTCGCTGCTCTGACCACCTCTAGGCCCCGTATGGCAGCAGGAGGTGAGGTCCAATTTGCTCGCGAGCCGGCGGCATGTTGTTGTGCAACCGAGAAGGATCCGATCATGCCTGCAGCAGCGAGGACGACGAGGGCACGGAGCGATGGGGGTGAGGGGCTGGACCGCCCTCTGAGGCTGCCGCTGACGAAGACGTAGACTGATGATGGCACGTTGTGGTTGTCTTGGTGTTGGTGTTGGTGTTGCAACTGCTCTTGGCCCTGCTGCGAGGGCGGATGACTAAGCCCGACGCGTGTGTATACACCCGTTATGCCTGAGGCCAGGGAGGGGACTTGTGCTGGTAGTGCCGAACAGTGCCGGGTTCGCTTTTCGCGTTTGCAGGTGCAAGTCCAGGTGGGCACAGCGCTCTGCGCACAGGGTTAGGCTGGCATGCACTCTGCACTTGGGAGCATGCACCACCACCAGTCGTCTGCCGCCGCCTTGCCTTGTGTATGTGTGTGTATATGTATGTAGTATATAGAGTAGGTATGAATGGATGTGTGTGGTAGCATGTATGTACGTATGTATGCGCACGTGTGCGTTGTAGGTCACAATGGCGGGGCTGTCGTCTCGAGCTGCGAGCCAGAACTGCCCCCCCTCTCTACTGTACGAGTGATGGAGAGCATGTCGCCATCATGACATGCTACGGCGGATCAACAGATCTGTTTGAAGGTGATCGCGACAAGCATCGGGTCAGGCAGGAGAGTCTACTGGTGTGCTGTGCTTGGGCATGGGCCAAGTCACTGCGGTCCTGTCTGCAGATCTTCTTCGCTCGAGCCGGAGACTTGTCAGAGGTGAAACAGCCGAAGACAGCCCTGCTCGGAGGGCTGTGGCCGACGAAGACGACGACGCCCACGACGACGAGTCGTCTGGTCGTCCGAGGACTCGATACTCGATACCCCGCCTCACTCAAGACTCTGATGTCTCAATCGCTCCAGGGCTCGCCAGTGGGTCGATGCAGGTAGTGGGTAGCCCAGAATGCGGTCAACCGTCCAGGATGCAAGCAAAAGCCTGTTTCGGATGCCGTCTGGCCCGGCAGACGCTTCTGGGCGTTTGTGCTGTGTGGGATGGAGCATGTCTTTGTATAGACTGTGAGACCCTGGTGACGGTGATTTTGTGGTGTCGTGGGCGAACGAGTCGTTGTAGCCAGCGTGCACAAGGCAGCAGATAGCACCGTCGCACCGCCAGTGGGCAATGTCTGCTGCATGGCGCACCACAAGCACACCGACAAAATCTCCATAGTGCCGCGCCATGGTGCCCCCAAGTGCCGTGCCCGCACATGGGCAGCGACACTTTCTCTCTTCGGACGGCCACATGTCGTGTCGTTGGTCCCGGCGTCGTGGTGCTTCTCCTAGCACGACTGGCACATCGTAACGAGACATTTGCCGAGGACCAAGCACGCCGAGCACGAGCGCTTGTCGCAGTGCAGTGAAGACTCAGTCACGTGCCTGTTTCGCACTGCCGGCGCGGTTTGCGCACGTGCAAGGACCCCCCTGGCTCCTCGCTCCTCGCTTTTCGCTCCTACTAGCACCCACCTTGCAACCTCGCATCGCCTGCTGGCTGCGGACAACCGACCAAACTGATGCGTTCATCGCCGCCGCGTCCAGCTCTCCCGCCTCCGTCCAGCTGCCGACAAGACATCCTGGACGCACTCAGCGCAACACACGCAGGTCAGGCCGTCGTTGTGCGTGCAAGAATACGGCGCGCACTCCCCCTGCTTGGTTCCTGCAGTGGTGCCCCAACCGCACGTCGCCGACAACTACACGCTATGCCTCCACCTTTTCTGCTGCTACAACCTAGTGGGATCCACGTCTTACGCATGCGTGCTTTCTGCGCTTTTTGACTTGCCATGCCACGGCGTATGTTTGCAGTACTCCATCTGGGTACCGTCCATCCGGATACGCTGACGTTGGTTGCATAACGCCTGCGCCACGCCCTGAAATAGAAGAGAAGCCTCGCACCATGTGCACTTTGTACTCCCCGACGCTGCCTTCACCGGAGTATCCACTGCGCCAACCATGCGCGCGTGCTGCAGTCCCCCTCCGTAGGAACCATCAGTCTCCGTCGGTTTCGCTGTGTCCCAGTTGCATCCGCTTGTCTCCACTCGACTTGCCGCCAATACATCAAGAGGCATTGAGCAGCGGAACGCACCCCCTTTGCATCGCAGGGCCATGCTGGTGGTGCAGCCGGACAAGCGTGTCTTCCTCCTGCCCTGTTTGCTTTGCCTTTTGCTGATCTTTCTTTTCCTACTCTGTCCGCCGAGGCCATGACCCTGTTTCTGTACCTGCAGGCGGCGCTAGCCTTTTTAGTATTAGATCCAAATACCAGCCGGAACCTCCCACTCCCCCACCCGACTCAGGCCGCGGATCCAACACACCATTCTGCGCCTCTCAGCCCTCGTTCACCATCGCAATCCGGACACGAGTCCTGCCAGATCAAGTCAAGCGTGCGCGTCTGAGCCTAGAAACATCCACGCAATCATGTCTCACTTCAACTGACCAAGCATGCTCATGGTGACGCGTGACAGGTACAGTCGTCGTCTGTCAACACCGGCATGTCCTTGCCAGCACATAGGTCGCAATCGCAGCTTGCTTATGCTCCTTCGTAGCTTTCCATCGTGGGTTTTGCGAAAAAGAACACGAGGTTTAGCAGTAAGGGATGATGAGCTAACCCACTAGCCACCCAAATTTCCTCCCCTCTTATCGGTGCATTATCGAACCGAGTCGATAAAGCAACTGGATACACCGTTTTACGAGTACCAGCATACATAGTTCATTGGGCTGCTTTGGCCCGTCTGGAACTTTATTTTTGTTGCTCAACGAAAAAGCAGACGTCGTCTACGTGGCGTTTCAAGCCTTTCCCGCTCACTGGGCTTGGCAACTGGCGCGCATCGTCTAGCCCTCGCCTACTTTTATGCTTTCTGGGTACAACGTCATCCCAAGGTTTCGTTTGACATAATACAACGGCATGCTGATGCCACCGCTGGGACCCGAGGTTGAGATAGCCGAGCAATTACTACTACGGGAGTAAACTCAAATTCGCCCAATATCTACACTAGAACTTTTCTGAAACATGAGTACGCCATTTTGCTTCTGGGTATGTACTATACATACGGCTGCCAGCTGTCGTGACCCCAGTGACCAATCTGTCGATTCAAAATTCGCCACAGACCTCAACGGGTTGGCTTAGCTTTCGGCCTGGAATCCAAAGCTGCTTTGAGGCAGCAGGGCTATCATTCAGCATGGATAACGCAACACGGTCCGGCGCTATGTCGTATGACGGAATTTGCCATGAATAACCATTTCACAATACTCACAGCTATTGGTCATCAATTGCAGCATAAATCTCCACTATTCAACCAGTGCTGTTGTGCTATGATGGCACCTGACTGCCGCAGTCGTTACGGGCGTATCACGCATATGGGCATATCTCTAGGCTTGGTCTCTTTGTCAATAACTGGAACCAAGTCCCACCCCACTGATGATACGGCCGAGCTCACACAACAAGAAGAAGCGGTCAATGCGCCCCCACAGATCCCGACACCGTGGTGTGTTAGCAAAGTTCAATGAGAGATGTGTATGTAAGATCTAGCCACCCACTAATCAGAATCCGTTGAGCCCCATCTTGACGCCACAATACTCTGTACCGTACTTAGGCTATAAGACGGTCCAACCTTTTCCAACCTGACCGTCTTCCTTGCTGCCGTCTCAGCTCATCCCATTAAAAGAGGCTGGGGCTGTGGTGCCACACACCCGCACACACGGCCCGTAGGGTCAACGGTAGCGCTCCATTGCGCCCGACGATCTAGAGCCACACACGACACACACCAACCCCTATAAGCCGTGCCGCCCCAGCACGAACTGCTGGCCTAACAACTGTGCGAGATGGAGACGCGGCGTTCAGATGCGAATTGGTGGATAGTGCGCCGTCATGCACAATCCTTCTCGGCTGCTCCCATTAAACGGGCAGGTGACCGGACCCTCTCTGCTCGTAGCGTGTCAAAGGATGCAATTTTTTTCTCTTTGACGATCTTTTGCAGAACCAGAGGAAACCCTCTTCAGATTGCGCTTACTCATTTTCCTGTTGAGCGTTAGTATCATGCCATTTCACGTACATGCTTACTACGGTGCGAGACCGCGTCGGTGGGACTTCCTAGCTCTTCCCAAGAACGCAGCCGTGTTCATGCAAGCCACAATCGCCCTCTCCTCTGCGCCTGCATACACGGGCAGGTCATTACCGAGTGAGACGTCAGGTAAAAACCAGGGCCCGGCAACATACCAATCAGGCCCCCAGTCTTCTTCCGTCCTACACGCCGAGGCCTGGCGCCATCTAGATGAACAAATAAACGAACAAACAAACAACCAAAACGATCACCTCGGACTTTAATAGCCTTGATATGTAATTTGAGAATTACGTACTTTTGCACCGCATGAAGGGAATAAAATCTCAGTAGGAAGAAAAGGCGATCGCTTATGCGGGAGGGATCCAGGACCACGGATGAGCCCGGAATATACTCTCGTATTGGTCTTGTCGTTGTTTGTTTTCTGATGATACAGGTATACGCATACATCCCACATATGTACATAAGTACCGTATACACACTAGCACTCTCGGTACCGGTAGCTGCATCTTCTTTCCTTCTTTGTCTATTTGTTTTTTTTCTCAACGTCACTTGCGTTTTAGTACCCTCCAAAATTGAGAAAAGCAAAGTCTTGGGGAAAATAAGGAAAGTCGGGCCAAAGAGACGGGCCGCAGCTGACCACATCCATGCCCTCGGGAGAACCAGTAGACCGTGAGGTAAACACAAGAAAAGACGAACAAAAAAGGCAACCAGGAAATCTTGGAAAAACGACACAGGATCACATGCTTTTTCCTTCTCCTTTCTTTTCCTTCTTCTTTTCTGCATGCTTGTTTCGCCTTGTCTAATTAGGACACATACGTCGCTATCTCTCTGCACATGATAGCTGACGCAGACGTCCATCGATTTTACCTAGCGTGGGGAACCAGGACATGGTTATGTATGCGCGCTCTTACCCCCACTCCCACACTACCCAAGTGCAGTATGTTTTTATCTTTTCCAGTCTGCGCTAGGGGGTGTGAGGCTGAAAGGAAGAAAAAAGAAGAAGAAAAGATACAAATCGAGACACTATCCAATGCAACAGCTGAGCATGCTGACTGAGGAAGTGGGGTGGCGTGTTTGGACTACTGTAGGCAGTTTTACGAGTCTTCCTCGAAAAGTAACAGATAGAGTAATCTTGCGGCTGTCCGGGGTGGTGAGTGGAAAGCGGTGTAGAGTCTACAGGGGAGTTAGGCCCGCGGAGTTAGTTGGATATCGCAGACAGTGAATTCCTACCTCCAAAGCCAACTCCTTCTCAAAGACTGAACAGACTGACAACGAAGAAAAGAAAAAATGCACTTGTATTTGAAGAGGGATAGTTGCAACTATCGCTCCTTCTGAGTAGTGTTCATGGACACAGTGGCTTGTTTTTATCTCATGGGTTCAACCTCGCGATAGCCTTTTCTTCTCTCTGGGGCCCTATAAATCAAGTCTAAATTTCTTCCTCTTCCCTTTTTTGCATACTCATGTCTTCGATTTTCTTTCCCATCTAAGCGGTACTCTTCTTACATCCTAGGCGCCGAGGCGCTAGGTAACACACGACATGGAAGCGCCGTGTCACTATAACTGTGACTATTAACACACCGTCGTACATAAAGTTCGTTATCGTTGCATGCATGCGGTAGATCTCCCTGTTGCCTCTTTTTTTTTACTTGTACAAGTGAGGCGCTGGTGTGACGGTATATCAACGTGGAGGTCGCCACGCATGCATGGTTGTGTTGAGATGCACAGAATTGCTCGATTGACTCATGCTTGAGGTCGTGTCTCGTACCACGATTTTCTTGGTTGCCAAGTGTGCGGATGTGATGGGTGGAAAGTGGATGGGATACATTGAAATCATGCTTTGGGTTCATTGGTGCTGTTGGCGCCCGTGTGCTGGGGAGAGACTTTACGGATTGACGTCCTGAGAGGGTGGGAAATTTAGAATGTGATTTAGAATATGAGAGGTAAAGTGTTTGGCAGATGATACAGTATTGCGCTTAGGAGTTTGGTAAATTCATAGTACATGTACCTCGACTGATATTGATTTTTGTTTTCGAGTATCCATGGTTAAGTCGAGTAGTTTGTCTTTCTATAAGTAGCTCGCTTCTTTCACGTGAATTTAATGTCATACCAATCCTAAAGCATATTCTGCATGTACCAAATATCTTAACAGTGAATCTGTATTTGATACCGATGACAGGTATTAAAGCAAGTACATCCATAGGCAATGAGTACCGGGCAAAATTAAACACAGATTGTGCACATTACTGTCAAAATCATGTTAAAGAATGTTGATCAATTGAGGCGAACTAACGTGGGTAGTGTTAGAGAACAACTAGGTCAATTCAGCAAGCACAGAGTGGCATGCAGCATGTGGGAATATGGGGTCTGTTGTAGTCTGAGCATATTCCAGACGGAAGTATACCCAATCGCTGAGGAACGTTTAGCCGGGCTTAAAATTACGGTAGTAAACCACTTCAGTCAGATCGAACACACAGTGATGGGTTGCATATTTTCCCTCAAAATACCGATATACAAGCAATTACCAATCCGACCAGTAACAGCGATAGCAACATCAGCAGGTACTCTTAGAAAGGACGAGTGATGGACACTGCATCTCTGCACCGTTTGGCTCAATGTCATGTCTGGCTGGTTGGCTCGCTGCGGTACGCTCTTCACATCCGCCTAAGAACAACATTGAGACCTTGTGTACTCTGTATTTTGATTGATCGTTCTGTGTGGTAAAGGTATATACAATCCCACAGCAACGGAACCCGAAGCAACCGGTACGCCTAAATGTGCACGCTCTTCCTTATGTGCATGTCCTATGCGTGCTCATCGTGATGTCCCTTGTCTTGGAAGAAAAGCTGCTCAGCGACCAGGTATCCGGCAAATGCGACGGTTGCTATGCCGAGGCCGGGGAAAGAGCCCTTGAAACGGTTGAAGCGCGTGAAGGGACCGGTGTATCTCCACTGCTCACTAGCTGGGCGTAAGTACATGGCGCGGTCTGCGGGGTTATAGATGAAGACGTACTATCGCGCCCATGGGTCGCCCTTTGTGCCGTTGGCAGAAGCGGCGGCGAACTTCTTGGGGTCAAAGCCGGTGATGGAGGGGCGTGGTGCCATTGTGAGGATGCTGCTGGGGTCAGGAATTGCTGGGTGTTTGCACGCCAATTGAGACGGCGGAAGGAGAGGGTAAACGTACTCGAGGGCCGCGTGAGGTGCTCGGGTAGGGCAAAGGCGGTCGCGGTCGCAGAAGCTGTTGGCGTCACGTCCCCGAAGCGGTCGTCAGTCGCATCTCGCAGTGTCTTGGCGGCCATCATGGCGCACGGCCTCCCTCCATGCTCAACCTCCCCACTCGATTCATTCACGCCCGCCCACACCCCCATCGTTACCACCAACACCCTTCACGTGTTCTGAGGACTCCTATTTCTTGTACACGCCCGCAAATCTGACTCGCTATACCACAAAGCGCCCCTCGTTCGCGTCATTCTCACCAGATAGCAGCCACTCATCCACTTGCACCGTCGCGCCAGTCGAAGCAACACCTCCACCTCGCGCACGATGCCGCCTCACGGGGGCCGCTTTCCCGGCCACAACCTCTCCAATCCATTCGCACATCTCTCCGGCCCAATGCCCCAGCAGCAACAATCACTGCACCAACATCAGCAGCAACAGCAGCAACAGAACATGCAACACCCGGGCTTCGGCGGGGGTAACCAGGCCAATAATCTGAACCTCTTCGGCCAGCACCAGGGCGGTTTTCAATCGAATGCAGCGCTAGGCGGTGGTTTGGGGGGCGCAGGTCTGGGAGCAGCAGCAGCCATTGGCGGGGCAGGGGGAGGAACAGGACTTGACGGACACGAAGCGCGCATGCGGTTTGCCCACGGCGCCCAAATACAGGAGAACGCGGCTCGAGGGCATGACGGCGCCAAAGGCATCGTGGGACAGCGGATACGTCAAGTCTGGCGCTCCAATCTGCATCAGGAGATGGATATGCTGCGCTCGCTCATCGACCAGTACCCTTATATCAGCATGGTCAGTCTACCTTTCCTCGTGACGCACTGCGTCTTCACTTGTTGGAGAGTTGTGTTTGATGTGTGCACAATCTTGTATCGGTGTGGTTCTATGGCTTCTGTTCTCGGGGTAGTCTCTTGTCTACCCCTCCTTAATTGTCAAGGACAACGCTCACTCTACCGATAGGACACAGAATTCCCCGGTGTTGTCGCGCGGCCCATCGGAGATTTCAATTCGAAGGCCTCATATCATTACCAAACCGTACGGTGCAATGTCGACCTGCTGAAGATCATTCAACTTGGCGTCACTCTGTTCAACGTCCAAGGCGACGTCCCCCCAACACATCTCGACACCAACACTCTGACCTACAAGCCCAAGTCACTGCAAAGATACGCAAACAACATTATTCCTTGCCCATGCACATGGTCATTCAATTTCCAATTCTCCCTAGAAGACGATATGTACAACGAAGAGTCGATCCAGATGCTTAAGAAGTCTGGCGCTGATTTCGAAAAACATCGTGACCAGGGTATCGACCCTCAAGAGTTTGGCTCTCTACTCACAACATCTGGAATGACTCTATCGCAAGATGTCAACTGGATATCATTCCACTCTGGATACGACTTTGCATACATGCTGAAGATGCTGACCTCACAACCCCTACCTGAGGATGAAGACACATATCGGAAGCTTGTCAACGTGTTCTTCCCCAATCTGCTTGACGTCAAGTACCTCTGGCGACATGCCAATAATCTTGTCAGGCGTGGTGTTATCGGCTCAACAGCCACCAACATACTCAACAATCTAGGCACAAAATCTGGTCTCCAGGATCTCGCTGACGAGCTCGGCTGCCAGCGCATCGGCAACTCGCATACCGCAGGCTCTGACGCCTGGTTGACAGGAGTCGTCTTCTGGGAGATGAGGAGGAAGATCTTCGACGGATCCGTCCCCGAAGAGATGAGCGGCCACATGTGGGGTCTCACTGGTGTAGGAGCTCCAGCAAGCGCAGCTGCCCAGGCTGCTGTTCTAGCTGCACAGGGTGCATCACAAGGCTTGTCAGGCTTCCAACAAGGTGTCAACAATACCTTCTATCCCGGAAACGCAAGACACGGTGTCGATGGACCTAGCACACCCACTAATCACCCTGCAGGCCTCGCATCCAACACACCAGGACCAACTGGCATGATTACGCCTGGAGCTTACAGCGGATATGGCAACAAATAGAATCGTAGCCAACACGACATGGCGCACGATGTACCCTCATGGTCACGGATGTGGTCGATAACACCGTCCACTTCACCGCCGGGGCTAGGGTCATTATTCGCACCACAGCCTTGCTCTCCCTGAAATCACGACTAGTTCAACATTTTGGGGGTAGCTAGCCAGTACATCACTGTATTATTCTTTCCCTTTGTCAACATAGGTGTGGTTGAAAAAAAAACATAGCGTTTGTTCGAGGTTATGTTGAGGAAGCTCTCGGCTGTAGTGATTCCAAAAAACGAGGGAGGATCTGACCGGCTTGATTGATTGGCTAGTTGGGTAGGGGCATGTACGATAGATACCCGGGGGTATAGTAGTTATGGTGTACTTGTACATTCGGAGTTCTTTGTTTATTTTCTTTTCCGTCTTATCAATATTTCCTGTCGTTATGTCTAGTCGCTTTTTTAACCGGGACGGTTGTCATCGTTTGCGCATCAGCCTTTTCGTCTTCCTATTTTGAGCATAAAAGATAGGAATTCTATCATGTTAGTGCATGTGGTATTATCATTTTTTTTCTTTGTTGAGGGAACAAGTGCCATATGTATTTTGGAGTCTTTCATTCTCTTCTGTTTCAGAAGGCTGAGGTGAAGCCTTTGTTTCAAATCGAATAGAATGAAGATGCATGTCATTTCGTGTGAAGACGTTGGGTTTTTCTTCGAAGGATCATGTTGTGTATGAGGCAGCTACGTACATGTTAGTCCGCCGTTAAGCACACTATAGTCATGGTCAACTGAGACATATGGTGGCACGTTTGCTATGTATGATATGAATGAAGCACAATGTGTGAGAGAGGCTGAATAATTATGGTAGAGTAATTTTTAATCTGTTCACCAAGGAATTTGAGGGCTTCCATCAGATCAACTTGAGGTTTCAGGGATGTCTTGCACAGGAATTGAAAGACGATTGAAGGCGCTATATCAACTATTTAGATAGGCGTTACCACTAACATTGAAACTGAATACTAATATTGCTGCATAATCGCTACCAGCAAATGAGCTTCTGCTTGAAACGGTTCTGTAGAACCCAATCTTTCAGCTTACAAACCATCTTACACACCACCGCATACATTTGTATTAGCCCACACAGATCTGCAATCTGAGTCAACCCCCCGCATTCTATTTGACAAAATCTTGAAGAGTGATTTGTTATAGCTGATGATCTGACTGCGAGTCACACCTTGATCAACCCAGTGAAACTTCTTGCAGTTGCTGATCATTCCTGGTTGTGTCGGCTGGAGTATTTGAATACCATTGCCAGTCGATACAGTTGTATTGGGCTTGCTCGTAGTAGGTGGGCCTCAAACAAATCTCACAAACGTTTACGTTAGCTTGGAGGCCCGTACAGTCACTGCCAACAGTGGGTTTATCTACGCCAGTCATTGGGGGTTTGAATTACTCTTCCCCAGCGTCCTTGTATGTTCCTTACCACTTCCTTCTTCTAAAGTCCTTGGCTCTAAGTGGAATTGTATAAAAGAAATCACTCGACCCATCAATATTATGAAAAGAACCTTCAGTGCCAAGTGAGGATATCCTCTCTCATAAAAGATTCGGTCAGTCACAGCCAGCAAGGGGCGGTATTTGGTGCTAAGAGTTGAAAGCATCATTCCAGTCTTGGTCATTCGACTCGAACAAGTAGTGTATGTAAGTGAAATTAAAACAAAAGTCGATATCAAAATTGCCTCTACAGCGGTCGGTAGCTTCTAGTGAGGCTCTGCGCACAGTGTATCTGAAATGCGCCACCAGAGCTGTCTTGAAGATATCGTGAGTTAATTAAACGCCGTTTATCAGCCGATCGTTAAACCGATGTGTCATGAGGGTAATAAGATGCAGGAACTAGTGTCGGCAGCACGGACTGTTCGTATATGCTTATCATGAATCCTTCACATGTTACCTCGATTACAACCTAAGGCCAACATTTAGCGAACTTGAGATGCACTTGAAGAAACTAGCCTAAGTTATGACCACTTTCCCCCTGAACGTTATTTTGCAAATTTTCTCCCTGCGCCAAGAGGTGCTAAGCATGTTTGCGGCACAGCAGCGTTAGCAGCGGCCTTGGCGATGAATTTGTGTATGGGCTTATAACTGTCGTTAGATTCAATTGGAAATTTCGTTTTCCAAAACCAGCGCCTGAAGGCCCGTTAATAACGCGGGATGATGACAGGTGTGTTATCAAAGGCATGTCAGAGTGGGGACGTTGGCATAACATAAGCGTAAACTGAAATGTCCAACATGTGTATCTCTAGAAACATAGTAATGCGCTGGCTTCATTGAACCATGTTCGATTGGAATTTATCTACAATGCTATCGTGAGGTAATATACAAATATACAAACACTCTGTGATAATAATGACTCATAAAAGCAAACTACAAGATATACGAGGGCAAGATAGAAAAGCCCAAGGAAGGATGTCAGGTGATGCTCCATCAATTCTACCAAAATCTGGCCATGTTTCTGTTGGCCCCGGATGTCTTGCTAGCACTGGCAACCTTTACGGTTGTGCTACTGCTAGCGACTTGGGCATTCGTGCTACTACTAGCAGCTTGTGTATTCGTGCTACTGGTAACAGAAGTAATGGTGGATGAAGGCTCCGTGTTCTCTTTGGCTAAGAATATGTTCAGACGTTCCTTTCCACCACAAATTGTTGTCTTGTCTCCAGTGCAGGGAATATTGCATTCCGTCTTGTCGAGCGCCCACTCGCCAGGAATGGAATTGCCACACTAGCATTGGTTGCCTTCTTGTACTCCCGCAACTTTGTAATCCTGGCGATAGCAGGTATTCTTGCATTCCAGAATGGTCAAGGATGTGTCTCCATCGGGCGTCATGTTCTGCTTCAGAATAGGCCTCGTTGGTCTCTCCACGTAGCAGCCCCTGTCAGTCCAAGAAGTAGGAGAAGGGGCTGGTGTTGATGAGGTTGGCGTAGTCGTGAACGCTTTCAAAGATGAAGTCGAGGGTTTCGGCGTATTATGCAGTCTTTCCTGGGTGACAATGCAGTATGATTGTTCATGTGGATACCATGGCTTGCAGTCGAGTCCGATCGACGGGTTCCACTGATGAAATTGTTCCGGAGTGATGGTGAAATAGTCGCGCAATTGTTCGCATGAAAACTCCAGGAATTCGTGATTGTACCACTCGATACAGTCTTTGGCAGACTGTGGATCCGCATAATAGGTTGGCACACTGCTAGAAAAGACCCTATGAACAAGGCCAACCGACAGGATGAGGTATGAAGACTTCATGATGAAAAATAGTGACACAAGATAGATGGTCGTGATTCAAGAGAAAGAAGGTGAAAGAAGTTTGCACGGCACCAAACTGAGGAACGGCATGAACTGTCAGAAGAGAGCGAACATTCTCGTTGAGCTTTATGATAATCTAATAGTCTCCTCACCCGGGTAACTTAAGGGATGAAATGGTATGAAAGGCTTGCATTAACACCGGCTGAAGGCTCAGTGCCTTTGGGCCCGGGCCTTGCCATGTTTCCATCAAGTATAGTAAGATTTGAGTTGAGACCAAAAGTGCGGACGAGGACGTTGATGATACCGAGATGGGCTTGTAGTTTTCACGCCCTGAATCATGATCCGGCGCAACATGGAGCTTGCAAGTGGGCTCTCAGGGTTCAAGGCCCTTCTGGAAATGGCAGGTGGGTATTGATTTGCACTAGTTAGGCAACCGCGCGGTAAGCTTCCCGTCCTGCCAAGAACATTCACTCTTGGCAGCTGGCTGTCGAGCATTCTTATAACCTCGTTCAGATACCGACAAAGTTGCTTACTCCTATTGTTCACTGGCAGTTCTTGTCGTTCATCTCTTTTTGTGGACACTGCAAAATTTCTGCACACTGTTACTGTCATAAGCATCCTTCAGTTCAGTATGGCCACATTTCACCCATTTTCTCGACTCCCAGCGGAACTTCGTCTTCAGATATGGGAGATGACCGTAGAGCCTTGAGTCGTCGATGTTCACTGTCGCCGCATATTTGTACACAGTATAGTACTCCTTGTTCTGTCTTCAGCTACACCTGTGCCTGCACCACTACAGACATGTCGAGAATCGCGAAACGCTGGTTTATACCATCGTTGCTTCTCTGATCTAGCTATTCTTAGCGGCTCTCCAGAAGATTCAGAGCGACGCTATATATGGTTGAATCTCGATATTGATATTGTTTCAGTCGGCGACAGCGATCTCGAGATTTTCAGGCCTGTTGCACACAAGATCAAGCGACTGAGATTGGTGGCTGATAATTACTGTGAATGGTGGGCCAATGGCAATGGACACAAGGAACTTCACAACTACAAAAATGCGTCTGAGATCCAGACCGTCCTTTGTGAAGATGGCGATATGCGGGACTGGCACGGAGCTTCAGATGAATACTACTGGCCTTGCGGGAAGGAGAATGTGTTGATTATGGACTCAAAGAACGGTGAAGAGATGAAGTTATTAGATTTGGAGTTCAAATACGATCGTATTGCAGAAGAAGAAAGCAGAGAACAAGGTTACAACTATTTGTATCAGAATGGGGAAATCGTCAATCAGTCTGAGGATATGTAAAGTGTTTAGAGTGTTTTCACCTATTAGTTATGATGTTATAAGAGAAAGAAAGTCTGAGGAAAACAGCAGCAAAAGGTGGTCTCAGGAGTACATGGAAGTACCAAAACCCCAAGGTAAATATGAATCCTCGCTCAATCATGGAAGACCTCGGTTTCTAGCTTGGATGCGGTACCCTTTATAGGTGGATCCACAAGCTAAGGCAATATTTTTAGTAGGCAGATCGGACAAGTTTAGGCTTTGGTTCACCACGAAGAGTGAAGCCCTATTCTAGCACTTGTTTGTATTATTTTTTATTTCTTTGTTTTCACAAGAAGCTAGCAGATCGCCTCTCGCTCGTGTGATAATCATGTTCCCAGTAGATTGCACATTACATATTGGAAGTACATAAACGTCTATGAATCTAAGACTCAGAACTACTGAGGTGGCCAACCAGTAGCAACACACCAACGGTTTGCAAACCCTTTCGTCTAGTCGAACTTTTGGTCTCTTCAGCGCGGCTAAACAGTGCTATCCCATATTTCCCCCTTCACGCCGTTTTTTTAGCTCAGAAAGTCGCTTCCTCTTGGCAAAGACCTATCCTGTTGAGAACCCCGGAAAGCCGCAGATCTTATATTCGTGAATTGCGCTAGGAAGAAGACCAAGGTGCGTGAATACAACAAATATCGAACCTATGTCGCTGCAATGCCAAAAAGGCAACCCTGGAGGTATCACTGGGACAAGAGGAAAATTTGATCCTAGGCAGAAACAATGAGAGGAAAGAAGAAGAAGATAATTCTTTTACATGTTGAACCTTGTCCTTTGTTTATCCATACGGCCCTTCCACTGCCACTCTTGGCCGCTCTTGAACTGAATACCTCGGTCTATTCTGCGCAGTTTGAGCGTCATACGGGGACTAGTGGTGTCAAGTTAGCAAATGCTACAAGCTGGTTGAAGGAAGAAAAGAAAAAGAGAGACAGCATACCCAATCTCTTGCATGCCCACTTTGACGTCCTCGGCCCCGGGAATCGGTTTTCCATCTGTACCTAGGACAGGCTTCTCCGTCTCGCGCTTGTCACGGAAGACATAGCGATGGCGTCGGACAAAGATGTAATCACGCTGATTGTGTAGTGTAAGCACCTGACGGCCCTCCAGCTCGGGGTTGGCAGGGAACAGGTTTTTGAAGAGATGTGCAGTAAGGATACCGAGCGGGGTCTTGAATTGATTGAGGATGAGCTCCGGATAGTGGCCTGTGTCGTTTGCGTGGCGAGGCAATTTCTTGCCTTCGACCCAATTTGAGACGCTGAAGTGGAAGTGGGGACCATGGGGGAGAGTGACAATGTCGAGGCCGTCGGGCTTCTTTTCGTGCTGGGCTTGCATGAGGATGACAAGCGCCGTGTATCCTCTTGCAGCGGCGAAGCCGGCGATTTCTCGAACACTGTACTTGTGCGCATGGGCGTGCTTGGTGCGGCGGATGTAGGTGCTGTTGGGGAAGATGGAGGTCAAGATCTCGGCTTCCTTGTGCAGACTCGAATTGATACTCGTCGTCACGAGGATCTTGGGGTCTTCAGCAGGGGGATTGAAGATAGCAGGAAATTTCTGTTTGAGGAACTCGGGTGACAGCTCGAAGTTGGTCGCGGTTGATGTAGCACTCGGGCTGGGCGCGCGCTTGGTGGGCTTGGAGGGTGCGGCGTCTGAGTCGAGGTCTGAATCGTTTGAACCGGCCTCCGATTCGGAATCTTCGAGCATGCTGTCTGCGTCGTCGGAGTTGGAGTCGTCTTCATCCTCGTCCTCGTCCTCATTATCCTCCCCATCCTCCATGGCCTCGTCCCGTTTCTTGAGCTTGGCCAATGTGCCCTCCTCTTTATCGTTGTCGCCTTCGTCGCCCTCTTCGTGCTCCACCTTCCTCCGCTTGGCCAGCCTCTCCACATCTATAGCCCAGCCCAGCGCATCCTCCTCGTCGCCTACGGGCTCGTCCCACACCCGCTTGCTTTCAATGGTCGCAGGCTTGTTGTTTGCCAGACGCTCTGCGCGTAATGCCGGGTTCTTGTCTTCCTCGCGCTTGCGACGGAGTCTTGCGTCTCGCTTCTCGGATTCGCGCGCCTTCTTGATGGACAAATGGGCGGCCTGTCGGCGCATCTTGTTCTTGGGCTTGAAGCCGGAAGCGACATTTTTGGGGGCCGTCATGTTTCCGGCGGCCTGTGGCTCTCTCTATATCGTTCTGGGCGGCCGGTGGTGTGGTGGGCGTTGAGCGAGTCGGAGGCGTGCAGGTGCTGGAGGTTCTGTCTGCAGGCCTTCACAACTTTTCTGTGGGGCGGCGGCCGAGTACCTCCCGGAAATCTTGGCGCGTCACACACTGGCGTCTATGATTTGCACGTGCGGCAACTTCACGAGAAATCCAATGGATTGTAGACTACCTGTGTATATTTAGTGTAAATTCCCCTTCAATCGCTCGATCCCCTTGTTTGTCACAGGGGGCCGTCTTAATATATGCGCCAGCTCCAGGCATTGTTGCGCGTCCCTCAGTCCATATGGCGGCCTTCTCTCCATACTACTAGACTGGCACCTTGTGCCCCACCTCCGACTCATCCCACCAAGCACTTCTCGACCACACCACCACGCTTCCGGTACAAGATCCCACAGCGCAAGACGCCCGCCATGCCGAGTGACACGACTACGTACAAGGGCAAGCCCTTTGAGCGTGCTGCCTTTGAGCAGCTCATGAAGGTATGCAAACCCGCCTAGACACTGCCTCGACTTCAGGACATTGTGTACTCATACCACCAATTGTAGCACAAGTACTTCTATGCGCCCTCGTTCGACATCTACGGCGGTGTTGCTGGTCTCTACGATTATGGTCCTCCCGGTTCTGCCCTGACCGACAACATTGTCGACATATGGCGCGAGCACTTTGTGCTCGAGGAGGATATGCTCAAGGTTGAGCCCACCATCCTCACCACACACGATGTGCTCAAGACGTCAGGCCACGTCGACAAGTTTGCCGATTGGATGTGCAAAGACCCAAAGACGGGCGAGATCTTCCGCGCCGACCACTTGGTTGAGGAGGTGCTCGAGGCCAGGCTCAAGGGTGACAAGGAGGCCCGTGGCCAGAAGGTCGAGGTCGAGGAGGAGGACCCCAAGAAGAAAAAGAAGAAGGTCAAGAACATTGCAGCTGTCAAGCTCGATGACGCCATGGTGCAGGAGCTCGAGGAAGTTCTGGCTAAGATTGACAACTATAACGGCGAGGAGCTGGGTCTTCTGATGAAGAAGTACGACATCCGCAACCCTGCCACCAATGGCGAGCTTTTGCCTCCTGTTTCCTTCAACCTCATGTTCCAGACCTCAATCGGACCCTCGTCGAACCTGCCCGCGTATCTGCGACCAGAGACTGCTCAGGGCCAGTTTGTAAACTTCCAGAAGCTGTTGGATCACAACATGCAGCAGATGCCTTTTGCGTCTGCCTCCATTGGCAAGTCCTTCCGTAACGAAATCTCCCCTCGTCAGGGTCTTCTGCGTGTACGTGAGTTCCTCATGGCCGAGATTGAGCACTTTGTCGACCCAGAGGGCGGCAAGAAGCACCCACGATTCCACGAGGTCAAGGATGTCGAGCTTGAACTTCTCAACCGCGATGTCCAGCTTGCTGGTAAGACTACAGTTGAGACCACAAAGATTGGCAAGGCCGTGGAAACCGGCCTCGTTGACAACGAGACACTTGGTTATTTCCTTGCTCGCATCCAGCTCTTCCTCCTCAAGATTGGTGTCGACCCGAAGAAGATCCGGTTCAGGCAACACATGGCCAACGAGATGGCTCACTACGCGGCTGACTGCTGGGATGCCGAGCTGCTCACATCGTACGGCTGGATCGAGTGTGTTGGCTGTGCCGACCGAAGCGCATACGATCTTTCCGTGCACATGAAGAAGACTGGCGCACCTCTAATTGTCCGTGAGACAAGAAAGGAGCCGCTTAAGGTTGAGGAATGGCAATGCGACATTGACAAGAAGAAGTTTGGCCCCAAGTTCAAGAAGGACGGCAAGGCGGTAGAGTCGGCCATTGAGTCCTTGTCGCAAGAGTTGCGCGAGAAGCTATCACTGGACTTGGAGAAAGAAGGCAAGATTGTCATCGATGTGCCCGAAGTGGCCGATGGCAAGGTTGAGGTACCCAAGGAGCTCATCACAATTGAGAAGCGCACTAGGGTGGAGACGATGCGAGAATACACACCAAACGTCATTGAGCCGTCCTTTGGCATTGGCCGTATCTTCTACGTAAGTACATTGTTTTACTTAAGGAGATGCTGTACTGATTACTCTTAGGCTCTTTGCGAACATGTCTACTGGACCCGAGAGCAGGACGAAGCACGTGCTGTCCTTTCTTTCCCTCCTGCGGTCGCGCCAACAAAGGTGCTCATTGTCCCCCTCAGCTCAAACCCAGACTTCGATCCTTTTGTGAAGACACTCAAGGACAGACTCCGAAAGCTTGGAATCTCCAACCGAGTCGACGCCTCTGGCGCATCGATTGGCAAGCGCTATGCAGTAAGTTTTGCATCTCTAACTAGTACTGGGATTGTTTCTGACTGATCCAGCGAAATGATGAGCTTGGTACTCCCCTTGGTATCACCGTTGACTTCCAGTCGATCAAGGATAACACTTTCACACTTCGCGACCGCGACACAACAGAGCAGGTTCGCTCAAGCCTGGATGACATCGCCCAGGCCATCTCAAACATTGTCAAGGGCGAGGAGACATGGTCGGATGTTGCGAAGCGCCTACCCAAGTTCGAGGGTCAGGAGGTAGATTGAGGGCTGTGTTAGGTGCTTGCTCTAAGGATTGTGTGGCTTAATCCGACGTATAGATGCCGATATCTGCCTTATTGGCTGCGTGTATTACGGGCCAAAAGCCGAACAATGTGAATAAAAAGATCACCCACGCTCCTCTTATGAAAGAAAAAGGAGCTTGACCGAATCAATTCATGTCACGTTCGTGCTCGAGACAACGTATGTCGGCTCGGCGGCGTATTACTGATTTGGCTCATTTGTGTTGGTTTGATTATTGAACATGCGCGTGCATGTACAATCAGCTTTTGGTCATTATCATGCCTGTACGTCTAATGCGGACTTTGTAGAGCGGCGTAAATGAAATGATCAGGTCGGCTAAAAGACGGAGCTCACAAATTGCTAGAGGCAGCATGGCTATGTCAGAAGCGGCTGGGCTCTTTCATTTACTCGATCCTGAGAAGATGTAATACCGCAAGTGACCCGACATGCACTGCATGCTGCGTCTTTCACGCCAGGATCATAGACCTTGTGCTGCTCCTGTTGGTGGACGTGGACGTGGGTGTGGAGTGGGGTGGAGGATTAACACCGTAGGTGCCCGACGCAGAGTCCGGGGATAAAATGCATGCAGCCATGAGTCAGGAGCGCGAGACGTGAAGCTCCCGCACACAAACTGTAGTTATTGGAGGGGTAGTAATATAATGGTGTCCCTAAACATGTTGTCCATTGGGATATACTCTGATAGTCGGTCGGTTCGAGTGTCCAATGGCGGAAAATGATGATTTTAGGAAGGACAGGCACGCATGCAACCCGAAGGGAATTCCAACCTTCCGACAGTCTGGGCCGGTGTATGCGGGCGTACCTAGCCTCAAAGCTCCGAGGACATGGCTGCGGCGGCTGACACACCGAGAGCGGTCCGTGGCAAGGCTGCAGGCTTTTGGGCTCGATGGACCCTCTGTCACGGCTCACATTGGTATCGAGCGTGCATGGAGGCGGGCTGCTAGCCTGTACCGTACATACAGCATGTAGTGCCAGCGTGGGGCTGCGACTCTTGGATGCGCTGCGCTTCGCTGCATGTAACGTTGCGATGGACGTCCCCGTGATGCCAAACCTCCTCTCAGACGAACATATCCCTTCTCTCGAAGTGTTGTGCTTGTCGGGATAATCAAGGTGGGCGGTTTGCTGCTTGAGGCAGGACATCTGTTATCTGGTTTGGGCAGACATCGCAGGGTCAGCAGACGGGCGGACAGGCAGGCCGGTTGTGGATGCTCGCCAGCCGTATTTTCTTGTCCACACACCATGCCCTTGACACGGCCGACATGGTTTCCCATGCTCCAAGTCTAGTCTGCAAGGCCCGTCCATATCCCCAGCCTGGAATGCGTGCGCCCCCAACATCCAACGATCATCGCTTAGCATGCGCAACCTCAGGCTCTAGCACCGGCTTTTCTGGGAGGAACCCATTGGCAGCGCGTACGTAAAGACGCCATAAGCCCCCTCTCTCACCCACACCAATCTTCATCCGCTTGACTTACCCAACAAGAGCCGTTCGGCCCCTCTGGAGTGTGTCGGGCTTTCCGACACCATGGACGAGGGACCGCCACCACCCGAAGACGTGGTTGCCCCTCCCACAAGCCCTCCACTCAAACGCCCTCGAGCTCACTCGCAATCCTCAGCTTCCATCGAGTCCATGTATGCCGCTGTCTCTTTTATATGTTTGTCGCATCGCTTTAGTGTCTCTATCCGCCGGGCTCCGCGCCGCCTGCCGCCAGATGCATACGCCATTGCCACAGCACAAGACAGATAGCTGACAGTCAACGCGGTAGTCGCTCTGTTCGCACCCTGGCTTCTGGTGACTTGGAGTATATCCATGAGAATGGCCGAACATACGCCAACGAGTCATATTATATGCCGTGCATCTATAAGCCCAACAACGACTTCGTAGAGCAGGATCGCCTATCCTTGCAACATGAGATATTCGTTCGGGCACTCAAAGGCAAGCTGACTACTACCCGTCTGTCAGCCTCTACTAGGAGGATTCTCGATCTCGGCACGGGACCAGGCCACTGGGCTGTTGCCATGGCACAGCAATACCCCTCTGCCGAAGTCGTCGGAATCGACATCACCGAATGGGACATTGAAACTACTGAGGCCACGCTAGGTGAATCCAGAGTCACTTGGGAACTCGACGACCTAGATGTCTGGGGGCGGGAAATCGACGTCGAAGATCTAATTGCCAAACTTGCTGAGATTGATCTGGCCACCAACATGATCCATCGGGATCCAATCGAGTCGCCTAGAAGATTCAATAGTGACACGGGAATGAGTGATGCGGCAAGTCCCTCCAACATGTCGGATGAGTCGCTCACAATTGATCTCACTTCCTTGACTCCTCAGCCCGAGCCTGGCTGGCATTTCAGCGACACATTTGACCTCATCCACATGCGCAACATGAAGGGTACTTTTACCCACTGGGAAGGTGTCTATGCTGAGATATACAAAAGCCTCTCGCCTGGCGGGTGGATCGAGATAGCAGACTGGGATCTAGGCCAAGTACCGCTCGGTCCTGGCGAAACGACTCCCGAAACCGTTGCTATGCCCACCTTGCGCAAGCTATACGTCGCTTTCATGGAGGCGTCATTCCGGTCAGGCCGACCCCTAGGCCTCTTCTACATGCATCCTAGCTACCTCGAGGAAGCTGGCTTCGAAGACATACAAACCACTCATGTCAATGTGCCCGTCGGACAGTGGCCACAAGACGAGGCTCAGAAATCTCTCGGCAAGATGATGTTTGTGCTAGGCATGGAGATGTTTGAGCCGGTTTGTCTGCGCCTATTGACGCAGTGGGGCACCAAGAATCGCGTGTGGACTGAAGAGGAGGTCAAGGCTGAGGTGCGGCTGGCGCAGCAGGAGATTAAGGAATATGTTGAGCGTTCGGAACGCGGTGAGGCAGAGGGCTGGTGTGCAAGCTTCAAATGGGTTACGGCGAGGAAGAGTTGGCATGCTGGTAAGTAGAAGATGAGGACGGTGTTGTTTGGGATAGGATCTATTTTCTTCTGGTGCATCGTCAGGTTAAAAGTTGGCGGTAATAGTCGAATTACTTTTCGCTGGATTGGATGTTGTCACTCGGTTGGAATAATGAACTACGAAATGAAGAGTTGGTGGAAAGCCTACCGCTGCTTTTTTGCAATGCAACAAGCGATTAGCGGGGAGTTTTGTTTGGTATCACGACGATGAATCGTTAGAGAATGAATTTCAGCATGGTTATGTACACTTCGTCTGCTGCTCATTGAGGCTGGATGGAACAACGAAGCCAACTGTCCAAGGCCGAAGTTGGTAAGACGAACACGAGCAGCTTCGGAAGGTGGAGCCGTATCACCTACATATATTGATGACGATACGCATAACGTCCTTTATGTTCACAAACATACTAAATCTGGGGTTGAAACATGGAGAATCTGATGGAACTTTCTGCAAATGCGCTCTTCAATGTCAATGGTCTCGTCGCCGTCATCACGGGAGGCGGATCGGGTAGTCTACTTGGGATCGAGATGACCGCATTTGGCGCTGACTTTTACAGGTATCGGTCTGATGATGGCTAAAGCACTGGCTGCTAATGGTGCACACCGCGTCTACATTGTCGGCCGCAGAGAACAAGTCCTGCTTGACGCCGCTAATAGCATCGACCCAAAAGTGGTCATTCCCTTACCCGGTGACATAACCTCTCAAGACACACTCCTTGAAATGGCGGCAAAGGTCGAATCCGAGATAGGTTATGTCAATCTCGTCATCGCAAACGCAGGCATCATGGGCCCAAGACCAGTCAAAGCTGCCCCAGGCAGCCCTTTACCCTCAGTCGGCGAGTACCGAGCACACGCTCTACAGACACCTATGCAAGAATTTACACAAACCTACGCTGTGAACGCAACAGGCGTATACTACACGGCCCTTGCGTTCCTCGCGCTCCTCGACGCCGGCAACACCAAAGGCAATCTCGGCGCCGACACGCGCTCCCAAATCATTGCCACATCCAGCATTGCCGGTTTCTCGCGCCTCGCCGGCGCCTCGTTTGCATACAACAGCAGCAAGGCTGCAGTCACGCACATGATGAAGATGATGGCTACGTCTTTCGCTCCGTATAGCATCCGCTGCAATGTTCTAGCTCCCGGCATCTTTCCGTCTGATCTCACAACAGGCATCATTGGGAGCTTGGATCCGATGCAGAGTGGGAAGATAAAAAGGGAGATTATACCTGCAGAGAGAGCAGGCTGCGAGAAGGATATTGCAGGGGCGGTACTGTGGATGGCGGGGTTGGCGGGGGCCTATCTGAATGGTAGTGTGATTGTGGTTGATGGGGGTAGACTCGGTATGCTGCCTTCTACTTTTTAACGATATTCTCTACTGTTTTCTTTTCTTGGCTTTGCTGTTTGAAGAATAGATTCGGAAGGATGCATATGAGATGCGAAGAAAAGCCAATTGTTATTGTGTATCGTGTTGGTTGTAGTCGAGACGATAGTAGTCCGTATGGGCACGTACTATGACGCAGCTTTCCCGCTATTAGCGGTAGCGGCCCGTGCCATGCCTGCCGCTGCGGAGCTGAAGCCACACCTCCGAAAGAAAGCGTACCAGAACGACTACCATTCAGGCCGTGTCCTCTACTGATGATGCGCGCATGAGCCTAACGCCACGCCAACTATGCCTGCACAACCCCATAGGCTCAACTCCAATGAGCTTCTTAACTCACCCGGTTTTCTCGGTGCGGCAGCACGCTTCTGGCAGGTGTGTAGGGTCTTGCAACATCCCGGTCTTTTCTAGTAGCTAACGGAGCCTGTTGGGCTACAAGTAGCGCTCGTATGCGTCAGATTATGTTGGGATAGCGATGCTCATATGCGGCTACATAGTGGTACGTAAGCAACAATATTAAAAGGCTAGAAAACACGCTTACGCTATGCACAGATACAATTCTTCGCCGAGCCGTTCCATCGCATGTTCTTTCTCGATAACCTCGCCATTGGATACCCACATGCTGAAGTCGAGCGCGTTTCGGTAGCATGGCTGTTTGTCTATGCGGGAGGCGTGCCTCTCGGTATAATTGTTGCATGGGCGCTTGTGTTCCGACCGGGGACACACAAAGCGCACGTTACCCTCCTCGGGCTGTTCATCAGCCTGATTCTCACCAGCTTCATCACCGACGTGATTAAGAATGCTGTCGGCAGACCCCGACCCGACCTCATTGCACGATGTAAGCCCGCGCCCGGCACGCCTGCCCACCAGCTCGTCACGTACGAAGTCTGCACCGAGACGGATCATCACACCTTACACGATGGATGGCGCAGCTTTCCCAGCGGCCATAGTAGCTTTGCTTTTAGCGGTCTGGGATACCTTTCTCTCTTTATTGCAGGCCAGTGCCACGTTTACCGTCCGCGCGCTGACCTCGCTCGCGTCCTGTTGGCTCTCGCGCCCCTGATCGGTGCCGCTCTCATCGCCATCTCTCGCTGCGAAGACTACAGACACGACGTCTATGACGTTACGGTTGGCTCTTTGATTGGAATTGCAATTGCGCATTACACATATAGGAGGTACTATCCTGCCCTCAGGCATAGGTTATGTGATACGCCTTTTCCCAATCCCGCAGATGATAAAGGGTGGGGGAAGGTCAAGGGGGATGAGGAGAGTATGAGAGGCGCGCAGGAGTTTGAGTTGAGTGAATTTGAAGAGGATGAGGGGGAGAGCGAGGGGAGATTGTTGAGCACGGGGAGGAGATAGCGAACTTGATGTTTATGGTGATGTCAGTTCTTTATGATTTTGGCTTAGAGTGTTCTATATCGGGAATGTTCATGAGCTGTAGCGTAGATGAGGGTACGATACCTTTTCATATAAATTATGCTTGAATCCATGGTTCATAGGAAGCATGAATCTTGTTAGGTTGGCGCTGTCATTTTGTGTAGAGTGTGACGCAAATTACACATGGATGAATATTTGATGCATACATGAGTTAACCCGATGGTGTGTTTTCGCAAAGTGAATCTCAAGATCCATCTCCTTAGTGTTTTGCAATCTACAACATTACTTAAAATGTAACGAGAGTCAAAGTATGCAGCCGAGCGGCTTGTTTGAATAACTACAAAACATTCCAACCTTTTTCTTAGGTTCGAAACGGCGTCTCACTGGTATCTTCTGCCCACTTCATTTCTCAGCTTCCAACTCATCGTCGCCCCTATCTCATCGCCATACTCATTCTTCAGCACCTTGACAATATCCGCCGCTGCATTGAACCTTGGGCACAGCGGCTTTGCCCAGTCGCCGCCGTCATCGTCCTCTCTCGTGACACAGAACAACTTGGTAGGATCCAGATTGTTAAAGCGCAAATCTGTGTCGCACTCGACAGACAGCAAGTGTCTCAGCGTTGAATGCATGCCCTCAACCGTCTTAAGACGTTCTTCAATCTCTCGTTCGAAGCACATGGGGGGTTGGCGCGAGAATTCCAGAACAAGACCTGCGATGCCGGCGGCAATGGGCGTCGCGCAAGAGGTGCCCGCAAGCCGTTTCCATCCTGCTTCTGAGTCTTCGGTGGGAAGGTCCATGGGCCAGGTCGACCGGACTGCCTCTCCTAGCGCTGTGAGTCGGACTCTGCCCTGGTTTCTTGTTCCCGGAGGATTGCTTCGCAGCGGGCGGCCATGCACGTCTGCCGCATCAATGGCAATGACTTCGGGGGCGCGGGCTGGAAAGGCCATTCCGGCTTTGGTTCGCACGCCTTCGTTGGAGCTGGCTGCGAATAAGAGTACGTTGTTGGCACGAGCATGCAGTACCGCTTTCCGAAGTTCGTTGTGGCTGTTGTCTTCCCAGCCTAGGCTCATGCTGATGATGTCGACTTTCTTCTTGTCGACTGCGTCGAGGATTGCGTCTGCGACGTATTTCTTGTCAATGTCGCCGTTGCCTTCGCAGACCCGATACACATACACGTCTGCGTATGGGCAGACGGTTAGAACTAAGCCAACCGCGTGGGTTCCGTGTCCTTTGCTGTCCTTATCCCAAGGCAAGTCCGGATCCAGCACTTTGCCAATTTTGACTTTGGGCCCTTTCATGAGGGATGGAACGGGGCCTTTTTTTGTGCTTCTGGCTACGCCTGTGTCGAGTACTGCGATTCGAACGCTTCGTGAGGCCTTTGTCATGCCATAGCAGTCGCCCTGGTATTTGTCTAAAAAGACGTGCGTGTTTCTCTGCAGTCGGTCGAACCACTCATCTGCTGTGAATTTTCTGCATAGAGTCAGCCAAGCGCATCAGTCTCCTTGATACAGGGACTACTCACTCCATATAGTCCCATTCCCTGATATGAGGCTCCTTTTTGGGTATCAATGTCGGTCTCGGAATATCAACTGATGAAGCCCGTCTATGCTCCGCGTCGCTTGCTTGCGACACTCGTAATCCACCTTGGCTGAGTGCATCGTTGGAGCGAACCTTTCTTATTTTCTGATTGAGATCTGGGTCATCAAAATCTTGATGCCAACCTCCCGGTATAATGCGCTCTACCTTTCCTGCGTCTGGAGTCTCTGTATGGATAATAGGAACGGGATCCGGTGGTGCAGCTATCTCCAAGGGTTTGCTTTGGTCAGGTTTCACGTCAGAGCTGGTACCACCGAGTTGGCTTGGTTCAACTCTTGAAGACTGTCGTCGGATATCTTCGTTTCCTGGATTGGTGAATTCAAGATACTCGTGGGCATCCACCCAGAGATATGCTTCCTGGGTCTTGTCGTCGGCTTGGACTGAACTCGAGCTGGGGACCGGCCTCTCTAAAATTATTTTGTTCGGTGTCTCAACCCGATCTCTCGAGCTTTTTTCTGTCCTTTTGCTTTTTGACTTTTCGGAGGACTGCAGAGGCCGCTGTTCAGCTCCAGTATCGTTGATTGGAAGAGTCTTTTTACTTATGCTTTCTTCAGCATCTGGCTTGCGCTTTGAGACCTTCTCGAATTCATCCTCAGTTTTTGGTGGTGATGATACTCGCTTTGGGTCACTAGACCGTGACCGTTGTCCTCCCCTTTTTGCCCTGTCCCTATTCACAATATCCAATGATGAATGAGATCTGTGGTAATGTGACTGTGAGCTGCTTGGCCTTTCCCTAACCGGTTGGTTACGGAGGCTTGACTTCATGCTATCTTTCCTCTGTGTCTCCTCTCTCTGTTCCTGTTTCGGAAGAACTGTAGAAGAGACTGAAGGTCTTTGTGGAGCCTTTTGCTCGCTTGAATGCTCATTGCTTCGAGGGATTCCTTTACCGTCATGTTTGTCTTTCTTCATCTCTTCACTGTATCTTTGTTCTTCAGAAGTATCGTAAGAGAGGGTACTCATCACCCATTTCATTACATCTGAACCATTCTTTTTATCTGACGGCTGTGTTACCGTTGTCGAGACACTGTTGGAACGCCTTTTCTCCGGGTTCGGTTTTGGCCTAGAATCCGTCTTTTCTTGTCCAGTTTTGCTGTTTTCTGGTACTGAAGGTGCTGACTCTTTCGGCCTTGTAGACCTCTCATCTCCTGTTCGGTCTGTAGACGTTATCAAGCCATAGTTGTGATCCCTGTCACGTTTGCCTCCACCCACGTCGCTTCGGGTCGAATTTGCTCTTCGTACCTTTGTGGGCCCGGTCTCAGCTGCACTATGTGGTGAAAGCGTGTCAGAAGCTGAGTGCGGACGAATTGGCAGATCCCGCTTTGCCTCAGATCTGGTTGGTGACTTTGAAGCATTCGTGATGCGCGGATGGTCAACAACTGATTTTGATTTTGAAGTCTGATTTTCGCGATCTCTTGATGACTGCGTGCTCAAACGTAGCTCTGGATTTACCACTGAAATAGCTTTTGTGCTATCGGCCTTTGGCTTTGCGTTTGACTGATGTTCGCTTGAACCTTCTTTCACACTATGTTTCCTTGGCTTATCAGTGGCACAGCTAATTTCCTCTGTTGAACCAAGCAGCTTTGCTGGTTGCTTGGTTTGAGAGCTTGCTTCAGCAATCTGGTTTCGATTTTCTTTGCCTAGCCTTTCTTGCGTTCTTCCTCGGTCGGTGTCTCCACTTGCTTGTTTAGATTTCGTTGAAACGTCTGTGGCCCGAGATTTTTGGCTTTCTTGAACTTTTGGTCGCTCGGCCTGAGGGGGCTTTTCATCTTGATTCTTCTTACCCGTCTTATGTGCAGACACACTAGCCTCCTTCCCTTTACTAACCACAGATCCTTTCTCCTCAATCTGGCTCTGTAACTCCCTTCGGCTCTTTTCCGCCTTTCTCCATTCTTCCTGTTCCCGAGCAATTTCTGTAGAACAATTCCATAGCGATTTTTTTGTATCTTGGACATAACCATGGTATTCATGCGTAGATCTCGCTTGGCACCCTTTTGCTTCTAAAATTCTCAATAGTTCTTCATACTTCTCAGAGGCATCGCTGTATCTCTTCAGAGAGTACAACTCTCTTGCAAGATTGTACCGGATTCTCACACTTTCGATATGACTTCTGCCGAGATTTTGATCCGCTTTCTGTAGCGTTTCGGCGTTCAGATTCACTGCCCTCATGATGTTTCGGTCGGAACCGGAGCTAAACAAGGCTGCGGCAAGGTCCGCGCTATCTTTGTAGATCTCAAGAGGAGATCTCCTGGCTTTCGACTCTACGATATTCTCGTACAAGCTAATCGCTTCGGAAAACTTGTTGTTCGCTAAATATGTTTCTGCTAGTTGACGTTGAGCGTACAGGTATCGTTCTTGTGCCATTTCAATACGTTCGCTGGATGAATGCTGACGCTGATGTTGTTGCAAGCTCTTCAAAGTCCATTCAACGTTTCCCAGATGGCATATGGTGGCCTCGGTGAGATTGCCAGTGTTTCTGACGCTGTCGGCCCATCGTTCACGTAGATTCAGTGTGTCCTCGCTCAGGCTTCCCAAATGCTTCTCAGCTAACTTGGTGGCCTCTCCATAAGCCTTTGCTGCGTCTTCGAGGAGTCTTTTGTCACGATCTTGGGCTCTTGTCTGAAGATCTTCGGCCTTCTCGATGAGCGCGCTGATTCGGTCAACTGTAGTCATATCGCAAACTGCCAAGCTGCTGTACCATGAAGCCTTGCAGCCCCTCTAATACAACCCAAAGCAGTTTGATGTCGCGTAAGGCTGAGTCTCTAGCACCCTCCGCAACGGTCCTTACACTTTATACGTCCACTTTCCTTAGGCGATAATCCAACCTCGAGTGACTGGGAAGTTAATAACGCGCGCCGACTTGGGCAGCATGACGCTCCCATCAGGAAAGGACCTCATGTCTGTCAGCTTAATAAGAGAAGGCGACTAGGCTGCCATGAGGGTGGGGGCTGAAAAGCTCGCCTGCATGTCCTGTATAGGTCAAGCGAGTATGCAGGAAGCAGGTCGTCCAACCATGGGTTACTAGCGCCGCGCCATCAATCTTACCTAGATAGGTGTAGCTCCTACCCAATTGAAACTCACGTGATTTCTATGGCGCAAAACGCCCTACTATGGCGCCTTAGTATAGCGCTAACCTAGGTTAGGGTTAGGCTAGGGTAAGGGTTTCTAGGGTTAGAGTCTTGGGAATCTGTTAAAAAGATATTGCGAACGTGTTCTAAAGCTGTTTTAAAGACGTTCTGAAGCTGTTCTCTCAATTAGGGTTAGCGCATGGGGCTATGGCGCGGCGCTAGTCGCCCATGGTCGGTTGACATGCCTACACGCGAGTATGCAGCTGCTCAGCGCGTAACACCGGATTGTTGATCAGACCATGACGATTACAGCATGGCTCATTTATCGATAATTACCAGCCTTCGCATTTACAGCTGGCCGCGTACCCACCTAGCCAGGCAAAGTGGGCTGTGTAGCTTCACACTTCACTGCCATGCTAACTGTACCTTCCACATGCCTGTACTTCCTACTGAGACCCAGAGCCAACCATGGATAACGAACCAAACAGCTGGTGAGACAGATGCAGAACCATGCATATTTGTCACCGTATCGCCTCGAAGATTCGATTTGCGGGCGCCGCCTACGATATCGCTTGCTGCGGAAGTAGCGACCGAGACAAGCCCAGCCAGCTCAACAACACCGAAACCATCTAACGAGGTCATCGGAGGTGCATTCATAGGCTCATTTCTTGGGTTTTTGCTATTACTTCTCTTGTTAAAATGCTGTTGTGGAGGCGGCCGCGAAGCAAGTGAAGACGGCTCCATAGACTCTAGCCTGCCCTCACCAAAAGGACCCCCACCAGCTCCTCAGCAGGTTCATCAAATGCCTCCGATACCCAACAACCCAACCGAGTCTCGTCAAATTCCTGGAGTCCCAGTTCCCCAACCTGTATATTCACATCCTGCGTCAGGGCTACCTGGACCCTCACAGCCAACCTCAAAGCGGCCCAGTAAAGAAATTACAATAAGAAAGTCAAGAGGAAGATCTCGAATCATCGTACGAAAGCTGGGACCTCGTCGTCCCGAAAAACATAGTGTAGCCGGCGAATAAGGATCCGGCGAATCAACATCCAACTCAAGTGAGAGACGTAGACGTAAAGTACGGTTTCTAACACCCCACAACTGTACCGCTCGCATACTAAAGTCAAATGGCAGTCTGAGAGACGTAGCGAAGGCGTTCAAATCACCGAGTTGGATGTGCCTAGAAACATTCGAGTACCTGGGTTCGGTGAAGTACGCAGGGAGATCAAACCCTGAAACGCGCGATCGGATACTAGCCTACAGTATTTGTTTGATCAGCTGCGTGGAGCAAGATGGGCATCTCGGCACTCCAATAGGCCAGTACAAATTCAAGCCGTTCACGGCTCAATAATAGCCCCATAGGCTAGGTTATGCGTTACACGTCATCCTGCGTCTTCATGCATGTTTCAGCTCCAGGGCGCGGTTGCCTATTTACCATTGATTCGTATATTTAAGGTCTCTAGAAACCAAAGATATTCTCACAAATTGAGCCATGTCGAAATGCAAACCAACTTACTTCCTTACGCCACCTCGCCCCTCTCCTCCTGATGGTCCTATCAGGCTTGGCGCCGTCGTGCCTTCGCCCACTCAGCCTGACGAGCCTTTGTACTTACCACCTCTTCCTGAGTCGACTGATACTAGCACCTTCACCGAGTATAATTGGAGCGGCTCTCACGTCAAAGCTTCATCATCTCACTTCGGCATCTGGACCTCCTTCCTCGAAATCGTACTCGGTGTTGGCGCAGATGTCAATATTAAGCTTGACAATTCGCTCGAGCGGAAATGGGATGTGGAACGCATGACGACGCAGACTTTTACGCCCAGCCATTCCTTCTTAGAGCAAGTAGTTCAGAATGAGGATGTGAAACAGTACATCACCGAGAACCGTTTTAGAGAAAAAGTATACATGATTACAGGTGTCATGATTGCATCTTCTTCCACTGTCTCGAGCGAGAAGCTACAGGAGCGCGGTGTGTACGTGCATGCTGGCGTGGATGCGACGGCATGGGCTGGCGTGCCTATTTCAGTCGGCCCTGAGGGAAAGTGGAAGCGGAAAAAGGAAACTAAAGAATCAAGTCGACGCCCCGATGACTTTGTCTTTGCGTATAGGATTAGGCAGATCAAGATTGGAAGAAAAGGCGAGATAAAGTCAAACAAAGTGTATGATAAGGGTGCTTTGTTCGATACGCACCGAGAGAGGGCGGCGCGAGATACGAGTGAGGTGGAAGTAGAGGGGCTGGGCGACGAGATGGATGCCGAAGATGTTGAGCTGGAGAGTAGACAGGTGAAACAGGAGGTGGAAGGTGGACAGGAAGAAGAGTTCATCTGCGTTCTTCCTGAACCTATGGATTAGAGAGTCGAAGCGTTGGTATTCGAGGGGGAGAGCCAGGCGTGTTAGAGGATACGTTTCAACGTTGTAGAAGACAATATGACTAAAACTTTTCAAATCTATATTGAAAGTATTTCGATCCACTTCCTGTTATGTAAGAAGGAGACAACATTTGGAATCAAGTGATAAAACTTGGACGAATACTCCTGCTCCTTATATATTCTTCCAGCGAGGTATGATGGGATTTTGAGTCATGTCGTCGCTCAAATGGTCTGACTTCATTGGTACATAGGGAACCACCAATCAACTTCTCCTCACCAATCACATTTGCAGTACTGAATAGCTCCTCTCCCTCTCTTTTTCCCTTTCTCTCAATTCATGCTGGAGCACCTCCTCCTTTACCCACTTTATTCAGATGTTCTTTGAGTAAAAAGACATTCTCCAGTGATTTCCACATATTTGACCTCCATCACCGCTGCATCTGAAGCTCAGCATATGATCCAAACTATCAATGTAACAACCGTTGTATTCGAATGCCTGCTTCTGGTGTTGGGCCAATTGTGCAGAGGGTTCCTGTTCCCACTTCTGGAGCGCTAGTCTCGCGCCTTTCAGATCAATAACGACCCGCTGTTCGTATTTCGAGCATGCTTCGTTTACTTGCGTGGATAGATGTTATTCTAGTTGCAACTAGGCCTGTTGTACGGCTTTAGTTAAAGGATAGCAATATGTTGCATCGTTCGATATGTCTTCACATCTACAACAATCTGTCTTTGCTTACATGCATCGAATACTGATGGAAAACATAATCTCGTTGCTGTATCTCGCATTGATCAATTGAAAGGAGCAATTAACTTGCTATGTCTTCCATCAAAAAACAACTATAATGATACGTTAGCCCAGTTTCGCTTGTCAAGTGTTTGAGTATGTGTCATTTGCCGCCATTTGCATGATTGCATGTCTATTCATTATGAAAGTATGTTTGAAGCTCAGGAACTGCAAAGGTGTTTCAACAGAAGCGTTGTATTTGAATGTCTAAAGTTTTGTCAGGTGCTTGTGTACTCTAATGAAGTAATACGGCACCCAACAGATTAGGCTAACACTGTATTAAATGTCTTGGTGACAGTATCTATGCACTTGCGTATTGGAGTTAAGGCGAACAAGCAATCTAAGCCTGCACAAGGCAAGAAAAATTCATGCCAGCCACTCGCGACACTAACCCCCTTCCCTAATCGAAGTGGGGACATTTTTGCTAACACCCTCGCTACGGGCCGGTTCCGCTCCTTTTTTTTACCACAATATTTGCTGTAAAATTTTGTCGCCGCTCATCGAAGACAGAAAACAGTTGTTTTCAAGCAACCATCAGAAAAACAGCATCGGTGGTTTAGTGGTAAAATTAGCCGTTGCCATCTCCTTCGAGAGCAGCGTCGGCTAGCCCCGGGTTCGATTCCCGGCCGATGCATTTTTGCTCCGCGAAGGTTCTTGGGCGGCCCTGGGTATCTTTGGGGTGGTGGGAGAACGTATCGCCCACGTGACCGGATCTTATCGATCTCGCTAGCCCCGGGTTCGGTAAGTTTATTCGAGCAACATTCGATTCTGATCTCCAACTAACAGTGTAAAGATTCTCGGTCGATGCAAAACATTCTTTTTCCTGCTTTTTTTTTTCTTCCCGCGGAGTGGTCTCGACGATGTTGATACAGGCCCGTGCGCTTGGCAGAGGCGTTACAACGTGCATATGCCGATACGCGAGATTAGCGCGGATTTACTTTTGCTCAAAATCATATACGTTGCGCGGCATGGCCTAGAACTCTTATGGGCAATCTTGGAGAATGGGCAGCTCGCATCCATGCTAAATCTTGTGAGATGTACATTGTTGCAAAGCAATAATTTGTGTCCTATCCACGGTCTCTGCATGATGCGCGAAATCGGGAGGTACGGTGTTTCGACCTTCGTCTAGGTAAACCTCAACGCTGGTTTATTCGCAGGCATGAACTATCTTCTTGGTCTGCCTCTTTTTCAGGCCTAAGTGGGTGTAAACAACAGATTTCTTGTGTGAGCATAGCGCCAGCCAGCCAGATTCGTTAGGATTAGTCCTGATCTTGTTCTTCATCCTGATCTTGTTCCTCTTTAATATCGTCTTTTCTGTCTTCATCTTCTGCAGGAGCAGCGACTGGAAACGAAAGATGCTTCCAGTCCTCAATCTAAAGCATGTCAGCCTACGCAAAAGACAGAGAAACTTCGTACAAACCTCTTCAGTTATGCTCTTCATACGGTCCCGAATGCTTTCTACAGCATAACTCCCCAAGATCAATCGAAGCGGAGGGTAGCTGCAATGGCCCAGTTGCCATACCAACTCAGCGCTTTTTACAGCGCTTACTGGCTGCCTGTCATTCAGCCACTGTACCATGCGCCGCGCATGTTGTGCGGGACTGGTCAGGCTAGCATACGGCTCGCTTGGGTTAGGTTTCACAGAAAAGTGGCCGTACCGCTTTGGTCTCGGAGGTCCTGCCCCTGGAGTAGGAGTAGATGCATAGTTGGAAGGCAATACGTTGTCATCTGGCTCGTCCATCCGAACATGACCGGGTTCGACTAGTGTGGCTTTGATGTTGAAAATGTCGACTTCGTACAACATGGACTCTATGAGACCCTCAACAGCGTACTTGGTCGCGCAATAGGGACCAAGTCCGGGTACGCCGAGAGCTCCGGCTGTGGAAGAGAATATAAGATAGCGCCCAGAGTTTTGAGCGCGAAAGTAAGGAAGTGACAGTTGGATGATATGAAGGGTACCGAGGAAGTTGGTGGTAAATTGATTACGCAGGTCGTAATCGTCCTGGTCTTCGCACGCTGCTATGACGCCATATCCGGTGCTGTTCGCTATAACGTCCACCTGCCCCCAATGTTCGATGCTCTTCTTGATCACCCAATCCACCGTGTCTCGTACTCTGACGTCGCAAAGCAAACCCAAACAATTTCTATTCTGCCACTTATCCATTTGTTCCGGTGTAGTCTCTTGGGTCCATCCGACTGCAGTGCATTGGTCGCCGTGTGCCAGTATCGCTCGAACCAGGGATCGCCCTATATGACCAGTCGCACCAAAGACCTGTGGGCAAGTGTCAGCCACAGAGCGCGTTCGTAGACACACGCGCATCTTACAATCCATACTGCCCGTTTCGGCGGGTTACTCTCGGATGGCGGGTCGCATGTGGCAGGTAATGTGAGATGAGGATTTTGAATGGCCGCGCCTGGCGAGAGGCTCTGACTCAGCGTATCGAAGTCCATATGGACGTTGAAGAATGCCTGCAATGAGGTGCGAGCTCAAGCTGTATCCAAGGTCCAAGGTGGGGAGCTTGGTCGGCCAATCGGAGATGCAACTGCCGCTATCTCCGTGTGCTACAAGTGAAGGGGATACCGAGGTGTTTGAGCGAGTTCACTGGGTAGGCTATTGCGAAAGCAGACTTCTTCCCATGTGTTTGCCAATATATAATCGTGGCTAACGTGATTGTGTCAAGGAGTCAAGGCATGACGAACCTCCTTTCGTCAACCAGGAAGCGGAGAGCATCGATAGCCAATTGGGTTGGGAACGCCTGCTGACGATTCATGAAGTTACTGACGAGGATGAAGAACATGATAAAGATGTCGAGGTGCATAGGCGATGTGAGAAAGAAGTGGTACGCAAGGAACAGAAAGGCCTGTGTTCGGTATCGGCTCTTGATCGACCGAATGACTCTGGCCGCTTTGATGGCAGCAGCGCGGTTCGTCGGAGTGCGAAAGGCAATGACCTTGGAGAGAATGGGCATTCTAGGCAAGGCCGAAGTCGAGATATTGGGGGTGGTCGTCAAGTATCTGGAGAAACATGGGGTTGCGGACTTGGGGCGTGGCCGAGTGGTGGAGACAAGTCACACTTATCGATAAGTAGCTTCCCATGCCCTGTGCGGCATTCCTTCAGATGCACAATTACGTCTGAGGGATCGTCTTCTGTAAACAACCACAACCACACCCAATATGGCATTGCTCAGCTAAAAGTAGGAATATCATCGCAATCATGGCCCAAGATATTCCTACGCCGGTGGCGCCACCGGTCACGCAAGGCGGCTCCTCATCGTACTGTGACCTTGGTGCTTAATCAATCGAACCCCCGCTAACATACCACAGACTTTCCTTCACCCAAGGCTTCCTACTCGGCCAGCTCTCTATTGCAATACTGATCTTCTGCTTCATAAAATTCTTCATCTTCGGAGAGCCCCCCTCAGCCGATGATCGCGCACTACACCTCAATTCGCTGCGGCGCGCCCGCACGCTGGCTCATCAGCAATCCTATAAGCAGCTGCGGGCACGCGCGAACTCGACATCGCTATCTCTAAGACACAAACCGTCTCGTAGTATAATACGGAAGGGAGAGGAAAGCATGGGAGGACCCAGTATAGCGACGATACTTGCTAAGACATATTACAATGTCAAAGGACACCAGCCGGAGAGCTTAGACTGGTTCAACGTGCTGATCGCGCAAACTATTGCTCAGCTCCGAGCTGATGCACGGCAAGACGATGCAATCCTGACATCGCTGACAGAAGTCTTGAACACTGGAAGCAAGCCGGACTGGATTGGCGACATCAAGGTGACAGAGATAGCGCTCGGGGACGAATTTCCCATTTTCAGCAACTGCAGAGTCATGCCTGCCGAGGACGGCTTCTGGTACGGACCGGGAAACACGGGGAATGAAAAGGAGAGGCTTCAGGCTCGAATGGATGTGGATCTGAGCGACGTGATTACCATTGGCGTAGAGACAACGCTGAACCTGAACTGGCCGAAACCAAAATCCGCTGTTCTACCAGTGGCGCTCGCAGTCAGTATCCTGCGCTTCTCCGGAACACTCGCAGTGTCCTTTATACCCTCATCTTCACCTGCGTCGACTCCTGCAACAGTCCCATCACCAAAACCAGATACACATCGAAGCTCCTCTCCAAGTCGCCCTTCGTCCTCTTCCGGTGCGCCTCCGCATCGGCCCACAACACTCGCCTTTACCTTCCTCGATGACTACCGACTAGACCTCTCTGTGCGCTCCCTGGTTGGTTCCCGATCGCGTCTACAAGACGTGCCTAAGATAGCCCAGCTTATCGAGTCGCGCGTGCACGCTTGGTTCGACGAGCGCGCAGTAGAACCCCGCTTCCAGCAAATCGTGCTTCCTTCCTTGTGGCCCCGCAAACACAACACCAGAGGAGGAGCAGCAGCCACCGACCCTAACGTCGACTCAGCACTCGAAGACGACGAAGAAGAAGACGACGAAATTGCCGTCATGGAAGGAAACGGTTCAGCACCCCCTTCTACATCGTACATTCCCAGCCCAATAGCGGAAAACGTCACCTTGGAAGAACGCATCGAGGCAGAGGGCCAGAAGCTGCGTGAAGCCGAGATCAGGGCCGGGGTACGCAAGCCCAGCGCTTCGGCTGATGGGAGAGAACACCGCGCTGACGGTATGCGTTGGAGGGGTGAGCAGAGAGGACGACAAGGCGCGCCTGGTAGACCAAAGTTGCAGAGTAGAACTACGACGGGGATAGCGGCAGGGATGCCAGGTGCTTTGCCCCGATGATGATGGTGATGATGTGTATATACTAGCGGTTCGCTCCAAGTGAACTTTGGGGCTTGGGCTTTGATATGATGACACGATTAGATGGATGTAAAACGCTGCATTATCCAGCACTTATTGAAACAACGGCGAAAGAGAAGTGCGACCAACAAAAACTTCAAAAGCGCATACTCCTAGCTTCAAGGCATTCATTGTACTATATATGTAAATGAGTATACCTTTCCACATTATCTGCGCGGCGTGCCTACAAACTCGACCTGGTGATATCCACATATATGTTTCCATGGCCGATGGAAGAAAGGAAATCCCCCCTTCTCTCTCATGACATTCACTCGTCTCATTCGCTGGCGTCCATATCCGCGCTTGATCAGAAGTGAGACATTATCCTCTCTACCTTTGTCCTCGCCCTTCCTTCTGTGCATATCCTCCGATCCCTGCCAGATAAGTCTTCCAGGAACTTCACTCTCCATCTCCACTATCCAAACAGGATAGTTTGTCTCGCTTGACACCCGCCTTGCTCTCCCCATTCCTTACAAATAGAAACAGCAAGCGAAAAAAAGGTCAATTGCAGCATGGGTATCGATCGTTTCCTTCTCTTTTTTGTTTTCCCCTTCTCTTCGCCTTCTGTCGCTCGCTCGCCCTTCCTCGTTCTAATGAAACCGCTACACAAAAGGAATAAAAGCAAAACACGGAGCGCAAGCAGATAGGCGTGATGCTAATACGAAGCAAAGAAGTGAACATGTCGTTGGTGCTTACGTAATCTATGGCAGGAAGGATGCATATGATTTTATTCTCCTAAAGGTAGAAGGCCGGTATCAGAGTACAGAGGTACAGACAGGTACGGGCAGCAGATTGCTAGCTCATTGCGTTGTGGGAACGTCGGCGTTGATAGGGGGTTGATGGTCCGCTGGCGCTGCCTGAGGCTTTGATGCTTCTTCGGGTGCGCTGTATGGTGGAGTTGGTGCAGAAAAGAAACCGCCATCGGGCTTTGTGGCGATTTCTGACTTAGCGGCAAGCGGTTGTTGTGGAGCAGAGACGACGGGTGGTACATCAGGTTTTTGTGATGGCGTGGAAAGACCATTCGCGACAGAGGGTACTGCTGTTTGCGCTACAGAAGCCGATAATTGGTGGTTAGAAACGCCTTCGTGCTGTGGTTCTTGTGGCAACGGTACATCAGAGACTTTTGTAGCTTCGTCAGTTGCACCGTTGGCCATTGCGCTGTCAGTATCTTGGGCATCAGATCCTGGTTTACGGTAGCGGAGGGTGACCATGAGGCTTGGCTCCTCCTCATCAGCATCATTCTCAGAGTCATCAGCGGCGGCATCGTCCTCATCATCGTCAAGGTCCATCTGATCTGGCTCTTCCTCATCGTCATCACCACCGTCCCACGATGTGGCATCCTCATCGCCTTCTGAATCCAGCGCCCGGTTCAATGTACGTCCGTTTGCAAGCCCTCTATTTGCAGCACGCCTGGCTCGACCATGCCCTGACTGTGGTTCTTCTGACATATCTGATCGCACGTAGTCGCCAGTTGCTGGGGATGGGTGGTCTGTGACCTGCCCACTATGCAACTGTTCACCATATAGCCCTGTTGCTCGGGACCGGACTTGGCGACCGCTAGCGGTGACAGTCGGACCAGAAGGTGCAGCAGGAGTGTCCCGGCCTGATTGCCGGCCAGAACGGCGTACAGAAAGGCTATCTGAGTCGAAGTCTTCCTCTTCATCAAAAGTATATCGCTGGCGTTTGCCACGGGTGCGGCCCTCGTATAAGGAGAAGCCAGGTTCTGGGCGTGCGAAGGCGTCTTTGCGCTGGCGGGTATATTCGCGTCGTTTTCGCTTCTGCGATGATGATGTTAGCATGAGTTGTGTATACAGCTGATAGAGAACCTACGATTTCGGAAGCTTCAAACCTTGGGACAGCGTTAAGCATACGCTCGCCCAGTGCCTTTGCTTCCTTGTGTCCATCAACCTCTTCTAGTTTCTTTGCAAGCGCTTGCACTTCCTCAATGGAACCAGCAACACTAATCCATTGTACTTTTTTCAACTTGGGATCCGTCTCACGATAGACGCGGAAATGGGTGTCGTTTTGTCCCTCGACTAGGTAATATCGACGCTTGTCGCCATCACGGCCCCAGGCCTGCACTGACAAGGGGATGTTGGTGTCTTGTCTGTCCTTGGTAGTGCGTGATTTGTACGCCGTATTGATCATGGTCTTAACCTGCTCATTCTGGTTGAGACTCCACAGGCAGAGTGCATGGAGGAGAGTTATCTAGAGCGCCGATCAGCATGCGACAGCGAGGTGGACTGAATATGACTTACCCGCTCTTCAGCTGTCATACTGTTGAAGCTGCGACCGCCGCTGAGTGGATTACTGGTCCATTTCCTGGGCCACTGCGACTTTTGGGTTTGGATGGCTTCTTCGAGAGCTCGGCCATAGTGACCCTTCCTACAGAGCACGCCCACGTCAGCATACGCACTATGCGATTGTGTATGGAACAAGTCGGCGACCAGGGAAAATGTATTGGTAGAGGGTATAGGGGCTGGACTAACTCGACAGGCTTTTTGCGATTGAGGACCAGGCCAAGCAACGCGCACAGTAGACCCTCGACATCGGTCGATGGGGTTTCTTCCGCAACACCTGATTCAATATCTTGGGGGCCAACGTGAGGGGAACCGCGTGGAAAGGCTTCGTTGAAGCGCGACCGGAACATGACAATGAACTACAACGTTGGGTATTAGTTGGGCCTTGGTAGAGACATTGTTCGCGATTGTGACGCAATGTCGCGCGTCCGGACGCGACAGACGCGTCCTATACATACAGCGATGTCTGGATTATCCTCTGGAACAGGCTCATGGGGTGGAGAGGGTTCCCGCTTCCTCGGAGGCGGAGAGGGCGAGCGATGTTTGAAGAAAGTCAAGATGGTGCCGTTCTTCTTCCTCTTTTTCTGGGCAGGGGGTTTTGCGGCTGTCGCCTCTTGGAGTTGGGCGTCCATTTCATCGTCGGTCGGGGGCGCAGAAGACAGGGAGGAGTCCGAGTCGGCCATGGTTGCTGTGGGTTGCGGTTGATGTTGTTGATGGTGGTGGTGGTAGCTGCGGCAGCGGCTGCGGGATGAGGAGAGGAACTGCGAATAGAACACGGTTAGGTACGCATGAGGTAATGCTAGTCCGCTAGCACCAAGGATCGACTAAATAAATCTTCGTAACTAGGATAATCAAGATGATTGCGAAATTGACGTAGAGATGCTTTGTTTGATGCAAGAAGGGCGCAGAGGGAAGGGAAAGACGCCGGATCTTTTTCAAGGCAAAAATTTCTATTTCAAATATGCCCTTAACCTATGTAAAGTGTATCTGGTAATGCGGCCCTGGACAGTTTTCCTCTTGCGTCCACTTTTGCGTAAAACAGGATAACCAGCTTCCACATCCGCTTCACCGCTTGAGTGCTCACTTTTGCCGCAACAACGTCCTAGCCGTGCATCCTCTGGTGCTGACGCGCCCATCTCTTTATGCTTGTTGAAGCGACCGCAGTCATTTTGGAGTCAATTTAGGTTTCGTAGACACAGTCACGCTAGCGCCGCGTTAAAGGTAGCAAAGACTAGGTTGGAAACTGGAAATTTCAATGAACAAAAACACAGCCCCGACCGTGTTGGGATGGTGAATGGTAGTCAGTATTTTGGTGATGGGGTGTGATACCATGACACGTGTCGGTGGTTCTGCTGCCGCACGCGGCCATGGCAAGGGATCCATAGGAAACCTACAAGGCGTTCATACACAGGTCATACAGGCACATGGCTCACGCAGGAGCCGCGATGCATTTGCGCGCAACACCCTAGCGCGGATTTGATGTTTGTTTGTGGGTCCCAGGCCTGGTGTACACGACTCCATCTCTTTTCTAGGTGTTGGGATCGATTAAACGGCGCAGAGTAATGCAAGGTGACATTGACAAGTAGATGACGCGATTTGTGTAGCGTCCCAGACAGTATGGAGGGAGTTGGTTTTGGTTGCGGGCACGGAGAAATGCATCCTTGTTGTGGTCGATGTGCGATTAGCATGCGGAATCTTGGAATTGCAGCGCATCGGCTCGGGCTTGTGCGTCACTAAGAGATCGGCCAGCGTAACGCGAGGACGCGGTTGGGATACCGTCGAGCTGCCTGAAGCAAAAACGGGAGGTTGAGGTTGGGAACTCAAGTTGGCGCTTGCAAAGTCACGTGCACCAGCCACGCTTCAACAGCTACGCATCGGTGCCAACCATGTGTGAAGCTTCTCCTTGGGGCTTGATTGGCTCTGTAAGGCAGGATTAGTGCAGTGTAGACGATGGAGGCCAGCTGGCTGGTGCCATGCCTGCCCTGGGGTGAGACGGTGTGCAAGACGTCATGACGGCGGCCTCTGCAGCGTGGTGAAGAGAGGCTGGTAGCAGCGAAGACGGTGCAGCAATATGGGAGCGATGATAACTATAGCGATGGTAGCATCTGCAGCGGCCGGACGGGTCCAAATAGGAAGGAGAGTGGAGGCGAAGGGGCATGGATGCGTGTTGGAGAGTCTGGATGGCGCACTAGGATGGCCAGCACAAGCTTCTCACACACCGTGGCGGTGGCACGGCGGCGCTTGGGAGGACGGGTGGCAGGGCGAGCTGGGCGAGAGAGCAGTGGTGTAGGCGGGTCGCTGGCGCGGCTAGGCGACGTAATGGAGGTTGTGTGTTGAGCGACTGAAACTTAGCACGGGGCCATGAGACGATAGGCCGCCTAGTAGCCAGTCGCCGCCAGCCCATCGCCAGCCGCCGCCCGTCGTCGCTCATCCCCGCAGTGCCTGGCCCGGTCGAAGAGAACACGCTGCCTCCGCCCCTGGGCCCTTGGCTCCTTGCTTGGGCGTGGGCGGCCCGTTGGCCGGCGAGGGGAACTGGCCCTATAATTATATACACGCGTTGGCCCGCCTTCACCATCCCCTCCGCCCACAATTGCGAAACCCTCCCACTCTCCCTCGCTTGCTCCCTCGTATCCTGACTCCTACACATCATTGCCTGGGTCCCGCTTGACACTGATCGCCGCATTGATCCTGGTCCTGTCTTGCGTGCACGCGCAATCCGCATCCCTGCACACGGCCCAGCACTTGCTCTCACCACCCACCGCCTCCCCGCCTCCCACCCTCTACTCATTCCCTCCACTCTGGCTTCTTCTGCACTTTGCCCGCCGCAGTCATGAACATCAACAAGAAATTCGACCGCCTGAAACAATGGACAAACGAGAAGATGGGCGCAGAGGCCCGCACTGGCCTGTCCGAAGAGTTCAAGGCCCTCGAGATAGAGATGAACTTGCGTCATGAAGGTATTCACCATGTCGAGCACTGCGCCCAACTCCCCAAACCTCTGTACTAATCCCCGCTTCTAGGCATGGACAAGATGCATAGCGCCATGGCGCTCTACGTCAAGTCCCTATCCAAGCGAGCAGAGGGCGCCGACAAGGAGAAGCAACTTCCAGGTGGCCATTTGGGCTCCTCTATGGTCACCCACGGCGAGGACTTTGAGCCAGACTCCGAATTCGGCACCTGCCTTTCATGTACGCCCTCCTACAAGTCACACCATGCTTCACCATGCTAATCTCAAATAGCGCTGGGTCGAGCAAACGAGCGTCTGGCAAGAGTACAAGAGACATATATACAGAGCGCTACCTCGACATGGTTAGAAGGCCTGGAGCGCTCTCTGGTCCAAATGAAAGAGTACCAGGTATGGCACCGCCTGGTCACACGACAGCGGTTGTTACCAAAGCTAACTCTGTTTAGGCTACCCGCAAGAAGCTCGAGCAACGTCGCCTGGCCTACGATACCTCGCTTGCAAAGATGCAAAAGACGAAGAAGGAAGACTTCCGCATGGAAGAGGAGCTCCGCTCACAAAAGGCAAAGTACGAGGAGACCAGCGAAGAGGTCTTCCGGAGGATGCAGGACATCAAGGAATCAGAAGTCGACATGGTTCAAGACCTCACTGCTTTCCTCGAGGCAGAGCTGAGCTACTACGATCGCTGTCGTGAGATCTTACTCAATGTCAAGCGCGAGTGGCCCGTTCAGTAAGCAAATATTGATCAGCATACTATGCAATCAAACGCTGACGCATTGTGCAGGGACAGCAGAGCTACGCCATCACGTCCCGCTCGCTCTCGGTCCAACACTGCCCACGGTTACGCCGAACGTTTCAACCCCGTCGAGGAAGAGCCGGAGCCTGAAGTGCCACGAATGACCATTCCCAAGTTGACTACGCAGCGAAGCCGCTCGCCGGGTCCTAGCCATTCCCCCAATACCTATGCTCTGCGTCCTTCCATCAGCCGCACCTCGACCTACGACGATTCCAACGGTTACCGCGATGACTCCCCTGCCCGCAAACTGTCTCGCGTCCCTACCGATTCTTCCGTCATTTCATCCGGTCGCAACAATCTTCGTCCAGTGCGCCAAACAAGCGGAAACCAACAGAACGCTTTTGCCGACGACTATGACGACGATTACGCGCAATCAAATGGAAACAGTGGGCACAGGCGTGACAGATCACCTCCCAGCCCGGATACGGCTTCGTCGGTTGGCAGTGCACGCGGCAATGTCATGTCTCGAGCTGCCAGCTGGACCGTAGCGGAACAGGGCGGCAGCGCCAAAAAGGCTCCGCCGCCACCGCCGCCATCCAGGTCCAAGAAGCCCCCGCCACCTCCCCCACCAATGAAGCGAAGTGCACTGAGTGAATCTACAGTGACTCGCTACTAGCACCCTTTTTGGCATGTGGGTTTGGGGACTCGCATTCTCATCATTATCGTCGTCACAAGACTGCTGTGCAGTCTGTATTTGGCGCACTAAAACAGCGCACTAATACCTCTTATGTCTCTCTCTTTCCCTGTGCGAGGCATGTGTATTTGTCTATGTGTCTGATATATTAACCTCTCTTGCGGCGTTTCCTCCTGGTTCAAGAATTCGAGTCTTTTTTTTTTGCTCCTTGGATGTCGTTTTCAACTCGTTGACAATGGATAAGACAAGGAAAGGACAGGGTAGGGTAGGGCAGGGCAGGGCAGGGCAGTCGGGTCCTCTTTTTTTCCCGTTCCATATTGCAAATGCATAAAACATAGAATGTTGACACAATCGAGTCTGTGTGTATATATTTCCCTTTTCTTTCTCTTTTTTTCTTTCTGTTTTCTAGGCTCAATTCGGTAAAGCAAAGAAAACAAGTTGTTCTCCATCGTTGCGTCTACTCGAAAAGTTGTTTGCGCCATAATGTCGTTGCTTCGTGTACTTCGTGCCTTCGCGTTTTGTACTCGTATCAGGAATTCCTCCTCCAACCCCTTTCCCCTTCTCGGTCTAGGAAAGAACTTGTAACAAGGTTTATTTGCTCAAAAGCCCAAGTGTTGAAATAGGACTAGCTCGCCGTCATCATGTTTGTGTGTAGTCGTAGCCTAATCCCCTTATGTCCGGATACGAAGCTCGAGCCGAGCGAAAGAGAGACATCTATGGTACATATGGATGCACAAAAACGAGGCAAATCTAATAACAGCTCCGTGTTCTATTTTGGTGTATGGGTTGTTTCTATCAATGGATACGGAAATAATCTGTCTCTTTTTTTTTTTTGAGTGTATCGGTTTTGCTGGTTCTCCTAGTGAGCAAACATTATGAACTGGTTCAAAAGCTTTCTTTCTCGTACCTAAGATACGGTGAAGAATTGGGCATTCCTTTTTTTTTCTACACCATTCATTGAGGCTGTTGCTGTGATGGGAAATTCCAGTTTTCCTATTTGCCACGTTAGCTGTTTGACCTGTTTTATGTGCAAATAGAGACGTCAGACAGAAACTTACCCATTGCTGCAAACCCCCGTTCGGACTCCCAGTCCCGAACTCGGCGTGATGACTCGCCGTATCCACTGGCACAAAAATAGCACCTCCCGTGTCTTGTGCACCTGCACCTCCCATCCCAGCCCAAACATCAAAGTCATCTGGTGTAACACCGTTGCCTGTACCATTTCCACCACCGCCGTTCAAGCTCCCAAGTATACTATCAAAATCGACATTCAACCCATCTAACGTGCCAGTGGTAGGCGTCCGTTGCAACTGCCCATGAATGTGTGACGACGAAGACTGTGTATGCTGGTGTCCGCCACTGCCAAATCCAGGACTTGTGACGGAGCCGCTAAATGACGGTAGAGGCTGCAATGTGGGGTGCTGTTGGGGAGCAAGCTGTTGGCGTTTTTTGTTGAATCCTTTCATCACGTAAAAGGCTTCCAGGTTCTCTTTTACGGTGAACAACAGGTCGGAGCAGCGTTCTCGCACCCCAACGCCGTAGCAGTGGCCGAAGATGTGATCGATGATGGTTGCCATGCGCTCTTTTCGAGGAAGGTCAGGGGTGCGGTAGAGCTCGGTCAAGAGAAGCAGCACAGCGTGATATTGCTGGTATGTTGTTGAGTACCAGGCCCATGGAGCGAGTGACGGCAGTGTATCTAACGTCGCACCGATTTCGAGTGTTGTCAAGGCGGCTGAAAGAAGAACATCCCGGAGCCGGTTTTCCGACTCAGATCGTGGCTGAAGTGAGGTTTGGGGGAGGTGGCGGTAGAGCAGCATCGAGTCGCAGCGGGACATAAGTAGGGTTGCGACAAGGCCTGCGTAACGCTGGATCGGGACATTCGCATCGAGATATTGTAAATACTTTGACTGGATCTGGCGTTTCCTTGCTTCCACCCGCGCACGTAGGTCGTGCAATGTGATGTGCTTACGATCCATTTCGATTCTGCCGCGAAAGATGAGACGGTGGATTTCATTGCATTCATACCTGATCAGCGATAGTGTGACGTCTGACCAGCCATTTCTCGAAGTAGGGTTCTGCTGCCAGCTGGGGCTGCCAAACTCGAATACGTCGTCGTCAACGTTCAGTGGCAGAGCAATGTCAAAGTCGTCTGATCGAATGGATGGATGGGGACCTTGGGCCTCTGCAGTCTTGAAATCTAGAAAGCAAATCTGGTACCATAGTAGAGATCGAACATGCCGTTGCAGGGGAGTCAAGCTGTTAGCTGAGCTATGGCTCATGCGATGAATACCTATGCACTGTGCTAGACGAACGAGCGCGCCTACTACAACAGATGTCGCTCGAGAAATTTGGGCTCGACAAAGGGGTATCTGCCATGATCAACAAGTGCCAAGCATTGTAGTTACAGCTCAATGACATACCAAGTAAATAGTCAAAGCTTGTAAAGTGCGTATGTTAGACGTCTTCGCCCAATTGGCGCGAAGCAGCGCTCGTTCAGTGGCCTTTTGTAGCCTCAAAAATAAGTCTTCTTTTGTAATGCCAAATTGCGACTTGGCCTGCAGTGGGGAAACAGAAGCAGCTGCAGCCATGCACACTGCAAGAATCAAAGCAGTGCACGAGTTCTGATTTGGATTACCAATCTCAACATTCATCCAGAAGCGTTCAAATAAGCGCTTGAAGGAGGGTAGATGCAAGACATGGGCGAGTGGGCTGACTGCTTGAGCATATCTTTGAAACAGGGCTTCTGCTTCCATCTTGGTTGGTAGCTGCGGGGCATCCACATCGTCATTTTGACGAAGAGAGAGTGAGCCGCCCAATAGCAAATTTAAAGAAGGTGCGAGTGAGGGCATTTGCTCCGCCGATAAGAGGGCAGAAGACTGGGCAGCCCTTTGGCCCGCGACTGAGGAAGACGGGGTGAAACTCTCCGACAAAAGCTTGCCGAGCTGCACAACATTTCAGTTTGGGTTCGAAAAAAGGGACAAGGGGATAAGAAACAGAGATGATGCAAAGACAGCACAGGGCGCGTGAATGGGGCAGAAAATACCTCTTCGGCGTATTGAGGACGAAAGAATCCAGTAATGTTTTCACAAATGATCATCCTCCCGATTCGGATGGTGAGATCAGTCGCAATCTGGTCCTCATCGTCGTTTTCGTCCTCGTACACATCATCCTGCATCTCTTCAGGCTCGGCGGGCAGTCTCTCCCAGGCATCTGTTTCGGGCTCGACATCCTGCTGATAGGCCTCCCACTCGTAGTCTCGCGGCGGAGTGCCAGGCGTGGTGGTGTCGACAGAATTGGCGGCGTCCTGGCCCTCGGGCACACTTGCACTGCTCTGCGTGCGCACGGGGAGATTCTTGGTCCAGTCTGGAACCGTGACGCCAGTGCCACTCTTGCTCTGGGCGCGCTCCCGCTGTTCCCTCTCTTTCTTGCGCGCAGCGCTCTCAGGGACGGTGATGAAGACACAGTCGCGGCCAAAGGCGGTGCAGTTTTGGCACGGATGCGTTTTGGAGCATCGCGACTTACGGGTGCGACACTCGACGCACGAATTGATGGGGCGTGGATTTCTCCGGCGGACCACACGAGACTGCAAGACCTGACCTTGTTCTGGCATGTCTCACGATCTTCATGTTTGCGCCATGGGGTCAGAGGTGGGAGGATGGCTGAGGTGATGGAGAAGAGCAATCGGAAGTCGGCCCGTGAGAATCCCGGCCGACTTTAACGCCAGCTGGATTGGCTGGGCAGCGCTGCACGTGTTCAGCCTTGTCGGACGACTGACCCTCTTGGCCGCGAGCGGCTGAACGCAGACTTTTCGCCGCCGTGGGAGCCATGCAGGTACTGGTGGGGCAGACATCATCAGGCAGACAGACGGGGACGCACACGGCCTTGGTTGCACCTTGGTTGCATATGTTGAGCACCACTATCGACCTATCCATGCATGCACCCTTCAAGCACTACCGCCTCGCTTCAACGCCAAACACCAGACCCTTGCTGGCTGGGTCCAATCCTACAACCCGCTTTTATCATGCTGCTTGGGCACCACTGTCAATACGAGAACATAACAACATCATCATCTGCCCACCTCACGCTTGAGCCGCGCCGCAGCTGATGTCGCCGGCGGCTCGGGCCATGAGTCGACCGCGTCCTCGACCTCTTCGAGGAACGAAGTGCTGTTATGCACCGTGGTGCCCCCAAGCACCACACGAACGCCTGGCGAGCTGGCATTGACTTGGGCAACCATCTTGGCTTCCTCATATGTCGTACCACCTACCATGAAGATGATGATGTCCTGGGGCTTGTCCTTGGTCGACCCCCCGCCCTCTACGAACGGATAGAGCTGCTGGCTCAGGCGTCCCTTGATCAGATCCTGCAGAGTAGTTTCCAAGCGCGGCGAATGCTGCGTGTATACGTTCTCTACACCCTTCAAGCCTTTGAGTCGATCTCGTGCACCACCAAAGAAGGAGCCCGCTTGGAACAGATCAGGCACCCCTCCTGCCCCGGTCGTGGCCTGCAGCGAGTCGTGATATGTCATGAGCTTTGTAATGAGGTTGACGCGGTGTCGTGATAGCCCGCCAGCAACAGCAAGCAAATCAAGCAGCATGGCGGTTGAGTTAGAAGACGTCTTGGAGTAACGCAAAGCGTATATGGCGACCAGCCTCAGCTTGTTGTTCGCCGGCACATTGGGGTCCTGTATTATCTTCTGCAATGACTTGACATCGTTGGAATGGTTATCTGTGCATGCCAGACTTTGCTCAAGCTCACTGATGTCCAGCAGACTTTCCTCGCCAACCCGTCTGCTCAGCTCGCCGACTAGTGTGACATGCTTTGTGACGTTACCGGAGAGCTTGCGGAACTCTGGGAAGTCTTCAATGAAGCGCTTCATGTCTGCTATCGAATCAAGCTTCTGGGACCCTTGCTGCTTGGACGCGAACTGCTCGACGTATTCTTTTGCGTTTTGGCCTAGGTCACCAAAGTTGAGATACATGTTCTTCTTGAAGAAAGGATCTTGGTCTTGAGACAAGACAATCTCCTTGAGCTCAGGACGTATGTCCGGCACGTCTCGCAGGTCTACCCTCCCGTTGTGTATACCAAGCAGCTCATGCACCATTGCCTGATACGTCCATTGCGTCAACAGTGGTGTGACAGGGTCGTCTCTGCGATCGACTATCAAGAGAATGGGCGGTGTGTCTGTCTTGCGGAAATCGAACAGTTGGTCCTCCTGCGTCATATGGTACCGGACCTCAGTCGCCAGCTTCTTCACGAGCAGACTGTTCTTCTGGTATCGAATCAAAGGCTTCTTCTTGAGCGACAACAGTAGCGCCATGACAGCCTCGGTCGACCTCTGCAGAGCATCCTGATTCCAAGAGTCTGGGCTCGTACTCCATATGCGGTGGTCGGGAAAGCTGAGATTCAGGGACATGAGGTCGGGGTTGATGACAAGGAAGTCTGCGAAGTATTCCTGAACGGCGCGCACAACCTCATGGTCGTCTGCTTCGGCGAGGCGTTCGAGCGATGATTTCTTGATGATGTTGCTAAAGTCTGCGCGTATCAGCCACTGCATGTAGCCTCCTTCCCCTCACAGGAAACATACATATGTTGTATTCACCGTATTTGGGCTCTCGTAGTTCTTCGATCAGACTCTGGATGGATTCGGGCGAGGGTCGCACAAAGCACAAGCATCGGAGGTGTCGCATCTTCTCCCGTTTCTGGTTGTCCAGACGGCTACCGCAGCATTAGCCATATACCGCATCATGGGTCGAGAGGGAGCGGTACTCGGTGAGGTAGACCTCATGGTTAAGGAGGGCGGATTGCGTCGTGGCAGTGGAGACGATCGAGACCTATACAGAATAAGTCTCCATTGCATAGCTACTTGGTAGAGCAGACAAACCCACAGTCTCGTTGTCGAGCAGGAGGATCTTCATCTTGGCCGCGGAGGTGCCTGCGGCCGCACTGTCTCCGACTGACACCATTTTGGTGATGTAGCCGGAGACGGCTTGGATGACGTCCATAGCAGCGGATGGTTCCTCTTCTTCTTGGAGGGCTATGCGAAGTCTTGATGCCACAAATCAACAATGTCGTGGTGTTGCGCGCTCGTCCATAGCGACGCGGTAGTTGTACGAGCTAGCTGGGACGTGGCTCAAGCGCGACCCCAGGATACAGCTAGCCACAACCCCCGCCGAGGCCACCTCCGGTATTCTCCCGGGGTATCTGCAGAACGCCTCATATCCTGCATCTAGAAAGCTCCCACTCTGAGGTAGTATCACAGACTGCTATGGCGTTTAATTGGGGCGATATGGAAGTTGCGCTGCACCAACAAGCGCCGGGAACCCCGCTGCAAGTGGAGCGGGGCATTTGGATATAGTAATCATGCCCAACCCAAAAGGTAACCATCATGCTAAATGCCTTGTCCTCATATTCATAATAGCTATCCAACAGATATGGTGTGCATGTACTTAAGCGGAGGTGGTCAGCACTTGACACCTGAGTGCGTTTTGTAAGCAGATTGTCGCTTCGTCATCAACAAGCCGCTTGCTGCTTCGTAAAATGGATAGGAGGTCATTCTGAAGACTGACAAGCCTGTGACGACATCCACAAAAGCTATATAAGCTTGCTGTGATGTCCATGCATCTAGGCACACACTCAACAGTTGTCCTTCTCTATCATCCACCTTCCAGGATACTAATACCTCAAACTCGATCAACATGCCAAAACTCTTCATGTAATCGTGTCTATTGACTGAAAAAAATACTGCCTGCTAACCAATTGCAAGCACGGGCGCAACTGGATACATTGGAGGCGATATCCTCTATGCCGTTGCAAACACCTACCCAGACCTTGAAATTACAGCCCTGGTCCGCAACAGCGACAAAGGCGCCAAGATCGCTGCGAGATACCCCAAGATTCGCCTTGTCTATGGCACACTCGACAGCACTGAGCTAATTACGACGGAAGCTTCCAGTGCCGACATTGTTCTCAACTGCGCCGATTGCGACCATGTAGCTTGTGCTGAAGCCTTGGTCGCAGGTCTTGCTCGCAGTGGGCGAAAATCATATCTCATTCACATCTCCGGCTCTGCCGTCGTTTCATCCCCTGACTTTGTGGAAAATACATACGGCATTAGTCGTGAGAAGGTCTACGATGACTGGGATAACATCACTGAAGTCACTGTTTCTCTTCCAGACACGGCCTTCCACCGCAACGTTGACAAAATTATCCTTGGCTCTAACGAAGCGTCAGCGGGCAACATCCAGTCAGCCATCGTTTGTCCACCAACGATCTATGGGCCCGGCCGTGGTCCCGATAACAACCGTAGCATTCAAGTGTATGACATGGCCAAGGCAACTTTGGAACGCATGAAGGGTTTTGTTGTTGGTGAGGGCCTCAACCGGTGGAACGAAGTCCACGTTCAAGATCTTAGCGAATTGTTGCTCGCCCTGGTAACAGCCGCTCTATCGCCAGATGGCGGCAAGGCTAGTTGGAACAAGGAAGGCTACTACTTCGCAGAGAACGGAGAATTCTATTGGGGTGATGTGGGACGCAAGATTGGCGAGATTGCTTTCAAGAACAAACTTATCAACCATGAGGGAATTGACAATCTGACCAAAGAGGAGGCTGATGCGCTGAGACCTCTTGGCAGCTTCCTTTGGGGCACCAACTCTCGTTGTACCGCTATCAGAGCCAAGAAGCTGCTTGGATGGACGCCCAAGCAGAAGGGCCTGTTTGACCTGCTGCCAGAAATTGTCAACGATGAAGCTAAGCTGCTAGGCCGCATCTTGGGTCATGCCCAGGAGGCTGCTGAGGGAAGAATCTTGAAGTAGATATTGGTGTACCTTGAAAATTGCACGCATAGTATAGTGTTATGACGTTAGCAACAACAGCAACACAACGATTTCTGTACCACTAGGAGCGGACTGACCAGATTTTGCGTGAAGCCGCGGAGACTCTGAATTTGTTTTTAGCTGAGTATATCTAGCTTCCTCGGATTCGCGCTGCCGCTCCTCACCATGAACATGAACCTCGGCAAAGCCATCTGTATTTACGTCATGCATCCCAACCTCCAAATACCACATTTATCCTCTTTGGTAGTATTTTGAGGGTCAGAAACTGCCTCTCTGCAATTTTCAACTCCTATATCGATCATAATTTGGCTAACCAAAATGCCTCTCTGCACGTTGCATCTCTTGGCGCTCCACGACACAACACCGAATCCCATTCTCACATTCCTTTCTGCGCTCAAGTCGGCGAATGTCTCACCCCTAGTCGTATCACGTGTCATCCGCTGGATAATTCTCCCTTCCAAGCTATCAACTGAGCATCTCCTCGCCAGAAATATACAGTGGGATCTCCTTCTCGTTTTACCAAACACAGAGGCTCTACCCCCAAAATTGAACAACCTCGTGCAACATCACTGGAGTGTAACAGCCGGTGTGCCGTCCCGCTTGATCCAAGACTTTGCCTCCAAGAACGACAAACTCCTGCATCCAAACCCCAGCGCCGTACCCAAATCCCAGGACCACTTGGAGAAAAAGACAACGCAGTCGAGTCAAAGCCTAGAGCTAAGCGAGGAACTGAACAAATGGATTCAGAAATTCGTCAGCAGTGGTGCTAAAGAGGGAAAGGGCGCAGTGTCAATGTTCAATCTGCTTGCCTTCAATTCCGGAATGAAACAAGAATACCTCAAATACGGCGCTGCGTTTGCGAAGTCTATTGGCTCGAGACATGGTGGCAATGCCAAGATCGTAGGAAACGTAACTCATGTCAATGATGAGCCCATTACGAAGGCCTCAGGTAGCAGCGTTGGCAGCAATGGGGAAGTATGCGGCGGTACGGATGATTGGGATGAGATTGCGTTGGCGCATTACCCTAGTATTCTGCACTTTAGGGATATGCTAGCGAGCGAGGATTACCAGGAGGTGAACAAGAGACATCGAGTACCCAGTTTGAAGGACACATGTATTTTGATGACAAGCGAGATTGCAGTGGAACAGTTGCTGGGAGAGGGTAATGACAAGGCGAGATTGTAGTTTAAGGTGAGTAGTGAGAGAACAGTCAACTAGCTATATGTCCTGTTGATGGGATGGAGCAGGATCATGATAGCTCAATTCATGCGCTATGCTTTCTTGCCTATACAAGCGACCGGTTTTCCTCTTTGACTCTGACGGCGGAATATAATAACATATGACTCGATTGCCGTCACAAAGCGCCATCCTATATATTTCACTAGATCATGGCTTCCGAACCATATTCATTAAATCAAAACACAGACACATCATAGCACTAGCACCACACTCTCAGCTCTCCAAATCAACCACCAACTCCTTCAAAACCACCCTTCCGAACCCTTCTCCAGGAAATGCCTCTGTCTCCTCCCACACTCCCCAACTCCGCCATCCGCCCCTCAGACCCAGCACACTTGGCAACACCCAATTCTTTCTCTCCTGCTGCGTCATCCACTCCTCACAGAGCACCTCTCTCAACTCCAACTTCCTTTTCCACACCTCTTCGTCCTCTCCCGTCACCTTGAGCAAAACAGGTCCTCTATCTTCTCCATATTCAAAGGCAAACCGCCGCCGATGCAAAAGACACACATCCGCATGACCGTTTCGGATACAACGTGTGCAGCTGGGGTATTTGCGGGAACAGGGGAGGTGCAGGAGGATGCATTGGAGACAGGATGTAAGCGAGACAAGACGTACTCTTTCTTCTTGCTCGCAGAGATGTGAGGGTATGGTAGCGCCAGGCTGATCTGAGGATGCATTGTGAGTGTCAAGTGCGATTGTCAGGCCAGGATCTTGGGTCAGGCCAGGATCTTGGCTATTTGCAAAAATTGCCTCACGGTGCTGGCTGTAGACGGTTGAGGTGTCGCAGTCAGCGTATTGCGGGTCGTAGTCTGAGGACTGAGTATACTCAGACTGCGGATTCTTCTCCAGAAGCGTGTCGAAGACGGTGTTTGCCGAGAAGGACGTATCCGTTGGGGAGTTCTCGTCAAGAATTTTGTTCAGGCACCGTGGAGGCGTACAGGGTACAGAGGTTTCATTGTGGATTTGGGGAATGCCATCGTCTGCAGTTTCAGTGTCTGAGAAGTCACAGATATCGATTGCCTCCAACCATCGCTCAATTGTGGCGTAAGATTGTGTTTGCATAGTAATTGGCTTTGGCAATTCACGAAGGTTCATAATAGTCAAGTTGGTTGACGGTGATAAGTCAGGCTTGGAAAGGGTCAGAACTAGGGCCTGGGTAGCCGAGGTGAGAGCGCCAGCCAGTGAAGTGATCCGCACTCACGGTGATGATGAGCCCACCAATAACCAGAGTCAAGGGGACAAGAAAATTAACTATGAGACTATGAGTTTGACTATGAAAGTCGAAGCAATGAAATATCAGATCGTCGTTTGTGGAGCTTAGACGAAGTCCTGAAATAAAGCATAAGTCAATAAAGGGCTGAAGGACAGAAGGCTTGAGCATACAAAACTTCTGAAGGTTATCTGAGCTCTTTTCACCATACCCTGATCTAACCCGCTCAATCCGGCTTGCAAAGTCTCGCTGGTCTTAGTCACCTCGTATTGACACCCCTCACTAAGTCAAACCCTCTAGTCCAGTAACACGAAGCCTCGCCTCCCAAACCTCCTCCACAATTTTGAACGCCTGCTTCCATTCATCCCAGTCTTCTACTCTATCAGAACAGAGCCACCTACCCCCCTTCACACCAACACTCTGTATGTATTCTTCATCATCCGGCTTGTCACTTCCCTCGAGACGTTCCAGTGTTGGATAATTTGAATACGTGATCAGCCCGTACATCTCCAGGTCTGCCTGTTTGCACGGTGTAAAGAGCATCTGTTTCGCATCTTGCATGCATACTTCTTGGCGATATGTGTAGCTCCGAGCCGGTGTAGAAGAAACGTAGTACCCCAATGCATGCCTGCCATCATGATAGAACGATGGTAGGAAAAGTACAACTACAAGGTCATCGATTCCTCTACGCGCTTTATGTGCGATGTCTTCTGCCAGCACCCCGCTTTGTAATATTGGTAGCTGGCTTGTGGGTGGTAGATTCGGCAGGTGGTTCAATACGGACTGGAAGTTGATGAAGGGTAGGTTACGCTGAGCTATGCGTGTTATAGCTAGGAAGACGGCAGGGTTGGTAGCTGTGCATGTGTAGATTTGGTACTCATAGAGGGCGAATGAAGAAGGTGGGGCGGGTGCCTTAGAGTAACTTGTTCCTCTGTAGTCAGCATGCTGCTCTTCCTCAATTCCATTTTGTTCTTCATCGTCAATGTCTCGCAAGCCGGGCTTTGTTGATCCGCTGCAACGATACGTATCTGAGTCTGTGTAGACTGGCTCATAGTCCACTCGTATACGGAGTTGGTGACGGTAGTGTTCGAGACCTGTAAGCTTCGTCGCCATAGCGGCCTCCACACTGTTCACTACCATGTGGTCCCGGTGAGAATCCGATGGGTAGCTCGTCAGAGATTTAGACGTTGCGAGCGTCAGACCTGGTGAAGGTGCTGGGAGAACTTTTTTGGGTGTGCGCTGGACGATGACTTCGACCGTTTTCCTGGAGTTGGTCTTCTGAGACCCAGAGTCGGCGGCAGAACGCTTTGCCTTAGGCATGATATCAGTGCGAGGTTGGAGAGTTTTTGTGATCAGAACAGCATTTCTGAAATGGAAAATCAAGATAGATGTCAGTGAGGTAATTGTATTCAGTGGTAGATCTTGTGATAGTGTGTCAAGAATGGTATTGCAACTACGAATAGCAGACAGGGTCTGTGCGTAGAGAGCGTTTGCAGCCTATGATGTGCTGCGCAACGACAACACTACGCAGATCTATGGTTCATACAACCGCTATTACTACTAATCAGAATCGTCATCCGTATCTTGTCCAAGCGTTAGTGATATCTTATCATCGTCGCTATCATCGTCGGCGCTTCCTTCATCTGGATCAGGAAGTTCAGGAATCACAGAAGCGGTGCTCGTGGTTGTGAAATCAGAAGTCGCCGACGCTGTCACATCGATAGGAGTGTTCTTAGAAGCTGATGTAGCTGCAGGGATAGGCGGTATGAGGTGAGTGGACTGCAGCTTGTCTTCATCCGTTCTCGCGCGCTTCGAAGGCGACTGAGGGCTTTCGTCGCCTATTGGACGCTTTGAGTCGCTGGACGCCGAAGTTTCTGGGAAAGAAGAAAGCTTTGAACCTATGCCTGCTGGGGCTGGCCTCGAGGAGACGGCTGCGGATGCGCCAGCATCTGGTGCATCTGCCATAGCGAAATCTTTCACTGCGGTGCCGGTTTCTTCCCCTAAGGCTTGCGGCTCAATCTCCTCTTCTTCGTTCTCTTCCACTCCTTCCTCTTCTTCAACGTCCATACTATCCTCTCCATCGTCTATATCCAGGTCCTGGCCACCTACGCGGATCACTGGCATCCGTGGCCTCAGCATGCCCTCAACGTCCTTATCGGCAGAGAAAGATCGAGCCATCAGAGGCAAAATGCTTGCTGCAGGTTTGCCAAACTTCTTGCTTGGTGGCGGGTTCAGCACGCTAGCTACCATTGCTTCTTTGTGCTGTGTAAGAACGGCGGTACGGTCCAGGCGCGCGCGCATGGAGTCGGACAGATATTGCACGCGAATATTCGAGAGGAGCGTAGGAAGCAGATCGTAAGCAGCTTGGGATAGTCCTGTGAAGCCGGCAAGGGAACTGCCAGTTTCTTTGGAGTTGCTCAAGAAGGCGTCAGCATTTGCAGTAGTCTGTGGTTGTGCGTTGCCGTTCCCCTTTGTTTGGCTAGAGACCTGCTTGACTGTGCCGCTAGTCGTTGCCGGAGGAAGCAGGTCGTCGCAGCAAGAGCGGATGAGAGGCAAGAGAGAGTCAATAACAGACTTGTGGAGTGTGACTCCTGATCTCTTCAGCAAAACTGACATCGCAACGTAGCATGCCGTTCTGACTTGTACAACGTCCTTCTCTGCATTGAAAACCCAGACAAGCTGATCAATAATGATTGGGTCCAATGCAACGGTGCTCGACTGTGACCTATGTGCCAGTGCCAAAAGCACTTCAATCGCTGCAACGTGGACGTCTGGGAGTAATAGCCAGAGATTCTCTCGCTCTTCCTTGCTAACCTGTGCGTTTAGTCGAACGTTGTTCTGGAAACTTTTCGATGAAGACGCAGGAATGGTGAGGAAAAGTATCCTCGAAATCAGGTCAATTACCAAACCGACGTCCAAATAGACAGTGCTTGTAGTAGGGCTCTCCATGTACTCTTTTACCAGATGCAAAAGTCCGACCAATCGTTCACCACCAGCAAAGATACCTGACCATTGTGAGAGGCCTAAGCTGGGCTCTAGATCCTGAACTTCATCCTCGATGGTATGACCATTTGTCAAAGGTGCTTCACGAGCAGAAGATTGCCAGTCTTCCACTACAGCACGGAAGACAAGATCAGCAGTTTGATGAGTGCTGTTCACAGCGCTCTTCAAGGATTTTGTCCAGTCCTCTCCGGACGTGCCCTTTGGCGCGCAGTGGGGCAATTGTACATAGAGCTGGCGCGCGGCTGCAGCAATTTCGGAGGACGCTCCATACTTGGTGCCAGCTGTCACTTCTTCACTTAACTGCGTGGATGGTGTTGGCGCGATTAAGCGCCCCAGGAGCGGGTGCAGCTGCTTGAGGTATGATCGGAAGACTGTGGGATGGCGTGGTAGCAGTTGGTTGAAACTCTCCAGGACAACCTCCAACAAAGATGCCGGTGTAGAAGCCGCGTTAGCTATCTGTATTCCAGATTGAACAAAAGGTGTAAGAGATGGCGTTGTGATTTCGCGGACCAGGGTCGGATACTCTCTAGTCAGGCAAAAGATGCGTGTTAGGGTGATGATACACAGCTTCTTTGACGACGGTGGGTCGGGCTTGTTCAGGAAACCTAAGAGACCGCGTACCCAGGGCAAACTCTTCTGCAGAGTCTCCCAGCCTCCGACCTCGATGGTCGCTTTGATCAAGACAATGGCGCACCATCTTCCATGAGGAGTGCGATCCTGGAGCAGAGTCGAGAGTAGAGTCCGGTATTTGTGTACGGCCACGGAGTATTCTGAGGATGTCGCTTTTGTGCCCGAGGCCTGAGGCAAGGAGAGGATAGTTCTGCAAGAGCCCAGGGATGCAGCAATAGCAGGCACGTGTTGAGGAAGCTGGGAAGTTGGCGTGGACGAGATGCGGAAGCTGAGCGCTCGCAGCGTCGACAATTCTGCGGCTATGGGCGCCATGGTGCTTTCTCTCTTGTCGATTTAGAGCAATTAATCCAGCTCGTCCCTCACGAGCAGGATGTCTGAATTGATAGATGGTAGCAAAAAAGTTCAGACCTCGGCGTTCGCGTCGGGCCGTGTGACGCTAAGGCGACAGGGATGAGCCCGCTAACTTGGCTGGGTGGGACCAAGAGCTGCAGGTCGGTCAGTGACATGTGGAAGGCCATGGCCGACGTTGTCGCATGAAATATTGCTGCTCGAACATGACTGTACAGGCATTGCGACTTTGCGTAGTGCCAGAGCCGTATCTTTAGCATCATGGTGGTATGTCAACACGTTGCTCCAGTTGCACAGAGAGCAACCACCCCCAACACAACGTCATGCTCCGCGCCGGAAACTTACAGCAGCACAGAACGCCCCTGAGAACGAGAAAGCGAAGCGCTACATACAGCTGCTGGACGAGGCAAGATGTGCTGGACGATGGGCAGATATCCCTGAGCTGTGCAGGAAGGTCGAGAAGCACGCACCGCACCGCAAATGTCAGCAAAACCTGTCGATTTGGACTTTGTGAGGGCTAACGCCGGTTCAAGGCCTCACCCTTACAGCGCGATCGGAAGCACAGATAGCAGCCTATAGCGCACAGCGCCCCTCGAGCACTTCTTCCACCGCCTCTACTGGTCTGTCGCAGATTGTACCGTCGCTGCTCGCCGTCATCGACGAAGATGGAACGCACGACCAAGATGTATTTCAGGCCACCGTGTGTATCGGATGGACGCATTACGTACTTGATGAGCCTACTCTAGCAGTCTCAAGGCTTCCAAAGGATTTTGGAGTAGTAGCGACGGAGCTTTCTGGCGAGGCAGGAACGCTGCATGGATGGTCCAGAGTGTGCTTAGTCAAGGGCACATATCTTCGAGGTACAGGCAACAAACTTGTTTCCTAGAGGCATACCTTGAGATTGACACGATACAGGCTCGGCGCTCGAGAAGACAGGCGCAGTAGGTGAGGCAGTCTCGGTCTACTCGTCCATAATCCCCTGGATGTCCAGTGCTACAACTCCCAGCACCGAATCGGCCCAGTTCCACATGTGGGGTGAACACTCCATCGTCCGTCTTTGCCAATTGTCCGACCAGTCTACCAGCATTGGTGAGAACGTCGACGCGTTCGAGGCCCTGCGGACGTACCGGTACTGGGCCAAGTTTTGGGATGCCTCGTCCAAGAGCGGCACCCTCGATGTCGCCGACTCGGCACGGCACCGACGATTGGCATGGAAAGCATACTACGATTCTCTCTCTATCATCCTGCGTCGAAACCTCCCATACGAGCCCGAATCTACGCCTGCCAGCACAGAGAAGCCTACTTCACAATCTCGATCGGACTTGCGGTTGCGGCAGCGAGCAGAACTAAAGCGAGTTGAGACAATTTATGAAAACCTTTTGATCAAGGAGACGAAGTTTCCAAAAGCTAGCGAAACCAACCACGAAGTCGAGTCATGGGTAGACTCCGTCATGGACAACTGGCGCCTTCTCTGTGGCCCAACATGGTCTGATGAGGACCTCGGTGAAGGAGGCAAGGAGGGTGTTGCTCGAGGTGTGCTTGACGTAAGCGCTCCGGTCGTCACTTTTTTGCAACGTTACTGACTCTGTCCAGATTCTCTATCGAGCAGCTACGAAGACATACCACTCTACTCAAATACTACGTAATCTCTTTGTCGTCCACGCATCGCTTGCCGAGCCTGACTTGGCGTACAAAGCCTATGACGCCTACGTAGAAATCATCCAGAGGAACAAGGACCGGGCAGAAAAAAGCGGAGAACCGGAAGCAGGCATAGACGATGACGGCACCGTCTTGAGAACGTCGGCAGAAGCCATCAGAATGCTTTGTCGCTGGGGGTCCAAGAAGGAAGCCGAGAAAGCACTTGAGATTGGCCACAGTATCGAACACTGGCTAGAACAGGCAGAGCACCGTCGCTCGACAAATGATGGAGCCTCTATTACCTCGGCAGAACCAGTAGTTGAACCCACAGCCCTGGCAGCAGCATACTGTGCTATTGGGGTCAGCCAGGCTCATTGGGCGCGGCTAACTTACGATGTTGAACAACGCTCAAGCATCCAAGCCAAAGCTGTTCAGTACCTCCGCAAAGCTCTTTCGCCAAAGCTTGGCGACGAGAACAATGTTGAAGCTCTCTATGCGTTGGCCTTGGTGCTAGCAGAAGCACGAGACATTCCAGGTGCAATCAAGATCGCCAAGCGTGCCCTATCCTCAGCTACCAAAGACACAGCAATCAGCGCTGATGGAGTTTTATCCGATGGCATGATTAGCGAGTTCGGCCGAGAACGAAAGTTGATGCCAGTCTGGCACCTTTTAGCTCTATTACTGACATCGCGGTCTGATTTCGCCGCTGCTGAACGAGCTTGTGAGGCAGCTTTTGAGCAATTCGGTGATCCTACCGTTATGTTCGGCCGCGGCGACTCGGGTGCCTACCGCAGTGAGCATCTCAATGACGCTGCTGGCCAAGACACTCTGCAGTCAGGTGTTGTAGACCGCATGGAGCGTTTTGAGAAGAACAACATCTTGCAGATTAAGATGACGCAGTTGGCTCTCCTTGAAGTCACAGATGGTGCAACTGCTGCGGTAGATGGGTGTGACGAATTACTTGCATTATATGGGCGACTCTTTGGAGATCCAGCAGCCGATGTGATCAAGCCGCCAACACCTCCTGCAGCTTTGGCGCCGCCCAAGACTGCTATGGGCACTGGGCGAGGGAGCATCTTCCGTGGGCGTGGTTCAATCAGAGCACAGCAAGACAACGTCACTCGGAATGCGTCCGCCGTGAGCTCCAAAACAGCCACAACACAACCGGACCAGGCTCCAGCTATCCAAGTCAATAATAACGAATCCGCATCGGATCCAAATCAGCATCACCGGCACCATCTTTTCCACCACAAGCATGAGGATAGCCAGACCGGTGTCGTGCGAAGTCCCAGCAAGTTACGGAAGCGGCGTTCAGCTAGTATAGGTAGAGCCTCTGTCCCTGAGGTTGACCCAACTGCAGGAGTGCCACCACTTCCGGGAAGCATACCTGACGGCTCATCAGTGCCAAATGGCACCGCAGATTCTGCCATGCCACACCAAAACGCAGTTGCTGATGCCTCTACAAAGTCCACTGAGAACGGTGAGAGGCCTTTACGGCCCATTGCTCACAACCTTGACCATTCAGCTCCACCGCTGGCACATGCAGATCAACCACCCAAACAAGATACGCGTTTGCCGTCTCGCATTCCGCGCGCAGATTATGTACCTCCTGATCCTTACTTTTCGAAGATTCAAGAGCGTCGACAGAAAGTCTCGCTCCTGGTGGGCATATGGATCTTCATCTCAGGACTGTACGGAAGGGCGCAAATGTATCAAGATGCGAGAGAGGCCGTGGCAGAAGCGTTGAAGCTGGTCGATACATTCGAGGCAGAGGTATCTGTCGAGTCAACCACAGCCAAAGCACTTGCAGACAAGGGATGGGGTGGTGGAAAGAGTGTGGAGGAGCTATGGGCCGATGTGTTTTCCGCGGTGAGTGATACAAGTATTGTTATAAAGTATCTACTAATTTCTCGAAGCGCGGAGAACTACTTGCTGCACAATCAATGCCCCATGAAGCACGTGCAGACTTTGAGCGAGCTCTACAGCATTTCCCTGACCATCCTGAAGGTATTGTGGGCCTGTCAAACATACTTCTGGACATATACAACGAAACCATACCTTTGGAGCCGGTCAATGTTGCAGATACGCTGTCCCCGTCCCTCCCATCGTCAGCCTCTTCTACTCAAGCAAGTCCATCTATCTCAAGGTCGCAATACCTCACTTCACACACCCCTTCAGCTGAGAATCAACTGTCCCCACCTGAACTGACTCGCCTTGCGGCGCGTGATCGTGCTTTTGGGCTTCTGTCAACTCTCACAAAGCTTGGTGCCGGTTGGGATTACTCAGAGGCATGGTACGCGTTGGCAAGAGCTTACGAGGAGAGTGGGCAAATCGAGAAGACGAAGGAGGTGCTTTGGTGGTGCGTGGAACTTGAGGATACGCATCCTCTACGCAGCTGGAAATCCGTAACAACCGGGGGCTTTGTTTTGTAATATGAGCGCAGTAGTAGTACCCAGATTTCACGGGCTTTATACCCAAGCAAATTACACTATTTTGTGCAAAACATTGATGTCAATTCTGCTCTTAGTGGGTGGTATTTGATGAGATCATATATGCATGCATTAGAACCTGACGGTAGTCCCAACTAAAGGGACACCGATACTGAGGCTAGTTGAAGTATGTTACTATTATGATCTTCTTTATGCTTCAAAGCATGAGGGGTCACCATTACATGACCGTTACATCTCGTCATGATCTAATTGTGACAAACGTAGCCAGGTTCTCCTGAGATATTCTACCCAGTCTGCCAATAATCGCAAGACACAGGTAGTCAAGCTTGGTAGCGAAGACAACAACCCAGCCCTATTAATGTTGGAAGATCATTGAACAGGGCTCAGGGTCTACAGTCTCTGTGTTGGTTGGGAGGGCCACAATCGCTGCTGGACACGCTTCCTCCGCAAGGAATTCATGTTCTTCGGTGAAGGCGAGGGCTGTCACAGCAAGCGCTGTCTACGGCGCTTCGCCCAAACTGTCGTTCTTTCTAATGTGAAGGCTGACCATTTCATATCGCTGTCAACAATATCCCAGTAAAGAACTCGCTGTGCTACCTCGACTGCGCAGTTCTAGAACGATGGGTTTTGCAAGGCTCTCACGCCCACCTTCGCCCACCACGAAGCCCACCAAGGATGATGGCAGAAAAACATTCGGTTTCTTCAACCTACCGATGGACATACGCCTTATGATCTACGAGGAGCTGCACATGAAAACATACCGAGACAAGCTTCCTCTGCGGAATACTCAACATCATCTGACATTTGTCACTACGGTGATTCCAGGAATCGCCATCTTAGCGACTTGCCGTCGAATCAAAGCAGAAGCATCACTCATTCTCCTGCCACGGCTGCAGAGGATCTTGATTGCGCCGCCAGTCATTGCCATTAGGGCAGAACACATCATCGGCCTAGTTGATCTGCACGACTGTTACAGCTCCATCTACGGCACAAGTCTCATACGAAAGCTGGTGTCCTGTCTGCACGACAAACGAACGGTGCACCGAATCATCAGACACCGCCAGGAAGGGCTGCCGGCAAAGCAATTACGCAAGAAACTGCATCTCAAGGAACTCGTTGCCGCCGAAGACGAACCAAGTGTCAACGCTTTCGCGCGCTTTGTCCTCCGCGCTGCGAAATACATAGAAAACAACTCGGGCATAAAGTATAAATACCCGCCACTCAGTCTCGTCATCGAAGTCCCAGATAACTTCCGCGGCATGCCCGTTACAACGTCTACATCCTTGATGAAGAGTTTGTCTTACAAGTTCTTATCCCCGAATACTCCCACGCCCCCACGATCGGTGACAGGCCATGCAGACCTCTCGTGGCTGCTGCGTCGGCTCATGTTCCATATATCTTTCTCGTGCGAGCTGTGGCGTGTAGTTTCTCTGATTGTCAAACTGAGGCATTTGGAGTATTCACGCACTGGGTCTCGGATCGGCGGGAAGAGCGTTCAGAGAGCGATTGTGCGGGGATTGGAGGATGCGAGAGGCAAGGGGCCGTATGTGGTGTATTATGGCGGGAGGGTTCCACTGAAGAATTATGAGGAGATTTAAAGGGATCGAGCGGTGGCTGAATATTGATATTGAATTAATTTGTGGGTTTTGTTTTGCGTTGGTTTGAGTAATTCACTAGCCAGGGAATTTTGTAGACCATGCGGCTAGCTAGTCTATGTTTGTCTGCTGCTACAGTGTCCAGACGTATCTGGAAGTACAAGTAGCAAGCATGAGAACTAGGTGTGCTCATAGTCGTAATGTGTGACTATATGCTTTGAGTTTTGTGTTTCATTCAAATTGAGGGAAGCTCCGGCGTTTAAGAAGCAAATGTTACCTTTCCCTTCCATATCTTCGCGCTAATCAGTGACGTCGCCCGATTCCGTGATCACCTATACATAATGTCGAGGAATCTGCAAGACCCGAAGTTCCAGTGTCGGTAGTAGAATAATTGATGACAAAATATATCGATAGCAGCTCGTTGTTGCGTATCGCGTTCCCACTTTAGATCGTAACTACGCAAATTGTATTGCTAAAGGACGGTCAACATGGTGAATTTGTATAGGTTGATCCACGAATTCCACGAACACGCTGAATGAGTTCGCTACACAGAAGTTCATTGTTGAAACTAACCTCGAAGCCTTCCATGTTATTCGATTTGTCTCAACCAACGTTCCATCATTTGCATATCGATGCGAGTATCATATGCCATTCAAGGGTCATAAATTCCATATCTTTCCTATTTTAAACCCGTTAGACGTCGAATGGCAAGTACTTTGAGTACACGAGCACTGTCAAAAGAGAGCGAAATTGTCAAGTTTTTGTCATTTTCACTTTCACTTCCACTTCCACTTTCACTACCTTCATGACTTCCACGTAAAGAAAGCAAAAATTCGACCAACCACTCTCCCCTTGGTTTCTTGCTGCACCAGCACCTGTTCTGTGAATCGAACACGGCACCCCCCTAGCTAGCAGCCCACTGCAGACTTCCTGTAGTTGGTACCCTACCTGGTTGCTAGGAGCCCACCCCTTTCCACCAAGAGGAGAGATAGTTGTTCGATGGTAGGATGGCGGATATATTGATATGTATATGAGTGTAAACCATGTTGTGTTTGTGTCATACGTCCTCACCATAGTTTGACAGATAGATCAGCCACTGCGCGGCGCAGTAGATACATAAAGTTGTGTACACCCATTGTGTAGATGTGATCTTGTCAAAGTCAAGCGTCGCCTTGAATATATCAAGGACGCACCTATCGGTTTGTGAAATGCATTCGATGTTGATAACATCTCATGAACGAAGCAAGCATGCACGTTTGAGTTTCTTTGAGCTCTCGTATCATATCAGTCAGAGACATCCGTAGTCTTGAATGCACTACCGGATGTAGCATGCTCGACGTAAGCCCTAAAATTAACCTTAAGACTACGTCCTAAACACAACAAGTCCGGCCCCCTTGCTAACTATAAGATACTTAAAATGAGACCCGACAAACTAACTTTGCCTCCCAGAAAGCATACGTCCACTACTCGCTGTCAACTTCATGTCCTAACGTGAACAAACCCCTTTGAAAATGATGTAAATACACGATTGTCAAAGAGCGGAGGGTACGCTGACAACTGCTAATTCTGTGATGGACGTGAGCAAGTTCCGAAGTGGGGGCTGGAGCAATATGACTTTACAAACTTAACATCCATCATCCTTTAACTGTATATACGACATCTCATTCTTATGTATCGTACTTTACATGGTCTGACAGGTCCTACCAACATCTTGTTGACGATAAACACGTTCTTCGTTGTGATACCTTCGATTGTACTCTAGTCTCAGTAGTGCATTAGCGTCATGTACCAAGCCTAAGCTTCGCAGACCGTCGAAGAAGCTAGTGCTAATAGCCGCCTCTAGCGGAACTTAAGATGCGGAGGACCAGGGCGATTTAGTCACGGTCTAGACCACATAGCACCGATGAGTCTGGGCAAGCCGCGGGCCACGATGATCGCAGTATGCAAGGGTTGCAGTACGCAAGGAAGCCATGTCATGCGAAACAACGTTCTCAAAGACCAAGGGGAGGAAAGTAGATGATGGGTTCTATGGCATTCGCTTTACTCATGGGCATGGACGAAGACACAATCATTACTAGCACTTATGGCAAGAGTCAAGCAGACTTATTCATAAAACAGTATTTCATTCATAGAGCTCGTGAGCGCATTTGAGCGCCTCTACTAATTTTCATATTCATTAAACGCATTGCCAGTGTGACCCGGTCCAGGAAGACGTCACTTGTGAGGGGTTGGTGTGGGCAGAGGAGGTTGTATCCGTCCACCTATCGCTCACAAGTGATTCCGTGTACCAAGGTTGTCACAAGAACGGGTACACGCCTAGGCTGCTAGGCGTACCAGATGGCAGATTCTAACGGAAGCAGAAGTTGCCGTTCTCGTTGCTGATGCGCTCGCCCAGGTTGATGTCGCGAGACTCGCAGTTGCCGTCCATATCCCTCAGGTCGGCGCGAAGGACGGGGACGGAGCCATCACCCTCAAGGGCGAAGTGGACGTTCTCTGCTGAATCGGCGAAACCCTGGCCGTCCCAGAAAAAGTGGCCTGCAACGTGTTACTAAAGAGGCAAGCTTGATTCTAGGTGTCTGGGGTAACTGTACCGTTGTCATTGCCGATGCATTGGTTGAGGTCGATCTCAGCGTCGTTCCAGTCGCCGTCAGCAGTCTGGAGACGAGCCCTGAGCATGTGGCCGTCGTCGATGCGGATGTTTTCGGCGGTGTGGTAGAAAGTCATGGTGAAGGAATTGGAATGGCAGCAGGCTATGTGAAGTTGTTTGAGAGGTCAGTGAAGATCAGAGAAAGCCGGGGAGTGAGTGAGGAAGCACTGGGCTTTATAGAGAGGGGTTGAGCCGAGCACCAATGGTCTGACATGCACAATTGAGGCAACAGAGACCCATGGTGCCAAGCCTACGCAGGTCGCGCCCTCACTTTCCCCACCCGGCCCACCTTTTGGAGACTTGGTGAGGAGGTGAGGTTGGCGCCAACTGCTGGTCCCACACATCGCCATGACAGCTTCACCGGTATCCTGGCCGGCATCTCGCCAGCACGGCAGCCGTTTGCACGAGAAAACGGGATTTTCAACATGGAGCAGGCCGGTTTGGGGCACAAGCTACACTACGTTCGCAGCGAAGGGGGCGGAGGAGCGCCAAGCCGTGGACATGGACTCCAGCCATGCAAGCGCCCCAATGTGCGCCTCGTGGCTGAGCCTGAGTGGCTTACGCATAGTGGCGTAGCCCCAGCATGTATCACGGGTGGGTCTGATGCGTTGTTTAAGGTTTGCGAGATGACGGTGTACCACTGCGGCTGATGCGGAGTCGATGTGAGGGGTATTCATGCTGACGCCCATGACGGTATTGTGTATGCTATTGCACCAGAGCTTCTCTCTCTTTGAGGATGCGTGCATGCGGCGTTGGATCCGAATGCTGAGATTGGAGAGAACAGAGTTTCACGACAGCAACAAATGCAGGGTCAACGCTAAGCTAGACCCGCCGAAGCCGCCTCTTCCCCACCTCTTACTACGTGCATACGAAACTATGTCCACCGCCTCGACGGTACGCAGGGTCGAATTACACTGCTCCAATGCTAGCCTGCACTAGGCCAGCCAAGTCCAGGATTAAAATATATCCGCGCTATTTTCCAGCTACTTGGAAGCTGAGCGATTGAAGATGTAAAGGTGTCCTCGGAAGAGATGGGCGAACAGACTCAGAATAGTAACATACATTGATATTAAAACGAGTCCTTGGGCGGTCGTCAAGTCTTGAAATGGGATGCCCATAAAGCTATACGCGTGACTGTGACTTTCATAGCATGTCAGGGTCTTGACTAGGTCTCTCCAATTCCTTATCACGTGAGCACGGTCGATACTGCCTATCCTAAGAGAATCCCACCCTCTCCGTCCTTTCGAGTAGCTCTGATAGGTATCTGTAGTCAGTACTCTTTTTGCCTTGGGCTGCAAGTAATCCTATGAATCGACGTACTCTTACCCTCTCTTATCAAGGCCCAAACCCTTGTATCTTTCCATGACAAGACAAGCTAACTCACTTAAGCCCTTAGCACCAGCAAATTCTCAGCATCTTCCATGCAGTGACGTGAAATTGTTGCCATTTTACAGCATCAACGACGCTCGTCTTATGGCGAAAGCACATATCAGCACTCGTCGCCCTTAGCATTCTCCCTCCCATTTACTTCAGCAATGTACAAAACGTTCTTTGCATAGTCCCGAAGGCTACTCGCTTTCTGCTTCTGCAAACTCAGCCAATTCCAGCATGGTGTTTAGCGCCCTGGTCACTTCCTTCTTTCTCCTCGGCCGCCAATGTATGCTTGTCTAGAATTTAAGCAGCACATGGCCGTTTCCAAACTACCTTAACACCCGCTCTACCGGTTATTCCAAGCTACTAACGCCCCACGTTTGCAGGCAATACCCACAGCTTAGCGTTTGTGCATACCTGCTGCTCGGGAAGATGGATTAAGCTTCCCAATCGTGCATCTCCCACTAGCGTTTTGAACTCAAACAGCACATGGGACCCCTTGCAGCCCAACATATTACACATGCATATTTTCGTCATACCCAGCCCTTGGTGGGAATGTTGCTGCAGAGAGTGGCGTGGTTCCTGGTGGAGTGATCCCGGTGGGGTGATTCCCGGTAGGGTGGTAGCTGCTGAGCTTGCACAGCTCTTGTATCCCTTAAAGAACCTGGAATTGGAGGTAGATCCGATGCTGCTTGATCACAGGGGGCGTCCCCTTCTTGATACTGTAGTCATAAATAAGCCTCGTCAATGGACCCATCGATTGGAATTCTCTTTCGAAGCAGTGGTGGTTGTCGTTATCCTTTCACTCTCGCCTTCGTTCAAGCATGTATTTGCTCGGCTTCCTACCATTGTCTGATAGCGCAAATAAATATGACTTCGCGCCCAGGTACTGCTCATCAAGTGCCATCGGCAGAACTCTCATAACTGGTGAACCTTCCTCTGTTAGACATAGTGCTGGAGCTCCAGCTATATACAGTTACCTGACAGAAGTTTGTTCACATAAGACGCTTGTGACGGGCTTGGATTTGCCCGAACAAACTTTTGTCCTAGTACTGTATTCTTTAACTACTCTCTCCCACGCTGATTAGCTCCGTTTCGCATGGTCCAAAAAAGAACTGTGCCTCGCATGACTATTCAGTGCAGCGTATCTAAGAGGAAGATAAAAAAAAAGAGGTCATCTGGCTCTCGTAGGTGTAAAAGGCTCGCATTTTGTATTAGTGACACAAAACTTCCAGTGCGGCTTGGACGTGCCGAGTGATGGACCAATCACTTACCCTATAACAAGACGGAAAAATTCAACCCAGTCTCGACATTTGCTCAGGATATTTTGTGAGAGGAGTGAAAAGCAGCGGCAAGCAAACATTTTTATACGTGAGTATATCTAGGTCAGCCTCGACAACTGCCGCTACTAAGAAACATCTATTTGCTGGACCCCAACTACTGACTGGTGGAGTCTTCCAATCTGCTAAGAACCATAGATTGATGCAATGGCATTTAAATAAAGCCTTTGAAGCTTTACATTGGTAGAATGTTAAAACAAAGCACGTTCATCCATAGTGTTTCAGTAAGCACTTGCTGTTCCTTCTATTTCTAATTGCATAGTTCCCCATGAAGAGTGCTCCGTCGCCAAGAGCAGCTTTAATATACTAAACTGATTGGCTGGGGCGCTAGTTTGTAATAGGACCGAATGTTAGGCTTGGTTCGCAACCGTTCTAGAGTTGATTTTCCCTCCCGCCGTCACCTTAGACGAGCCTATTCTCCGGTACAGCAAATACGAGCTTAAGCGAAACAACACATCCGCAGCCTGTGGTAGGCAGGAGCGTTTACGGGACTTTATACCGCCATCGTCAGGGACGAAAGTGATCAGAGAACAACGGGTCGGTTAAGCTGGTTGTAAGCGCTAGTATTCACACCGCTATAAGGATTAGGACGAAGCGGGCAGAACATGACAAGGCGACTAAACTGCTTTCGTCCGAAATCAGACTATGGGTGACAACCACCACACTCTACAGCAAGCCGTGTTAACGCAGGCTTCGGCAGTAATACATATTATGCCAAGTGCGGTCAGGCCTTATTCAGTAGCCGTCGTTACTTGTAGTCCTTAATGCTGCTCGTACATAGTTTGTCGGACAGTGGGATTTGATGAATTGCAAGGAACAGGATATGATCGCCAAAACAAACAGTTGAAGCCAAGCAAGGTCAATACCACCATCCCGGCTATTTGCCTTGTCTAGCGCTAGAACGCGGCGCTGCTGCTTCAACCTCAGTGAGGTTTACATATTTTGATTCAAAAATACAAGAATGCTGGGTGCACTGCCTCACCGGTGTAATATGTAGCTGCGCATTGTTTCTTGGTACGCATTCACCCACTCTAACACCGGCGCGTCTCGGGAGTGTGATCAGGAACCAAGCGGTAATCTAACACGGTAGTCTCATGCCACATCATCTCGGTACCTCCTCGGTCGTCCGTGTCACTATACGAGAGCTCTTACCACATATAAAGAATGAAATGCTTCCACAAGAACAATACATTGAACTCGCTCATTCACTTCGATACCAATAAACCCCCAGGACTCAAAACCCAACCCGAACCAAAACTCCGAGTTTTCAACATGCACGCCCTCTCCATTGTCGCTCTCGCCCTCGGCGCCACTGCTGTCTCTGCACAAAGTTGTAAACCGAACTGCCAATTCCCAACAAGCATCACATGCCCCAGCAGTGGCTTAACCTTTACGAAGGATCAAGTCGTCGCCGTAGCAAGAAGTGCAGGTGAACCACAACCACCCCGCGAAACGAGTGCAGCCAACCTTGCTACGGCGCACTGCTCAGGCCTTTCAGGCATACCTCTCTATGTCGTAAGTTTCTCTGGCTCTTCTCCCTCGATATAGAGATGTAGCCATTTCACCCAGACATCCACGTGCTGACCTTGACGTTTGCAGACCGATCTTCCAAATAGCTCTGGTTCCCTCTTCTATGCTGTTGAGGACGGCAAGAATTACTATTTCTGCGGCACCACCTCGGGTATTGGCCCTTCAGGCTGGCCCGATAGTTGCAAGGAGAGCAACTAGGCGTGTTAGTCTTACTTGGGACCATGTTCTCTCAGGCACGATTTTTGGGCTTTAAACGACATTAGTGAAGTAGATAACGAACCAAGCAATGATAAGAGACGATTGTATTCTCCCTCGAAATATTTCCAGAAAGGTTACTTGATTGTGTAATGAGTTACCAGTTGCATAGAATCGTGATCACGTATGCTTTCCCCAATGTTGATCAGCGCGGTTACGTTGCCGACAGGGCAGTCAGGGTCTAAATTAAGCATATGATTTGGGTAACGGTCGTCCCCACTGCCAGAGATACCTGTGGCCTCTCTATCTCACGCCCTTGTCAGTCAGTCTCGTTTGCCTAAATAGTAAAGAATTACAAAGATTCAACACGGAATGGTCTTCAAGCAGTGTTACGGATCTTTAAACGTAATCTCAATTTCGGCACCCCTGGCACAAATGGCTAAGAATTACAGCCTAAAAGTCGTTTTAAATCCAGTAGCAGGGATGAGCACGTCGACAGCGAAGGGAAACCGCTTTTGATGTGGTATCGAGCTAATTTGGTCATAAAAACTACCCTGATAATGTGACGCCAGACTCCAGGAACGATTTTACTCGCAAGACCGAGCAGGTGCTCCACCTGTCGCTTTTGACTTCGATGAGCTGTCATGTCCCAAACCCTTCTTTTTTTTATTCATCGACATCCATGGCCTCGACACCGCCGCCAACCTTCATCTTCATCTTCCTCTTAGTCTTAGTCTTAGGCAGCGTTTCTTCCTCGGCATCGCTAAGCTCGCTCTCCTCGGCCTCCAGCTCCTTCCTCCTGGCAGCAACCTTGTCCTTGACCGCCTGGACATCAGGCTCCATTTCTGCTTGCATTTGCTCGAGCTCTTCCTTGGAGAATCGCTCGCTCGGTGGCAGCAGATGCTGGTTCTCCAACACCAGCTTACGGTCTTCCTCACGCTGGCGCTGCTTGTTGCCACGCATACGGGCCTTGTAGAAGGCGCGCTCTCTTCTTGCTCGGATCTCTGATACGCGGCCCATGGCCTTGAGCGTCGTCTGGACCAGGTCGCGGTTGTAGCGCACGGGCACGTTGCGGCGCTGAGCAAAGGTAAGGGTGGAATCGACAGTCATCTCCTTGCCATGAGCGCGGCGGAAGCTCTTGGTCCATGCTAGCTTGCGCGGCTGAAGAGAAAAAAGGCAGTTAGCGGGTGTGGGGTGAGCGCAAGACATGAGGCGTGCTTACGTTGCGCTTCATCTTGAAGTTCTTGTGGCATTTGCTCTTGCAGAAACGGAAGCTCTTTGCGTCATTTCGCACTGCGCGTGGTCAGAAGAGGGCCGTGGTGGCGCGGTGGTAGGGCGCATACCAAAGGTGATACCCTTGGACGGGTAGACGGGACTTGAGCAGAAGTAGCCTGGCAGTGTCAGCACTGGTGCTCGGATCAATGGCGCAAGCATTTAGTATGGCACATACACGTCTCGATCCTCATGGCAGTGGTGGGGACGTGGTGGTGATGGGGGTGATATTGGTGGTGCAAAGTACAGCATGCCGTCGTCCAATGCTGCATGCCCAGCCAGAAATTTTGGGTGGCACGTGCACTCCGCGGCCAATTGCGTCGCTTCTCGACCGAGGCACCTCCGCAGATTCCTCGCCCACCATTTTCCTACGACATCGCCGCTCTGCCTTCGCTGCATTGCCCGCGCCCTGCTCTCTACGCCGTCGCCTCGTTTGACTGAACACCAAAAACAGCCTTGTGCATCCCCATAAGGCTCAAATAAAGCCTCCGGCCCCCGCTCCAGTCAGCAGTGCACGCACTCGTCTTCCCCGCACAAGATCATCATGTCGGCCTGGGTATGGATATTAGGCGCAGGTGCCACGGCCTTCTTCGTACGCTTCCTTACACTCTCTGTCGTATATTTATATAGACGGTGCTGACCCAGATAAACAGGGCCGCGCAGCCCTCGTTGCCCTCCGGAGGTCAGGTGGAGGCGCCGGGGCTCTAGGGCGCTCCTACTATAAGGGCGGCTTTGAGCCCAAGATGACCCGCAGAGAGGCTGCGCTGATACTAGAACTGCCGTACGACACCCCTCCTACCAGCCCGGTCCATTTACTTGCTCTGGTACGCTAACAACAACACAGCGAACGAGGCATTACCAAGGAACTCCTACGGAAGAAGCACCGCTCGCTTATGCTTCTGAACCACCCCGATCGAGGCGGTAGCCCCTACCTGGCCACCAAAGTCAACGAAGCAAAAGAGCTGCTGGAGAAGGAGGTTAAATAGAAAGATCCAAGCATGACGTGTATATCCACTACTTGTACTATATTACAGCACGACTGTTACATCGGCATCAGCATGGCGTTGGACGGAAAATGATTAGAACTCGAACGAACCACTCTACCCGCTTCAACTCCTTGTCTGTCAAAGTCCGTGCCAACCTGTTCTCTGCTCCATATCCAACCCTCCAATGATGGGCAATCTATCTGCTTCTCTTAGGATGTTTCGGGTTTCCCCGTACATCTTCTGACAGCCGCGAAAAGCAGCCAATCACACGTGGTTGCCGAGATGAACAGCCCCATGGCTAAATCTGGGAATAATTGCAACATAGTAACCACCTTGTCACACCAGCACTACCAAGGCCCGTATGTACATCCGAGCCATGACTTGTGCTTACCAGACGCCATTTATATTGTGTTGGGTGCACTTTGGGTACTCGTCTTGCATCTTCGCAAACACCATCCATCATGCAGTGGCCCTTCGGAAACGGAGCATTTTTCTACTTTATAGCACTCGCATCCGCACATGGACGAATCGAGAAAATCACGACATCGACAGGTCAAGTCTATGAGGGATGGGATCCGGCTTCCTCAAACTCGTCGACACCTCATCCACTCGCTGCATGGTCTGCCTCAAACCTGGGTAACATCTTTGTACCGCCCTCCCAGTTCGACACACCTAATATTACCTGTCATTTCAATGCCGTTCCTGGCGCTCTTCACGTAAACGTAACTGCCGGCGACACGTTGACACTGAAATGGAACGAATGGCCAGTTTCGCATGTTGGACCATTGATGACTTACCTAGCCCGGTGCAACGAGACATGCGCCGGGGTAAACAAGAACGACTTGTCCTGGGTCAAGATTGACGAACTGGCGTGGCTGAACAGCACTGGGTGGGACAAGATGCAGTTGGGCGGCACATGGGCGACAGATGTGCTTATTGCGAATAACTTCTCGTGGGTGGTCAAAGTACCAGAAGTGCTGGCAGCAGGCACCTATGTCTTGAGACACGAGATTATTGCACTGCATGTGGCTGAGCAGTTGGACGGCGCACAGGCGTATCCGCAGTGTGTCAACTTGAGAGTCGAGCAGAAGAAAAGCGGCCAGGCAAAGCAACTAGGCAGTGGTGTACCTGGTACCAAGCTGTATGGAGAACGAGATGAGGGTATACTGGTCAATGTCCACAGGAAGCTCAGCGGATACAAGACTCCAGGTCCGAAGCTCTGGGAGGAGGCAACACCAGTACGGCAGCCGTGCCAATGAAATTTTTGCCAATGAGTACAAATCAAGATTGCATAGCTTTTTTCCCTGGTGATTCCGGTATTCGTGCTTAGTGACAGCTGCATGTAAACTTTCTCAACCGTGAGTACCTGTCGCATTGTCGAGTAGTCAAAGGGACAGACAAAGGCGTGGTGCACGGACGCACTCGCGGTTATTTTGCGCCATGACGCACGTCAAAACAAACTCGTGGGCCATCGGCATTGTCGAGGACCCCAAGCAAACCCTTCTGCCATCACCACACGCTCTCTCTCACCCCGCCCACCCTGTCCTTTTCTTTTCCCCTCTCCACTGCTGCCGATTCCAACGTTGCAGATATAGGCGCACAATGGCACCGACAGAAGTTATTGAGCGCGAGGCGCCAGAAGTCGTCCCTCAGTCGCACGCGGCGCCGGTGCGATCGCGTCTTCCGGCCGTCCTGCGCGTGCCCATTCTCATCACCTTGAACACGAGCATCAACGCGCTGCTATGGGAGTTTGCCTCGAATTTCTTGACCCCGGAGCTCGGGGCTGTGAGCAAGGTGCCAGATGAGAATGATTTCACGTCGCTGTACTCGCCTGCTATGCGCATTGTCATGCGCTGCCTGACAGTGTGCATGACATGGTACCTTAGCTACGACTGTAAGGACGCGCCCAACCAACGCTGCTGCGATTATGGCTAATGCAAGACACGCAGTCTACGACGTCTCGACTCTCGTTGTCCTGATGTACGCACCTTTCGCCTACCTGCTCACTACTTTTTACAACATCTCTCCTATGACTGCAGCCGCCACTATCTGCATCGATGTCCTTTCCTTTGCCATTCCCACGTACCTCTTGCGCCCACGCTCCCTCGCCCACAAGAGCAACGCGCCTCTGCGCAACCGCTTCTTGCTCAACAGCTACCAGGTGCAGCTCTCGAGCTTCATGCTCGCAACCGGCGTATACGTCGTGCTTCTGTGGGGCAGTCTGAAGACGGGCTTCCTGAACACCTTCCTCGTCCAATACTTTGACATTCCTACGCTCGAAGTAGCCCACCTTGAGACACCCGTGTCACTCATTGTCAAGACCTTTGTTGCTGGTTTTGCGGCCAAGTCTTTCCTGCTCAACCCCTCCTTCGCTGCCCAGCCACTCTCCGGTAGCCAGACACCCGCAGACACATTTGATCCAGCAACCGCCACCCTGCCCCAAACTCTCGAGTACAATTTCTACAACTTTTCCAAGAGGACGCGGACCCTCATCCAGCAAACGCTCATTCTGAACGCCTTTCTCTTCACCAGCCTTGTTCAACGGTGCATGACGCTTGTAGGAACGGAGATGATTGGCGCAGTTGGCTATGCTGGTTTGTGGGTGGCTGCCAACACTGTCATTGCTTTGTGGTTCGGATGGGTTGGAGACACGAGCGCGGATTACGAGCCTTTGTAGGTTAAAACGTGAACGAAGAAGAGAATGGGTGTGGAACTGGTTTGGGGAAATGCGCTGCTCTTAGAGTTGCGCGGCAGAGTAGCTGCGCTAACATTCTTATGTAACTCTATTTGCGATGCGCCAGGATTGGTTTTTGTTTCTTTTTTCTTTTACAGGGACACATGGTTGTGTTGGCGTCATATTCATAGGTTACTCTGATACCATCATCATCTCTTCTGGTCTGTACTTGAATCATCCTTTAAACTCCATGGCTTCCCCTGCTATCATTTTGTTCGTTAATTCTCAAGTGAACCCGTACCTTCTCTCCACCACCCCCTCTACCAGGAAGACGAGACCTCACATGAAGAAAAAAAAGCGATACACTCAGTCGACATAGAATACCTCTTCCGTCTGCCCCCACCATCCCGGTCCAGTCGCACTCCCTTTGGCCCCTGGCACAGGCGACTCCTGCATGCCATCCGTCATGGCCCACCACTCCTGCACCTTCTTGTTGGCCGCCATGCGCGCCATGTCCTCGTCAAACGCGTTCCCAACGTACTTGAACGACGCAAAGAGCGTGGGGCGCGGGCTGAGCGAGAGGTAAATGGAGTCTGTGAGCTGTGTTAGGAAAAAAAAATGCGGCTTGGTGATGTGCGTTAAATTCCTTAAGTCACATCTACTCTATCTTTTTCATTTCTGTTTGGTAGAGAGAGAGAGAGAGAGAGAGAGAGAGAGAGAGAGAGAAAATCAAGAGAGAAAGGTTGACTTGGCACAGGAGCAGCCGTTGGTGGTAGGAAAGTGACAATATAGACGTGAATACATTGGTAAACGGGACCAGATACAAAACATGATGACAAAAAAAAGAGAAACATACAGTCTCTGATATTCGAGTCCTTGATTTGTTCCAGTACTTCGGGCCAGACTGCCGCATGGCACTTTTTATACTCTTCGATGCATTCTGGCTTGAGGTAGAGCCACTGGCCGATGCGTCGTGGTCCTTGGTTTGTCGATGTCATTTTTTTCGCTGTATCTTTGTACTTTTTTTGTTCTTGCTTTGCTATGTGAACAAGGGAAAACGTGCTTTATTTGAGGTCTGGCTGTGAGTATGTGGGATAGGACAAGAGGTCCTGCTATGTTTGTGGGGTAAATAAAGCTGTCAAACTGTAGCTTCCTAGGATGGAGGGGTCACAGGAGCTCTCTCCGTTCGGGTGATTTGGCTCCGAACTTACGGTATCGTACACACCGAGGAGTAGAGATACGGATGGACTTTGGGAAAGCTTAGCTTATCCCATGTATAACGATCACCTACATACTAGCTCTGAGATTGGCTAGCTAGTTTATTTCAACAACAGGCTGCAGGGTAGACGCCTGCTGTGTCACTAAGCGCAGCCACAAAGATGATATCTGCCAAAACCAGAACAACTCAAAGAGGAGATATTTTGCATTGCTATTTGGTACAGCCAGTCATTCATCATTGATACATCACTGTTCACATGTCTGGTCCGCATATGTACGTGGCCAACTTTTGCTTACCTTTACATCCCATTTATCCCAATGTACACCTCCACCAAGAGACCTATCCACATTCACACCGTGTTAGTGCTAAACCGATAACTCCGAAAATTCAAAGCCTTTTCCCAAGACTGGACACGAATAGAGCCCACACAGCACGAAGCCAATGGTGCAGTATCACGCGAACGCCGCAAATTTGGGGCTTATGTTCGTGGAGACCGAGCCAAGATGCAAAAAGTGGATACTTTTGGGATGCTTTCTTTGCACGCAAAGATGACAACCGAAATGACGAATCAAGTCTACTTTGTCCTCTTCCTGGGGTTCGCCTGCGTCTTCTTCTTCGATGGCGTCTTCTGTGTATCGCCCTCAATGTACTTCAAGAGGTCCTCAATCTTGCGCTGATCAACGCGGCTGTTTCCGCTGCGCTGGCTGGCTGAAGCCGCTGCAGCATCACTGGCAGAAGCCGCTGCAGCAGCCGGACGGAGGGTGTTACGGCCGGGAAGCTGCATGGCACGGATGCGTCCCTTGGCAAGGTCATTGAGCTGCTTAGCTTGAGAAACAGCGCTCTGAGTGAGCTGCTCCAGCCAGCTCTCAGCTTCCTTCGTGTTGCGGTCTTCAGCGCCAAGAACCTCCTTGAAAATGTTATACGACTCGCGCATGCGGTTGACACCGCCGCGCATGTCCTTGTCGAGGGCAAGGGCTTGAGCGGTTTGGAAGAGCAAAGTAGCCGTGTTGATGGAGTTCTTTCCGGAGACTTCCTCGCAGATAGCGAGAGAAGCCTCGAACCAGATGCGAGACTCATGGTACTGCTTCATCGACTGCAGCATGACAGCGGCGTTGTTGAGGGTCGTGATGGAGTCGGGGTGATCAGGTCCGTAGATGATCTTCCACAGCTCCAGCGCATGACGCAGGTAGACGAGAGCAGCCTTGGTATTACCCGAGGCGTGCTCAAAGAGACCCAGGTTGAGGTAAGCGAGCAGGGTATCAGCATGATCAACACCGAGAGTGCGCTCAGACACAATGACGGCCTTGTGCGCAAGCTCAAGAGCCGAAACCTTGTCTTCAAGGTTGAAGAGTAGGTTGGACAATGTGTGGTAAGCTTTGGCTACCTCTGGGTGGAGTACACCGTAGATCTGCTCGTGCAGCTGCAGTGACTCAAGAAGCAGCTCCTGTCCAAGCTCCTTCTGGTCCTGAGCGACAGACATGCGGCCAGCTTCGAGTGCCTCCTCAGCCAACAAACTCTTGGGGGAAGCCTCCTTGATGACAGGAACAATGTTCAAAATGTCATCAGCGTGGAACGTCTGTGGCGGAAGAGCCACGGGCGGGCTGGCTGCACGCGCTGGTGGTGTGTTCTTGTTCTTCTTCTTCTTGCTGGAAGAAGTGGTTTGGCCGTTGGTCGGGGGTGCGGCTGGCTTCTCAACTGGAGCGCTGGCAGCGAAAGCCTCCTTTGTGAAGGCGTATTGCTTGCTCTCCAACTGTAGTCCCAACTTGAGCGAGACTTCACGAAGCATTTGCAACTCCTTGCCAGACTCGACCCACGATTGGCCCAGGTCATACCGGTATCGCAGAGCGATCTGAGCAATGACTTCTTTCTTGAGAATCTCTGGTGTGAGTTTCTCGAAACTGAAGTCGGCGTCGGTGTACATGGACTTGAGGCTAGCGTCGCACTCAGGCACAGGTTTGGCGCTCACATCGGCCCCCAAAAGGCAGTTGAGGAGATGGGCAGCGGCAGGTGCAGCAAAAGGTGCAGGCACATTGCGCAACTTGGAGTTGGCAAAGTGCTTGAAACCACGTGCAATCATCTCCTGAATGAGCAGACGCTTCAGGGCCTGGAGCCTCGGGTCGGGCTTGTCAGCCAACTCGGCAAGCTTGCCAAGGTAGCGGATGTTTACACCCCGCTTGTGCAAGAGGCTGCTCAAAGACTGGCCGTCCATTGGGAAACCAACTTCGCCCTCCTTGAGCTCTTGAATCATACGAGGAATAACCTCGGAGGTCAGGTGCTCACAAGCAGCGCGGACTTCAGCCTCGTCCTGAGCCCATTCCTTCTTGTCCTCTTCTGACTGTGGGTTTTGGCCCGAGAAAACGTCAGGGTTAAGGGCGAAGGAGAATCCTGATATGTCGACGCGCTCTTGTTCAGGGTCCTCAGCATCAGGCTTCTTCTCAGCAGCCTTCTTTGCAGCCTTCTTCTGCTCCTTAGTCAACTTCTTGGCCTTGGGCTTCTTTTCGGCGTCGGATTCTTCTTCAGACTCATCGGATTCGTCCGATTCATCGGAATCCTCTTCCTCTGATGACTCTTCTTCCGAAGAGCTCTCCTCTTCTTCGGCCTCCTTCTTGGCCTTGTTTTCGGCCTTCTTGGCAAGCTCGTTCTTGACGTATTCGCGTAGCTTGACTCTGCCATAGGACTCGACCAGCTCAGGGCGAAGAGTGGCCATGCGGTGAGGGTAATCCTTGTCTTTCGGCTTTGACTCGCCCTCCTCCCCAGGCTCGGTCCAGTATGCCTCAATCCACGAGATATCAAGCGGGGTGAGGCGATACAGATCGAGGGCGTATCGCCTACCGTCGGTGCCAATCAAGCCCTTGGTCTCAACACTGCCCTCGAGTTCGTGGCGAACATTGTCCTTGTCCCAAACCGGGTGTCTCTTCACACGCAGAGCCTTGGAGAGTTGCTCAAAGAGTGGAACAAAGGACTTGTCGTCTGCTACGATTTCTTTGCCTTCAACCGCACCGTAATCAATCTGATGCTCACCAGGGTCGCGCTGCTTAAAGATACCAGGGACAATACTCTGACCCACGATACGCTTTCCCTGGTAGTCAACAACAACCGTTCCGGAGGTGAAAAGGTTGGGGATATCGAGATTGTTGACGGCACGGACACCAAACACATCCTTGCCTACAGCAACACGAGCGGCTTCGTCTCCACCTTCAGCGCCAAACGTGCCCACGCCGTCAGCACCGAATGAGTAAAAGATGTTGTTGTAAACAAATATTTGCGCATCCTTGGCCTCTGTAGGGTTCAGGGGAGCAATCTCTCCGCGAGCAACCAACATGGCACCGCGAGTAGCGGCATCGTTGTAGTCGGCGAACAGCTTGGAAGTGAGGCGTTCGCGGAATACACGGTCGTGGACGGCCTCCTTGGGCATCTCGCGAGTAGATTGGAACTCCTCATTCCAGTCACGAAGGGTCTCGGTGTTCTCAACACCGGATATGAGGTAACTCTCCTGCGTGCGGGCGAGATCCGGCTGGTGTGGAGTAAGCGCTGAGGTGGGCGCAGGAACTAACCAGGGGTTCGCGGGGATGGCGTTGGAGAGCTGGAAGATGGTAAGTAGCTCTTTCTTCGCATTGTGCTCAAGCAGCTCGGGGAATGTAGAGCGGAAAGAAGGCGACAGCTCCTCGAGCAGAGTAAGGAGCGAGTGAGCGCGCTTGTCCTTTGGTGCCTGTCGTGGGAAGGGATCGAAGCTAGCGTTGGACGACTTGTTAACGTAGAAACCCGAAACATGACTGGTAATGTGATGCTGCTCGTTCTCGTTGGTGGTGACTACGAGATACAGCAGGTGGCCCTTGGACCTGAGGTGGTACGGGGGCGGGTTCCAGGGCGAGACGGCAATGGACTTGATTGTCTTGGGCGCGGGCTCTGGGGGTGGGGGTAGCAGGTTCTTGATGTCGCCCGATGTCTTGAAGTCATAGCCAGCCAATGGCGACTCTTCGGGGCCATCTTGCTTGGGTTTCAAGATCTGCTCGTGGCCCACAGTGTCGTGCAGTGAAAGACCGGCCATGAGACCATGCAGCGCATCAGTGCGGTCACCAGCAGCGCCAATGAGCTCACGCACGCGAACAACGTGGAGCCTGGCTTCCTTCTCTGTGTACGGATCCTCGACCAGAGTCAGAACTGAGTTGGGCTTGAGATCCTTGACTTCGGACAGCTCGACGTAGTCGTTGATGCGCTCGCCGTTGTGCTCAAGATGGAAGCACGAGTACTGGAAGGTATGAGGCATCTCGATGATGGACTGGCGGAGGTCCTGCACCTGCTCAGCCGTCGAGATGGTCATGGGCATCTCAAAAGGCTCATGGGGAAGCTTGATGGTGACCTGGAAAATGTCTTGTGGATATTAGCATTTTTTTCTGTCTTGTGCCTCTTTCCGTCTTGCGACAACAGCCTCGAATAGCACGTACTGTCTGGCTGCTGGCCATTGGGCCCATCTTCGTGGTCTGCGCCATCGGTCTGCTCATTGCCAGGGGCCTTGTCGACTGGCTCAGCCGCGGGAGCGGTAGTCTGGCCAGACTTGGTGGTGTCGTTGGCGTTGGCGGCCATGGTTGGCTAGGGCTGAAGAAAAAGCCCTAGGCCCGGGCAGTGGACGACTGTGTACGGGTGGGACTAGTGTGGGCAATTAGCTAGATGGACAGGACGAAGGCATTGACGTCCGATGGCATGCGGCGAGGTGTAGGAGAAAGAGAAGAGAGAGAAGGAGAGAAGAGAGAAGAGGGGAGTGGTGCGGTCATGTTCTCCAGAATATTTTTCTCGACAGCGCCGGGATGGTCCGCTAAGCTCGCACTCCGCTTCCGACGACACACCAACAGCAGCCATGGCAGCAGAATTAGGGCCGCCGACACGGCGCCTCATCGTTTTCCCCAACGGCCGGCTCCAGGGCGTCATTGGCACGAGGACCTCGTCATCGGCGGCCAGCAAGCTCTGGGCGACGTCGTGCCGTATGCTACATATACAGTACATGTGTCTGGCCCTTGGTGGGGTCAGCACGTGTGTCCCCTCCCTCACCCACAATCTCTGCTATCGCCGTCATTGCTGCTTGCTGCGCTGCCTCTGGTCTTGGCATCCCGCCCCCGGCCCGCTACCACCTGTCCCCCCTTTTGGGCCGTCTCACATTCTTGTTGTCTCGTTGTCTTGTCTTGTCGTATCTTGTCGACAGATCACACATTCCTTTTTTCCTTCTTTCGCATCTCTCCCTTGTCTCCATTCGCTTCCCTTCATATTTGTGCTTTCTTCTGGCGCTTAAGCGGCGCCTGCGTTTGACACGCGTACACGCACGCGCGCGACAACAGCAATAATGCTAATCCCGCAGCTCCTTCTGGGGGCCAAAACAATGCGTCTCTCCGTCGCGTGCCTGCGACAGCCCTTCGCGTGCCCGTCTCGCCAGGCTGGCCCGGTGCTGCGGACAAGGTTATGTCATCCTCGGCTGGCCCGCGCTCTGAGTGGCCAGTCTGGCCCTCCTGCTCCCGGCAACGAAGCGCCCAACCCAGTCGACGATGCTGCTGAACGTCTGGAAGAAGACGAAGAATCAGAAAAGCGCCAGGCCAAAAAGGATGCATGGCGGAACACCGGCTGGAAAATGTTCGAGGCTGCCGCCACCACGGGCGCTAGCATCTTCATCCTTGGCTGTGTGGGCATTGGGTATACCAAGTACTACAAGTGGAACGTGCTTGAGAAGATGGAAAATGCTTTTCGTGAGGGCGACCCCGTGCTTGAACTTGCGGCCACCGGAAAAGAAGTGCCCACCGCTGGTGAGCCCACGCGACTTGCTGTAACTAAAGGCAACGTCGAGGATGACGATGAAGAACACTACGATCGGTGGATCCCGCGTGACGAGCAAGAAAAAATAGACAAGATTGTCTGGGGCGAGACCAAAGGACGCTACCATCTGCTCATTGGCGAAAAGGGCACAGGGAAAACGTCGATGCTGATCGACGCCATGGCCAAAATCAACGGCGAAGGATGTTCGATGATGGAAGCCCATGCAGACCTCGAAGTGTTTCGTGTCCGGCTAGGCCGATGCCTCGATTTTGAGTACCATGAAGACAACATCGGTTCGCTCTTCTCCATCCGCGGGCCACGCGATGCTGGTCCTATCCTTGACATTGAGCGTGCCTTCAACAAGCTCGAAAAGGTGGCTCTCAGGCGACGCGCAACTGTGGGGAAACCATTAATCCTCATCATCAACCAGGCCCATCTAATTCGAGATGATGAAGACGGGAGGGATCTCCTTGAGCTAATTCAACAGCGTGCTGAGCAATGGGCTGCCTCGAACCTCGCGACTGTCATTATCAATTCGGACAAGTACTGGGTCTTTGAACGGCTCAAGCAGTACGCCACGCGTATGGAAGTCCATCAGATCAAGGACCTTAGCAAAGACCGCGCGATGCAAGCATTGCGGAATTACCGGATGAAGTATTATGGTCAGAAGGTGCACGACTCCGTCCTGGAAGAAGTCTATGACAAGATCGGCGGTCGTCTGACCTTTCTCAATCGCGTTGCTAAATCCGAGGACATGATCAGCAAATGTGACAGCATTTGTGAAATGGAAAAAATATGGTTCTTGAACAACTGCGCCATTCTCGGCGAGGAGATGGATGACGACGTCATGGATCAACAGAAATACGCGGTATGTGGTGCTTCGATCAAACACAGTCATGACCTTCTCCTATACCAGATGCTGATAAAAAATGCCAGTCTACCGCCATGGTTCTAGCCAATGCTCTTTACAAGCGCTATCACGAAATGGATGCAAACTACGATCCCAAGGAAGGCCATATTCTTCCGTCTATCCCCCTACACCGGGCACGCTACATCATGACACGCTCCGACTTTATCCGCCAACACCACGACCTCTCCATCTTCTCCATCGACTCGCACGCCGTGGTCCGCGCTGACTCGGTCCCCATGCAACGGGCCTTTAACGAAATCTGTTCCGAGCCTGGCTTCGAAGAGTTTCTGGAAGCAACGCTGGATCGCATCGGCGCCATCGAATCGCTTGGCCGTACCAAGGAACTTACCTTTAAGGATCTGTGGGATGGCGGCAAGTATAAAATCACTACCCGCAACAAGAATGGTGAGGTGCAGGGTCAAGTGGAAATGGAGACAGTGGCGGGGAAAAAAGACGATGATGATGACGATGATGCAGATGATAATTGAGCAGGGGAAATTTTGCCTTTGCTCCTGAAGCTGGGAAGAAATTCAAGGTTTGGAGTTTTGGAAGATATACTAAGGTGGCTTGAGGCATCTTCCCGAAGAGCTTTTGGGTATTGTATTTATATTACAGGTGGATCTTCTTTGGATTTTATTTACAAGACGCATAGCGCAGGACGGCAGTGTTTTCGTAAAGTTTACTTGGCTCGATATTTCCTATGTGTTTTGGAGGATTTATTCTGTTTTTACTTTTCCACGTGTATTGAATATATTGAACCATTATGTAGTTAAGTGTATCTGAGATTGATTTTTTGAGTCATCAAAGGTGATTAGCAAATCTGGGGATTTTCTAGTCTGTCTTGTTTGTAATTTTTGGTTAGGTGATCGTACTGAAGGCTTTGTACTGAGAGTACTTGTTCTTGATTTTTGTACCTTTGGTTCACTTGTCGCGATCAACTTTTGAATAATTTCTCGAAAGAAAAAAAAAACTGTAGGCCGCCTCCCAAGCCAACCATCACTCGAATAGCAAAATCAAAGACTTTACTATACTGAGGGTATAGACTAAGGAAACATCTCGAAGGAAAAAAAGAATATCCTTTGTATTTTGAGATTCCAGCTCACGGGATTAAACCACCACCATGTCTTTCTTGAACCTGCTGGTTTTTTTCAACGCTACAAAAACTTTAATACTACTAAAATTCCTGCAAATTATTAGTCTGCAAAGACTTGTGTATGCAAAACGTGTTCAAAGTATTTCCCGCTCATGACTAGAGAATTTCTTGCATATTTGAGTACCTTCTCCATCATCAACTCACATACATACGTCACTTCTAAGCTTCTCCTGCGTAAATTACCTCTCCAATAACCCCAAAAATGTTCTACCACCCTTCCTTTAGACCTAGAATCACTTTCAAACTGGTGGATGTTATACATCCCACTAGACAACTACACTACACAATATGATCAATGCCCTACTCCAAGCGCGACAAAAAACTTTACACATTCAGCTCCCGATTTCGCCTAAACTTTTCGTATAGAAATCCAGCTTACCCCGCATGCTTCTTACACTCCCGCTCCGTCATCAAGCTGCGCCTCCCCTCCGATCTAACCTTGGCTCAACAACATAAAAGCTGTTGAGGGCGATACTCAGCTGATAAGGGTCTGTAGTCAGCATTCATGCATGTACTACATGTAAACACTTAGCAATAGTAGCGCTAAACCCATCACCGGGCATAATCGCGTCTGGGAATAAGGTCCGGCTGACTGATGGAACAAATGGTGGTTATATGGTGGGCTCTTTCGTAGACGGACAAATCCAGAGACCTAGCAACTGGGAAAGGAAATACCTTAAAAATATGTCGGATTATTTTGGCATGGTGTGACTTGCTACGAATGCTCAATGTTATGTAGTAGTGCTCAATAGAACAACAACATGATGGTGGCGGCGGTAGACTGGATGTGATGCAGCAAACGCTAAACTAGGTTTGGGCACGCCGCGAGAACACATGTTCAACCGAGTGTAACTATATACTATGTAGGCAGGCGAAGCGAGAGGGGGCGTTGTGCATTGTAGGCTTGGGTGCGATGTGGTTGGTGTGCTGACTGTTTACGTGCCAACTATAATCTGACTGCGCGTAGAGGACATGGTTGAGAGATGTAAGCAGATAGCCGAGAGCTGCCTATTCTAGGAGGGGGGGTGAGATGGCGCGCTCATAGGCGCAGATGCGCTGGCCGAGGAGCATTGTGTAACTTCATAATCGTATGTTGTCATGAGCAGGCATGGTCAAATCTTATTTCTGCAACCCTCGACGATTGCTCGCGCCATGGTTGCGTGGAGGACGCGCCAACGCATTGGTGCAGCCGTGGTGGTGTGCCCGTAAGCACGCATGTATGTGAATAAGGTAGCTATGACGAGATGCAGTGGTAAGCAGCAACCAGGGCAGTTTCAAATGGCGTGCCTTGTGCGGCCGTGACACCACCACATCAAGCCACCGGCAGCCGTGATGCCGGTGTACAGAGGCAGAAGGCTGGCCGAGGGTGTGCGCACCACGAAATCGTGTGTTACACAACATGGTCAGAACAAAAGCCATTAACTCGTGCGCGGCGTCGCATGCGCATGCTGAGTGGGCGCTATTTTGGGAATGACGGAGAAAAGAGAAAGACGGCGCAGGAGGGCGTATCGATAAAGCAACGCGACTGGACTATCGGAATGCTTCCGAAACTGTATGTATGGATGCATGCATGAGCGCATGCGGCTCGCGGACGGAGTGGCGTCGCTGCTGTGTTTTGGAACGAGGCCTCTACATGTCAACACTTGGCGGGTGCTTTTCAAAATGAAGCGGAAGTGTATCTGCGACGAGGCTCGGATAATAGCACAGGATTGCAGGGTATCGAAACGACTCAGACACCTTGCAGGGCAGGGCGAGGATAAAGACATTGCTGCTACTATACCAGAGCTTTCAATATAGGCACCGGAGCCAGTGGACTGGACGGAGATCGACGGCGGAAATTTCTCCTGGCTGGTGCGACGAAACGATCGAGTCGTGCCATTCTTGCGGGACTGGCACGCGAAATGCTACAGGGCTACAGGGCTCAGGGAACACAGGATCGGAAAAAGCCTCAGATTGTATACATGGCCCAAAGAGTGGCCAAGGAGGCTGGTGGATTGGGCGTCAGACCACAAGAACCCCCCAGGAGATCACCAGGGTTGGGTGCCGAGGCTACGTACGTATGTGGACATGAGAGGCAACCCTGGCTGATCGCGCTCAAGCCTGGCACCGGGGAGAGTTTGCGCGTGTCCGGGACAAAGCAAGTCTTGTCTCGTTGTGGATGAGCTAGGATGAACGAGGACAACCTTTGCCTGCCTGGGAGACTTATGTGCTGCATGCGGACTATACGATAAGGACCGAATCAAGATGAGTGTGAAACGTTGGCAGATGGACAGCTCTGTGAAGCCATGTGTCCTGATGGAGAAGCGTCTCCACCGGCTAATGCTGTCGCACCGCTTGCCCCCCGTCGGCTCCTGTCAGGTCGACGACCAGTAGCATGACTGCCGCTCCTGGTGGGAGTTGTCGTCTTCGGCGAGGCGCAAACTGGATCGAACCGGGCCGGCCGGTCGACGTAAGTACACAGTCACCACAGAGTCAGTGGCACGGCACGCTATTTTTCGGCCAAGCGGCCTCGCGGGCACACTTCCAGTAGCCAGGGCGACGATCCACAGCACAAAAGTGTTCCACGTGTAGACAAGGATAAATCCGAAGCTGTTGATCCTTTTCGAGAAAGCCACCCTTGCCTTCGCTTCCACTGACATGGACTTCCGCTGCACACTGCAGTAGCGCGCTCAAAAAGGGGAGTGCCAGAAGCCGTTCAGACCCACTTTCCCAGTTCCCCGCAGGCCATCACCTTACGATCATAATTTCGACAAAGTTTTCTGTGGAGAGATACGTCAAGCAGCTGTTGGATACGGGCTCAACTAGCAGCGGTAGCGCTGCTAAGACATGGGGAAGAGAGAAAAATAACTTTGTTTTGGTCAATTCCTGTGCGTCGGGTAGTGTAACGGTGAAAGAGTGGACGGATTTGGACCCTGCAATGTAACAAAGGTGCGAGGAAGACGAGCCTCATTTGGATACTCGAGCGGATGCGTGCCCTCTGTCAGTATGTAGGCAAAAGTCAGTCAGGACCGTCTATCAGCCAATCAGTCAGGCATGGCCGGGCAGATAGCGCAGTCGAGCATGGGCTGAAGATCACAAAGTTTGAGGGCGTTCAGCTTGCCAATCGGCGGATACCAGGAAGAGCGAAGCAGGCCTGGGTAAGCTGGTAGAGTATGCAAGGCATGACTCTATCTTATCTATCGCAGAAGCATCATCTTCACCGATCTGTGGTGTACTGTGAGCAAACACATCGGCTGTGCAAACGGCGTGCAACCAACAAGCGGTGTCGCGTGGCTCTTGGCGTGTACACATTTGCCCGGGAAGGCAAGAAAGGACGGGGATGCCCTGAGCGCCGTCTCAGGCTAAGTGCGGTGCTTCAAGCTCCGGTCAAACTAGTATGGACAAGGAAACCTTTTTGACCAGGGCCAATCAGAGGTGCCGCGGCCAAGGCATTTACTGCGACATTGTCTCTGGCATAACGGCTGCATTCTGGCCAATGTGCAAAGACGCGGCGTAAGCCTGAAATGCGGATAAACATGTCGCGACCAAGTCGGGGCCCCAGCCAGGTCGTCGCGGGCGTAGGAGGCGCAGAAACTAGGACAATAGGTGACTGGCACAAACATAAATATGCCAAGTAGCATATGTAGGTAGGCATTGAACAGGTGTAGGCTTGCAGGATCCGTGGGTTTGGAGGCGCGGAAGGCTGGTAGTGTTCCGGTAGGCGTCCATGGCGACGCGTCTGATGGCGCTGCGACCACGTCGCACAGGCTCAGGAGGAACGCGGGCAGGATCCGTGTCAGTGAAGGGTGCAAGCGGTGGGAAGAATGCTACCTGAGCCGCCGGCGACGACTCAGCGGGTGCGATCGCCTTCCAAAGCATTCGAGAACAAAAAACAGCCGAGCGAGGCTTTTGTGTGGCGCGGGGCGCACAAGAAGAACCGGGCATCGCCCTCATTCCGGAAGGCGGAAGGCGCTTTGTTTTTCTGCGGCCGGCCTGCTAGAGAGGGTGGGTGAGCGAGGACGGCGAGCACAAGGACGAGGGGAGGAGGGTCGAAAGAGCAGGGTGAGGGGGGGTTGCTTTGTGCGGCGGCGAGATGGTTTTTCTTGAAGGGGGGTGGGTGATAGGCGAAAGGGGGGTGGTGATGGTGGTGGTGGCAAGCAGGGCAGGAGCGATGCGTGCGCGGGCATCTAATCCCACGTGGCGGCGCGAGACACGGGCGATACGGCAGACGAGGACGGGTGCGATGAGGGCACACCCACACCCACACCCACCTGCACCCTCACACACTTACACACACTTACACACACCTGTTGTGGCGATGAGGCCGCACAAGGAAATTGTGTCCCGTCGCCGCCCACGCAAAAGGAAGGGCGCGAACTCCACTGCGTTCCCGGCGACCAGTCACCCGGCGAGACGGAACACACATCCTACACAGACTTTGGCTGCTGACTCCTGCTCGGCGTGAAAGACAAGAGGCTGGCACAGGCGCGCGCCCCTGCACCCACACAGGGCTGCAAAAAGAGTGAGAAACACAGAGGTGATTCAGGAAAAAGGCCGCGGACCGCGCCCGGGGAAGGCCTCCCGAACGCCCGTGAGACGTGTGAACCTTTTGTCGTTGCTTCTGGAGCCAACAAAAGACGGCACGGCGAGTCAATGCCAGGAGCCAGCGCTCACACACACAGGGCGGCGGCGGCGCGGTGTGCTGCCGTCTCAGGTCAGCTCTGGGCGAGGCACTGATTGCCCTCAGTACTATGGCAGCGGGCAGCTGGGTCGGTGACCGTGGGCAGGGGGGGGAGGGAGGTCAGCACAATCACACAATGACGAGCAGCACAATTAGCATGAGCATCAGCAGCAGCATCGACAGCACTGAGTTTGCGATGACAGGACATGGTTTCGCCGTGCCTGCGCGCGGCGGGAGCCCCGACCACTTGCCAGCGCGCGTCGCAGGCCACGACGGCTTTGCCCCCCAGCGCAGCCGTTGTCGTAGCGCTGCAGGTACGGGCTTCTAGCGCGGACGCTAATACAGGGGGTCAACCATCTGAATGGTAAGGTGCGTAGATCACCCTGGCTCCATGCGCGCCCAAGGGAGTGACCATGAAACAGGCCGAAAGACCCGTCGCTCCCGGAACGTCATGTAGTCCTGGCGTTTTCTGTGAAAAGCACTGTCGCGCACTCATTTCATTTTGGCCCGACAAGCTAGAATCAGGGGCCCAGCAATGGAACGGACTTGCCTGACTCGGGCATGGCTTGCTAGCTTTCCAGACTGCGAATATAGAAGAAGGCTACAGCCGCTCAGTGTGGATTCCCTTTCTGTTCTCATCACTCACGCTCTTCCAGCTATCTACACTCCTTGCTCTCCCGCCCCCCCAGTCCACTGCCTGGCCAGTCCACTGGATCGCGACGCCGCCTAACCACACTACACGCCGCCTCGCCTCCTGCTCGTTGTTCTCACCCGCGCTCGCCGCCCTTTACACTCGTTTCCGTCGCTCCTATCCACGCACGCCTGACCAGCACTGGCCAATTGTTCAGCGCCCGCTGACAAGCTGTATTTCCCAATTGGTACGTCTTGCTGCATGTGTGACACGCTTGGCCAACACGGCGCTAACGCCTATAAAGCACACGACACACTCGTCAACACCATGATCTTCAGAGAATCAGAGTCCAACAACATGGGTCGCGGTGCCTACGACACCACTGGCACTCCTAAGCCTACGCCGCCACCACCGTCAAAATAAGAGAATCACCGTCGATCCCAACGCACCATTGCTTTTTTGCGATATGCTTTTCGACCGATTGCATCATGAGCACGGTGGTCTTGTTGGGACCAGAGGGATAGCACGTTCCGCATCGTAAGTGACTCATCCACCTCGATAATCTCACGGTTACACGTTGGCTTACGCTCAGTCACAGTCTTGCTTCCATTGCTCGCCGACGCCATTACGACCGAGCAGCTCGCTGGTTCCACAGCGCTTTTGCTTCCACCGAGCTTTATCGAGATTACGCCCTTTTTAATCATCCGCAATCCTTCCCGATTCTTGCAGCAACCTAATACCCCCTTCAGCCTTGCACGGCTTCAGTTCCGCGTTATCGAGCGATTCGCACAACTCTTCTCACCACGTTCAGCGACACTTTCTTACGGCAAAAAAGTACTCTTTTTCCTTTTCACACGGCGTTTCTTATAGACAAGGTTGGGCCCAGGCATAGATACCAAAAACGGACTTGGCTTTTTTCTTCTTTTGTTCTCCTTTTCTTTGTCCTCTTCGCTGAGGACAGCATAAAACGAGTAGAGATTTCCATCGCCCGCCTTCACTGGCACTCACAGGCATGGACTGTATTGTACTATAGCGCGTTGGGTTTGGTGGGATCGCGGCATCTGCCAGCGTTGCACGACGATTTTGCGTTCCCTGCAACGCTCTTGACGAAGGGCACGTATTGGCCGCTACCCATGGTTTTGGATTTTAGAAAGATCGCCTGGGCCTTGGTATTCGGTGTCTCACGACACCACTGGCATCAGTTTAGACTAATCAACATTGTACTACTATAACCTAGCTGCCTGAGTTGTGCATGCAGTGATGACATGGCCTGCGGTATGATGATGTGTTCGACCCGCGCCAGCGGAACCTCGAATCCCCCCTGCCCTTGTAAAGCAGAGACGGCGGTAGACACCATGTCGAGGCCTGACGCTGTCTTGCTGAGCTGTGTGGTTGGTGGCTGTCACGCGTGGCCCAAAGAGTGGAGACGTGGCGAACTGCACCCCACGAAGTCGGCGTCCCGATTTGCGTCCAGCTCACACCGCAAGCTCCACCACGGCCAGCGCGACGTCTTCGCTGTATCGTCCAACACCGCCATTACACCCACGCCCAACCGCCCCCCATCCTCATCCCTCCCAATTCCAAACCCCCGCGTCTTCCATCTCGGCTCAAGCCGCTGCAGCTTCCCACCATGGCCACTGTCAATTGGCGCACCATCAACATTGATGCCCTAGATCCGGACAGCCCCGCCAACTTCGACCTCAGCTCTCTCGTTCCCGCCGTCGCGCCCGTCTCGACGGCCGACGTACAGAACAATGCTTCGCAGATACGGCAACTGCTTCGTGGCGGAGACAATGAGGGCGCTCTCCAGAGCGCATTGGAGAACCCGCCATACGGCGCAGACGACAAGGGAAAGGTATGCTCTCGTACACAATGTTGCACAGCGGGGTCAAAGCAAGCTCATGTGTCTGACTGCCGCACAGGAAGCTCACCTCGCCGTCGTGATTGAGATTCTCCAGTCGATACGACAGTCAGACATGTCGCCAATCCTCAGCCGTATATACAGTGCGCCTGGCGGAACCGAGGCGCTGGACGTCTTGATGAAGTACATGTACGTGTGCACCTCGACCCAAATGTACATGTGTATACACATACACATACATACATTCTCTTGTGTGCCGGCAACTGACTAGCTTCCTACAGCTACAAAGGCATGGCACAAACGAACCCGGCGAGCAGCGCACGCAACATCACGCCGCAACCCACTGGCTTCTCTCAGATCCATGCCCGGGGCGGCGGCGAGGGCGGCGGTCAGGCCATGAGCGTATTGCTCAGCTGGCATGAGAAGGTAGGATTGCCTGTGTCTTTGACCACTGCTGCATGGCTTTGCACTAACAACCGGTAGCTCGTGGATATTGCTGGCCCAGGCTCCATTGTGAGGGTCATGGCTGATCGGCGTACAGTCTGAACTGGTGGCCCCAAGGTGCTACCCTTAATGATGTGCTCCAACAACACGAGCCTGAGCGGTTAAATTCCAGCCTAATCATCACAACAGCCCTCGTTGACAGGGAAACACAACCAACAGTGTCAACAGTGTTCACTGCCGGATCAGAAAGCAATCTATCCCAACGTAGCCGTGGCACGCTATCCTCTCTTTCTCTCCTTCTCCGTCCCGGTCCCTTGTCGTCACACTCAGCATGTATGAGGCCAGTGTTTGCCATGCACAAGTTGATGCAGACGGAATAAAAAAAACTATATATTATTATTATCAGGCACCCATCAGCCTCACAAGCTTTCTCTGCGTGGCAGCCATGCATGTCCCTGCACAAATCCGTGAAATATGCAGACGCACTGACACGTCCTTGTTCTACCGGCCATGCAGAGAAGGCTTCCTCAGCCCTATTATGACACACGGCCACGTCGCTCCCCCAACGCGACGAGTCTTCATTTCGCGGACACGGGAAGTCATGATGCTAGCGCGCGCCTTCATCATAAGGGGGAGCGCCCAGCCACTCGACCACGCGGCATAGCTTCCACGCGAGGCACACTAGCGCCGGGCCCGGGCGCCTCTTCAGCTGCCACATGGGGAAAGTGCCACCCGCGCTAATCTTGCGTTGGGCGCCGTTGCGAGATGAAACACCGTCTCAGTGTCAGTGCCCGTGTCTTTCCATCCTCCCTTCCCTCAGCCCGACAATTGAAACAACGAACAGGCGGCCGAGGCAAAGAAAAGAAAGCCTATAGCAAGAGAGTTCGCGTCCCTTATCGATTAGCTAGCTGCTATGCACACAAGCAAGCAAGCATCATCTCTGCGGGGCCCATACCTCGCATTTTCTACATACCAGGGAATCGCCGTCAGCCCCGTTTGATGCGCAAACCGGCTTCTGGAAGCAATTTCGGCTTCGTTTTCTTTTGTGCTGTAGGGCTGTAGCATGTGTAATGAGTACACTCGAGGTCCTGGCAACTTCCGTCACATTGTCATGAGCCACTTACTCTACTACAAACGTCCGAGTATAAAGGAAAAGCCCTCTTGTGTAATATTATACTTTAGTATGATACCGCCGAAGGGGGCTTCTTCTGCGACAACAGCCAGCCAGCCAGCCAGCCGTCCGTCCAATCCCCCTGGCTTTGCGCATCATCGGTGTGTCATCGGCATTGACGATCGGTCGTCTGGTGTGTCTCAGTTCACATGACCTGCCCATATGCCGTATGTAAACTCACACACTCTGCCTTTCTCAAACACACACATACACAAATACATGATAATACACTCACAGCAGCCCCCCGGTACCCTGCGTCAGTTCTTTTCGCAACATCAGGCCATTTCCTCGCTTATCTTGCATTGCACATCACGTGCGTGGTAGTGGTGGTGGCGACGCCTATCTCCTTCCTTGTTCCCGCCCTCTACCTCGGTACCGTAGTTCTTTCCTTTTCCGGTTTGTCTTCGTTTCTAGTCTCTTTGCCTTTTCCCATTCTTTGCCTCGTACCCATTCAGCCCTCGTTTCAGGTTCTGTCTTGTGGACGGGGGAGGCAGAAAAGCGTGACATGGGTTTTTCCTCTTACTATGGAGGGGTGTAAACAGGTTCATTTGCTCGGCATGTCTCGCTTGGTTTCTTTTTCTCTTTGATTTTTTCACCTCTACCGATCTCGAGATCTATAGTTCCATCTTCCATCCACACGCTCGATCTGTGTGGCTGGCTGGTGAGAGATCGGGAAAAGGAAAGACAACAAAAAAGAACAAATATAGAGTTGGGCTTAGGAAAGTGCCGTCATGGGAGAGTGTGATGGTGGTGGTGGCGGCGGTTGTGGTGTCATTCCATAGATCCATGTGACCCCCTTTTTTGCTTATTCACACCCTGAAGGGTGTGCGGCTTATGTGCTCTCTACGCCTCCTGTGTAAACATATGGTCCTATACTGCATTGCTGGTGGTTGTCCACTACAAAAGTAAGCAGTTTTTGCCTTATCTTTTCTACCACGGTCGTAGTCTTGGACCAAAAGCATCTGTCCTAGATTTCTTCTACACCTTTAGCCTAACTAAACAGATACCCTGTTTGTTTCTTCAAGCAAAAGTGAACCCCCTCCCGCTTGAAAAGAAAAAAAAAACAAGCAGAGAAAATCCACGGAATGAACCGCCGAGGGACTTCTTCATGCATAGTGCTGAGAAATTCCTTCTCGTCCCTCATCGCTTACAGTACGGCACAGTGCTTGCTTTCTTGTTGAACTTACTACCATCCATGCAAGCCCCTGAATGCCTAAAAGCATCTGTCTATCCAAAATTCCCGTCTTATTTCCTGTCCAGTCATCAACAGTCGAAACACCCGCATCTAGTCCCTATTAGAGTTTGAACAAAGCCTTGGGTATTGCTCCCGACCAAACAAGCACATAAGTCTAAAAAAATATCACTGTCATCATACATACTAGTTAGCACTTACAAAGGATAAATTGAGTTTGATTCATATGTCATGACCACATAAAGGGAAAAGGAAATCAAATTATTATACAGCTTGTTGGGTATCAAATGACTATACCGCCACTTCCATCCTTGAAAGAGAAAAAAAACAGACGCCGGATCCGCCGGATTCCCCTTACACTACTCCTCCTGCCTAACAAGAACAACAAAGTCGCAGACGAGTAATACATGTAGAAAAGAACCACATGAAGCGTCATTAACTCCTTTTTGTTCGTTTCTTCGTTTCTTTCATGATATACGATTCTCACATCATATAGCACATCCTTTCCTTGCCCCATCGCCCCTTGCTCAAGGAACACACCAGTCCTACGCCTTTCTCTCAGACCACTAGCACTACCTCTGGTAGACAAGGGTGAGGGGCATGGCTGATTACAGTTTTCAAACTACCGTGCTTCTTATACAGCGCTGTCATGCTGCCTAGCCACTTCTGGCTGCACATGAGCCTGCTCTGGCTGCGCAACATGTCCCGGTTCATCGTCGACTTTCGCAATGCCATCTTGGCTGACTTCCTTCTCTGTGCGAGCATGTTTGGACATGGGTCCGTAGGCATCGATGTGCGCTAGTGAGTGCCATAGCAGGTATGTACTGTTTGTCTAAGTCAGTAAAGAAGAACTTATAGTATTTTCAACAGAGTGAACAAGAGTTTTGTTCGTGTGCGGATGGTCATCGTCTGGGCGCACTGCACGAACAAACTTTCTTGTCCTAGCACTGTGAGGTTCTACAAGGGAAAGAAAGTCTTTCTTACCTAACAAACGTAAACACAGTTCCGGGCCAGAGAAACACTACGCTGGCAATGGCACGCCCGTTGTGGCTGTACTTCATTGGGCTGCCGCCGTACAAGGCGAGGAGTCGCTGTGCGGTAGCCGCATCTGTGCCTGAGACGTAGGCGCTTTGCGTGGCGACAATATACGTGTAGGCCAGGGCGCAGGACAGCGTAAACATGCAAGCGAGCACCGAGCACACTTTCCACGCGATCTTGACGCTACGAGACTCGAAGCGCTCGGGCCAGAAGAGGTCGAAGAAGAAGGCTGAGCCGAAGATGGTGGCGACGTAGATGCCGACAAAGATGTTGTACGAGGCGATGCCGATGAAGTTGTTGTTGTGGACTGTTGCGTTGTGATTCAGTCTGGATACGAAATCCTGCTGGTCAATGTAATCTTGTAAAGCATTAGTTTGTGAGAGCAGCAAAGAGGGATGGGGGGGGGGGGGCAAGTGAAGGGGGGACGTACCGGATAAGGCGGCAGTTCCTAGACTTTCACTGACAACGCAAAGAATCATGGCAAGTTGGTAGATGATGAACTTTGTGCGGCGGTTGTGATACTGTGTGTTCCACATGTAGCCAGATTTGAATTTGCCCCACTGCATCTCCTTCAGGTCGAGGCCCCATATTACCGCCATGATAAATATTTGTTCAGGTGAGAAGAAGCGGTCGTGTTGTTATTGTTGTTGTCCGGAAATACCGGAAGTACGCTTTTGAAGAAGTTCGATCAGAGTTGAGATGGGTTGACACGCTTCTAGCAATACGTGGATGTATTATGGCAAGCCGTTGACAAAGGCAAAATTGTCAAACAGACGGAAGAAAAAAAAGAATATGTGGACAAAGATATCCTAGAGTAAGGGCAAAGTAGGGTAACGAGGAAAGTATCACTTCTTTTACAGAACTCCACGGCAGCTGCGGTACATCGTTAGCGAACCACATTTCCAATCAGCATGCGTATGCAGCCCTCGTCATCGCAAATCAAATCGGAATCCCGAGGCGGTTCTGACACCCCTCTCCTCCCTTGGAGCCCCGCGAGGAGACAAGCATCCGCCAACCAGCGCTTCGCCACCGGGAAGCATGCGCCGTGACCGCTTCGCTGAAGCTTATCACTTCCATACGCAGCCGTAGCCCGGCCGAATAATGGGGCCATTGTCATTGTAGAAATCGGGAACATCGGTGGCCACCGGCGAAGCAGAGGACGAACAGCAGCGTGGGCTCGAGGTGATTGGAAGCATACAGTGCAGAAAGCAGGTCGCTGTGACATCACTCCGCGCAATGACTGGTAGCGGCAGCTAAACTAGCGCGGAAAGCTTGGCAGTCACTGTACGTGTGGGGCGGTTGATGTCATTCTCTGATGTTTTGGCTGTTTGCGCGGATTTAACAGCACAAAGCGTTCGAGAATGGCGGGTAAAAGCAAATTGTCAGCAGCGGCATTACGTCTCTTCAGACGCACAGACTTGAAGCGGGCTGGGGAGTAATCCACAACACCAGCCTTCCAATGGATGCTGATGCTGCTGCTGATAATTTCTTGACGTGGCGACACAAGACAACTGTTTACACAGTACAATCACATGCAATAGGAACAGTCGGTGCATGCATTGCTGACTAACCATTAGCCTTATCGCTCCGCTGCCATCCTACTATTACGTGTCTTTATGATGCTGGATATCAGCATCTAGGATGCAGAGCTTCGTGACTGGGTTTGGCCCCTTATAACAACCGGGCATTTGCCCATCGGCGTGGGTGTCGACGGAACTTAATATACATATGGTACACACATGCTCGTAGCATGCGGGCGTCGGAATTTAATGTACCATAGTCTCCAGTGTACCAACTGGTCGCTCAACAATATCTATGCATCCGTCCACAATGCTCTTCCTCGCGTCTTCCGAGCTAACGTTCTGTCCGCCTAGGTAGAGCAGCCAGACCAAGCGACCTACCCTTTCATCTTGCACATTTCCCAGCCATGTGGGCTTGCCCATCTTCTCTTGCTTCTCACCTTTAACTATAGGCTGATATAATGCGCCAAGGGTTCCGCTCTTGCTCCGTGTCAAGATGATGACACTGCCCTTTGGCGCTTTACCCTTGCCCTGGAACATATTGCGGAACTCCTTCATGGCGAGACCAAAAGCCTCATCCTGGAACTCACCTTCCTCGACTGGCTTGGGAAGGGCAATGGTCTTGTTCTCGGCAGCCTGCTGCCTGAGTAGATCGGCCTGCTTTCGACGCACCTCATCTGTCCGGGATGCGATACCACGCATCCATCCATCCTGGAGATGCTTGAAATCCGTGCCTCGGCAAGGCACGACGCGGAAAGCCATGTCCACACCACCTGCGCCATGGTTGGCAAGGATAGCCTCCCAAATCTTGTTGCTCTTTTCTGCGTCGAGAAGTGATTCGCGGAGGGCCTTCTTTTCTTCTGGAATTAGGGTCGACGCTGTAGGATTGACGGTGTTGATGAGGTGGTTTTGCAGAGTGGATAGGTCGGCTGTCTTGACATAAAGGCCGACCACGTACACTTGGACGCGCAGGAACGAGACTTTCCTGATACCCAGACCTAGTAATGTGTATTCTGCGTCGGTGCCTACGTGTTCAGGGCCGGCGGTGTCTGTGGGCAATCGGATGGTACGAGGAAAGTAAGGTACGTAAGACGTGCCGGTTTCGACGAGCTCAATGGCATCGGGATGGGATGCTTGGGGGTTTTCTGCGTCCGGTGGTGCAGCAATGACCTTGTCACCTGCTGCCACAACGACCCTCTTGCCCTGGAACTCATCGGCCGCCTTCTTGGGCGCGTCCGTCTTGGTGGGCGGGCCCAGTACCAAGTCTGCTGCGGATCGGCTGGAGTTCTCTTCCTTGTCGCCATCGAGTGGCACATCCCACAAACGCACAAGGAACATGGGAGCAATCATGGACAGTGCCGCCCCGAGAGCCAGCCAGTTGCGCCTGCGCAAGAGAGCTGCGCGGCGGATGGCCTCGGCGCGGTGTACGGAAACGAAGTCCTCATCTGGGCGGGGGCCCTTTGGACGGGCTCCTTGCCGGAGTATAGCTTCGAAGTCTGAGTTGGGCGAGCGCGAATTGTGCCGGGCCTGAGGGCGACAGCGAAGCGGCGCCGGCGTGTTCAGACAACGGAAGACTGGACGCCTCGCAGCAAGTCGTATGGCGCTCATGGTGAGTGAGTGCGTGGGTGCAGAGAAGCTTAGGACATGCTGTGCGTGCAGTGCGTACTCAGGTATACGCGCCAAGACTGCAAACTCCGAGAGACGCTTGGGCCATGGTTCGATGACGCGCCGCCTTTCAGCCCTATAGCCCAGGGTCTGACAGTTTGGGGCACGTCTCGCGTCCTCTCAACACGCCGGCGGCTCACGCACGTGTCCCACCACAGCATGGCTTCTCGTAGAGCCCGGCCGGAGCCAGAGCACGACATGGACATGTCGGATGCGCCCTACGACGACCCAGCGGGCGACAGTGGCGCTGGGATTGAGAGCGTAGAGCATATGGCCAAAGCCCTAGTCCGGTACGCGTTATCCTGTGAACATTCACGCAGGCCTATCAAGCGCCAAGACATCAACGAAAAAGGTCTGCACTTGCATTGCCCAATTGCTCTCATGGCCATCTCGACTGCTCAGGCTAACAGCTGCAGTCCTGGGCTCTCATACCCGTCTGTTCAAACAGGTCTTTGCGCAGGCCAACAGCCAGCTCATGGATGTCTTTGGGATGCAGCTAGTCGAGTTGCCCAAGGCCGAACGAGTAACGCTACGGCAAAAGCGCGGTACGCACTCCAATCATGTCCAAGCTGTCTAGCCATGTCTCATCTCGTCTGACCTACCCTTGCAGCGGCAGCAGCAGCATCTTTGGCGTCCGACTCTCAGGCCAAGTCGACTAGTGTATGGGTCTTGCAGAGTATCCTGCCCAGCCAGTACCGCATACCCGAAATCATCGGCCCTTCGCGGCCACTTGAAGACGGTCTAATCAACAAGGAAGACGCCTATGTTGGTCTGTATACTCTAACCATTGCTCTCATCGCTATATCCGGGGGCATTATGCCAGAAGGCAAGCTCGACCGTGCTCTTAGGCGTATGAATGCCGAGCAAACCACGCCTGTGGGTACCAAGGATAAGGCACTGGCTACCATGGTCAAGGACGGGTATATTGTGCGCGTCAAGGAGACCTCGGGCGCCGGCGACGAGACTGTCGACTACATTGTCGGTCCGAGAGGCAAGGTTGAGGTTGGCCGTGAGGGCGTCGCCCAGTTTATACGAGCAATGCATGGTCAGGTTGAGGATGAGGAAGAGCTTGAGAGGCGTATCCAGAGGACCCTCAATGTAGCCGACGCTCACAGCAACAGCGCGCCCGCGGCTGATACAGCTTCATGAGTTACTACAGGTGAGTGACATCACGTGGGACGACTTTAGAGCCATGGTCGAATCGAACATATACAGTGTACAAGCATCTTAGTAGCAATGCTCTATGCTTCAAATCAACAGAGCGCCCCGTCCTTAAGACAAATATTGCGCAAAACATCTTCTTCATATCCGTACACGCGAACGTATCTAATATTTTCACTCAACAGAATATTTATCTGTGTATTGGTATCCAAGAGACCACGGCCAGCATACAACTGGATTCAGCTATTCGCTTGTTGCACACACATTGCAACTCGTCATGTTTTAACACTCTCCACCCAGCCTTCCCGATTCCGCTCCACTTTAGACATGTCTCCACCAGCCAAGTCTTTTGCCAGCCCATCCTTCGCTCCTCTCCGCCGTGCGCGTTCACGCACAGATTGCTCGTCCTTTTCGCACTCCTTGATTGCCTCTACCACCTCTAGCTCCTCAAACCGCGCATCTTGCAGATTGAGCTTTTGCCATTGTGGGTGTTTTTGACAACGCTTTTTCAAGCATGCCGTCTCCTTGACTTCGATGTCCATCAGATCCGCGCCATTACTTTCGGGCATCGACGATACCTGCTCGTCCGTGGGCGAGAGTGTAGAGTACTCAAACACTGCACGACCGTGTCTGCTGTTTCGCCAGAGGAGGAACTCGGCATCAGACCAGCTCAGTCGTGAATCGTAGCCGCAAAAGTCTTTGATTTTGATCTTTTCGCGATCGGCGAGACGAACTGCTTGCTCTTTTGCCATGCTGACAAACTTCTCCCGATCCTTGAGCACTTCTAGCCTATCCTTTAGCTGTGACTTCTCTTTATGTAGAGCGGTTAAGCGATCAGTTTCGGCTGCCGTCAGCGCAAGCTCCTCGCCGTTAGGGAAATTCGAGCGCGACGGAGAGGCTGTCTGTGGAGGCGTCAGGACACCAGTCCCTAGGTTTTTAAAAGCTTGTATGTTTGGCGATGCATCGACGAGTGCTTTGAGGTCTTTGGCGCGCAGCGTACCGCCAAGCGGTGTCGGCTCTTCCTCCTCCATTCCGTCACCGTCTGTCGCCTTCTTTTTCTTCCTTTGTTTTTCTCTCGCACCCTTTGCACCCGCCGTCCGTTGTAATTGTTCTGACATGAAGAGAAGACCGCACTCATCCGAGCAATACTTGCTTTCCTTGCCCTTTGTTAGACGTGCAGGTTTCCGGCAGCCGTCCCGTCTGCACATGGGCTTCCATGTGGTATGTCCCCTCCCGTTTTCTTCGCATAATGGGCAAATGAACCTGTCAACCAACTCCTCATCAGCCTGCTTCATATTGACACAGTCGCCATGGAACCAGTCGTCACAGCCACCATCACAGCCAATCATCCATTTGTGGTTGTCCGGCTTCTTGCACAGGCAGTACAGATTGTGGTCTTCGGAAGAGTCACCATCATCGTCTGAGGCGTGGACTTGCGACGAGTTGTCCGGCGCGGGCGATGATTCGAGGGCGGGGGTACCGGACTGGGAGCTTTTCTTGAAACCCCTTGGAGGTGGTTTTGAGGCGCGTGAGGTGGGCGTGACAGAGCGTGTTGCGCCATCCTCCGTCTCGACCTTGCGCTTTTTGTTGGGCTTTGTTGTCTTTGCCGTGCCTTTCTTTCTGATGCCCGAGGCTGATGCGGGAGCTGGTCGCTTCTTGGTTGACACAGGCGCAGGCTTGGAATCGCCGGGGGACTGTACACCATCCGCCGCTGTCTGGTTCCTTCTCCGCAGCCCGAGATCGCTCTGCTTTGCAATCTCGAGCGCTTTCAGCGCATCGGAGTCCATGTCATCGTCGGGGATAGAATTTTGCCGGTCGGGCTGTGCTGAACCAATCGCAGGAGTATTCTCACGCGGCGTGCCAGAGGGTTCATGTTTTATCGGCGGCTGAGGTGAAGGGCATTTTTCGTCGCTGAGTCCGTCTTGAGCGATTGTTGCTGTTGGCGTTCCGTCGCGCGTCCGCTCTTGCAAGACGGAATCCGGATGACCGGCAGCATATTGCTGCCCAGGACCTAGAGTCGCAAGAGTGGTGAGAGCATCGGCAGCATCGTCAGTCGTTGTGGCTGTGGTGGTTGTGGGTGTTGTCGTTGTCATGTCGGCGCAATGCGTGTCAGATGGGCGCCGGTCAAGGGATGTGTCGTGGTTGAGGAAGGAATCGATACTGCTCATGGCGGCGGAAGCACTCATGACGCGAGGAAAGTGGGCGACGCGGATGGCGACGACAGGCAAGGCTGGTCGAAAATGGATCCGTTCCGACAGCCTTGGCGCACCGCAGCGCTTGAGGAGCGCCACCACCCTGCTTCTTTTAGTACTTCACGTCAACCATTAATTTTCTACCGCCCGCCCTCTAACTATATATGTATGTCCATAAAGTCTAATAGCTTCTTCAGAGAAGATGTTGGTGGGACATTCAAGACACCAGATGTTGTTCAGTTCATCTAATAGAGTAGTAGCAGACTTTAGGCGCAACAACAATGGTACTCTGTATATTTTCAAAGAAGGCCTGCATCAAGGGCAGCAGTGAGTTGTTCTAGGAACAGGTGTTCATATGGCATTTGCATTCTTGATCCGCCCCCTGCCATTTCTGCCTACTTGTGCAAATCATTATAGTTTCGCGTTATACAGCACGCATTGCAAACTGTCGATCCTTGCAATTGTAGGTACTCAGTGCCAAGCCTATGTTCTCTCGTCAGCCGCATCATGCTTCTAGTTGTTCATTACAAGGCATAAACCCTGTTTCCACAACAAGTGCATGCACCCTCATTCCTGAACTCGCTCCAACTTAGCCTGCAAACACAGCAGGTGATATCTTGGCAGTAGAAACTTTTTGGGCCATCCAAAACTCAACCAGCTTGAACCATTTTGGCTGCTCAACCCGACAAAACTTTGGTGCGAGAACGCATTTGAATCGTCGGCATCCCGATTTCAAGATAGCAAAACAGTGGGAAAGCTAATAAGAGCAAATGATATGAAATCAGGCTTTTGAGTGCTCAGGATAAAACGTATACGAATGCGACCAGGTATTCGCAAAGCTATGCAGACTGACGCCTCGTGTTTGCATCGAAGTCTCAAAAGCACTGGTGCAATTTGGTCTTGTGGCCCATAACAGACCCCATGATCCTGAATAAGAAGGCCGCGTATGTTAACGAATTAATACGAGCAGGCAGCGTGACTGACGTTGTAGCATGGCTGTGAAACTAAAGTGAGGCGTTTCACACTTAACCAGGACCATGACATATATATGGTGACGGGTTGAAACGACTCATGTACTTCTGGTCGGATAGAGAACTAATACAGTGCTCGAAATGCTATTCGGAACCTAATGAACCCTACTGTCTCTTGAGTCACACACTACATCATCATATGTCTGTGCGTTGTGAGGAGCCCAACGGTCAATTATTCACCCCTGTGAGAGCACAAGCACAGGAAGAGTCAGGACCTGCCCTCATAAGACCTGAGTTATGAAAAAAAAATATCACAGGGTTACCCACAGTATGTCCGGTGAAAATGACAGAAAGTACTTCTTCTTCTGTTGCCTGAGATCCTGGATATTCTTATCAGTGTTCGATGTGGTTCCAGTCTGAGATCGTTCTGCTATGACGCGTCCAATTCAAAACTGTAGCAAATTATACATGTAGCATATATAATGTAGGACTGACCCGATTGGCAAAGAAGATGGACAAGCTACCTTCTGCCTTTGTGACTGGAATCCAATCACCAATCGGACCAATTGAACCCCCCTCAGTCTGAAGTAACTACATTTTTCCTTCGGAGAGCCTGTCTATTGTGACGTACAGAGTCCCGTGTTTTATGCACGGACAGTCACAGATCAAAAACCTCGCACATGAAAGTCTTCCTAGCTGCTACTGGCATTTCAGCAATCTATCATTCTATCAAAATAACCAGCCAAGAATACCAACATACCCTCATTAACATGATCAGGAGTTTCACTGTCTTCCTACAGGGCACGTCTTGGGGGTTTTTTGTTCGTTGTGTCAAGGCTAAGATATAGTGTAACCGAGTAAAGAGTTACCCGTCCCACCACTTCCAATCATAGTAACATCGGCTTGGTCTGGTCACCCGGAGACACTGCTAAAATTGTCTACTTACAAATGACAGTGTTCTTATCTTGCAGGTGCAGTGGCCAAGGAACACGGCATCAGCAGATTCCAAATCGGTCGCATTCGGCCCAATCTAGCCCAATCTAGCCCAAGAGGGACAGTCACGGACGAACTTCTTAGATGATAAACCAAGCAGCTAAATATGTAGTGGCTCGGCAAACTATCAATCATTCACCCATGGGAAATATTTTATGACAAATTATTGAAGAGGAAGTCATCGAAAAAAAATATGGTTTTCATAAAAGTTCAACATAAAATAGTAGTCCTATGAAGATGCTGTGTTCAAATAAGTTGATCACCACTGACAGGCCAGGTTATGTATCAAATCTGTCGTTATCCTAGCTAGAATTCCTCAGGCTTTAGATGATCAAGATGAGCCAGTCTCTCCATTCGGCCTCAAAATTCTGTATATCACGACATAGGGGCCATCATCCCGCAAAGCTTCATTAAGACACGAACTGTCAAAGGCCAATGAAACATCTTACACGACAGAACACAAGTTTGTGAAAGTGACTAGACTAAAGGCTGACCACAACTTTTGTAGAGAAATCCAGTCGCGTATCGGCAATCGTTTTGCAAATGGCCACCCTCTAGGTGCTATATGCTGATTACATGGATGACTTGGTGTTTCCCCAGATTATAACCGGCTGGAGTAGGGACGGATGCTTCGGGTACTGGACACTGTGCTAAGAGGCTGGTTAATATAAATCATTGATTCTGTCCGAACGGTTGATTCCGTCTGCTGCTGTCCTGCGGCGAAACATGCATGCTGCAAAATCAATCGCTGTTTGCGACGGTATCGCGTTTCTATCTCTCACGTTTTCTTTGTTCGTTCGACTATATACAAGCGAAGGCTGTTTGCTTCGCTGTCTGGCCGGCTTTTGACATTTAAGTGCAAGCAACGACCATGCCGCACTTTGATCCTTGTACTTTATTTTGTCAGACCTAGTATAGAAAATTACGGTGAAATAGTCGGAGCCTTAGCGATCTTCTCCATCTTGGCGATATACAGTGTACGAACCGGTAGTTTGGGCCACCCTAGTCCGGCTTACCACTTCTCATGAAGTTATCGTCTAGACTCTGGACCTCGACCACATTTTGGCACAATATCGGGGCTAACTGTCAGTTAATTAAGGAATGAGTTCACAGAATTATAGGATGAGTCATGAAAGTAAGAACATAGAGGGTTCTATTGACAAGCTGCGTAAAAGCTTCTAAATATATATACAGACAAGACCACCAAGGCCGGTCGCCAAGATTAAAAGGGAGAAAAGAATATTGTCCATCTCGCTGGATCTGAAAACACAGAGAGAGATGACTGAATGGTCTCAGTCACAAGACCCTTGTTTCAGTCCATTCTGAGAGTTTCTACTGCGATACTATCACAGGAGAAGTACTCTACTGGCACTGAGAGTACCACGGGTTCATGACCTTGCAGGTACCGGAAGAGCAGCACTTGGCACCAGTGAAACCCTGGCCACCGCACTGTGCCCACTTGGCAGCGCAGCCAGCCTGGCCACCAGTAGCAGGCGCAGGGGCAGCAGTAGCAGCAGGGCGGGTCTGAGTGGCGAGAGTGGTAGGGGCAGGGGCAGCAGGGGCGGCAGCAGCAGCACCGGCAGAGCTGCTACCAGCTCCGCCCTTCCAGACAGCTGGGCCGGGCATGGGGAAGGCCTTGCGGCCGTTGTAGATGCTGAAGTTGGCATAGGGGTCAGTGGCCTTGTAGGCACCAGGGAACTTGACCATGGGGCCGGGGGTACCGCTGCCACCGTTCTGGACCTTGACCTGAACGCAGGAAACGTAGTGCTCGGGCTGGTTGACGTGGGAGCGGTGAACACCAATGTGCTCGAAACGGACAAGGTATTCTCCGCTGGGAGTGTCCTTGGGGATCTTGGCGGTGATGGAGTTCTTGTTGTAGCTGCACCAGGCGGTGGAGGTGAAGTCGCCGCCATCGCAGACACCCTCCTCGTAAATCTTGAACCAGTCACCCTTTCCGTCGTACTCCTGCACCTTTCCAGGAGCCTTGGACATGTAGGCCAGAGCGGGACCGGGGTGCTGCATCTTGGCACCAACACCCAGCTGGACGCCAATGTTATCACCGGCATTGACCGTTAGGACCTTGGTCTTTCCAGCATTGGTGAAAGCACCCTGGTTGCAGATGATATCAGGGCCATCGGCAGTGGATCCATCGCGGATATCGGCAGCAGGGTTGGAGGAGAACTTGATGGGGTTGTACTTGGTGGGACGGGTAAAGTCGCGGATGTAGGTGAAAGAAGCTTCACCTCCAGTGGTCTTGTCAAAGAAGTAGTGAGCAGATGCCACTTGGGCGATAGCTGGGAGGATAAGAGCAGTGAACTTCATTCTGACCGAGCAGTAACGAATGTGTGGTAGAAAAGAATGGATAGAGAATGGAAGGTGGTAAAGAAGGACTGAAGTGAATGTAAAGATTGCAGCTGATGAACCAAGATGTTGAGCTGTGAGGGCAAGGCTCAGTATATTATATACATGGCGGCTGCCAGCCGTGTGTCCTCATCCTCGTCATGCCATGGCTGCTCGACTCAGTCAGTTGTTTAGACGGAGATTCGTTTGACCGGTGAAAACACTGGAGAATTGTGGTCCAGACATGTTCTTTTGCAGCTGTCTTCCGCGCCAAGGTTCTTGGCTGTACTCCTCTTCATATAGTTCATGTACGGCAACCGGGATGGTGGCGCTTGGGTAGCCATGCAAGGAACGGCGAAGGATGAAACGTCCTTTTACAGCCAATGAGCGGAGAGCAGCCAACCATTTTGATGTGGTCGGGCCAGGGTTGGCAATAAACATCGAGTTTCAGGCTGTCAGTGTCAAAACGCAGTGTCCCCACACACGGATTTGCAGCGGGGCACAATTCCTCTCAATTTCCAGCATTCATGCGAAGCCATTCCGCTGATATGGCGGTTGGTGGGATGACTTGGGCGGTAGCAAAACGGCAAGGAGACATTGACTATGCACGGTGTGGGCGCGATAATGTTCTGACATGAGCAGCGGGCGCACAACCAATTCTTGGCAACGTGTTCCGGGTGCTTTACATACAGACGAACAATCATGTAGTAAGTATTACTAGTACACATGTAAAGTATATATACAGCCCGATTGCAATGTCAAGAGACTTCGGCAGGGAGCTCGCTCCAACGTTTTGTGCCTCTGGTGTCTGCGAGCAATACCGACTCGAGGCACCAAGCAAAGGGCCTCACGCAACCGCCGACACGAAGGCAAAGGATTCCGCGGACGTGAATACGGGTCGTAAAGCGCATGATCCAACGTTTCGGTCTTGGTTACTAACGTTTCCTGTCTGACAGCCGAGCGGGACGAGGCTCGGGCTTGCCGAGTTTCGGGAAAGCCCTATCTTGACATGAGACTAGCATGCCGCCCTCGACAGAAGCAACAGGGTTACCACGCAGCCTGTAAATGTCGCGCGTTATCCCAGGATTCAAATGCAACGACATGGCGGGTTTTCCTCTCGTTCACTTTCTACCTACTTCTCTTTGGGCGTAACCTTCAAGTATGGTGGGTTCTTCGGCTTGTGCGCCGAGTGTCTATTGTAGTCCACTCTTGGCACATTGTTCACGGGGTTGCCGTTTTTATCCGACAGGTGGAAATCGAACGAAGCAATGAAATACGCCGTGATGATGTTCTGTTCGAGCTTGGCGAAGCGCATGCCGACTACCAAGGGATTAGGCATAATACAGATCTTATAATAGGGGGCTTACTTACGGCATGGATGTCGGCCAGATCCCCAGCCCACGAAGCCATGGGGCTTCTTCTTGTCCTCGGCACGGTCCGGCATATACCTGGCTGGATCCCATTCGTACGGGTTCGGGTAGGTTTCTGGGTCGAGGTGGACGTCGCCAATAGCATATGTAACGACAGCGCCTGGCGGGATGACTTCGTTGCCATTGCCAACAGGAATGGCCCGACCACTGGTGTTCTTCCTCAACGCGACACCAAGCAGGTTCAAACGAATCGAGTCACGCAAACACATGTCGATGATGGGAAATTCGCCCTCCCAAGCTTCTAGCGGGACGTCGTCGAGCTGATGGCGCAGCGGCGCATTGGGATTGCGGGTGTACTTGGCTGCTATGTTGCGAATCTCTTCTCGTGCCTTGGCTAGCCATTCTGGAGAATTGGCAAGGTAGCACTGGACCCATGCGGCGTTGATACCGGAGTTGATCAGGCCTGCAAAGAGTGCACCAACGATAAATTCAACAATCTTAAAGGTCCGGTCGCCTTGGTCGAGGAGATATTGTAGCGCATCATCGTGCTTCTCGTCGCTCGCAGCGCGCTTCTTGATGATGTTCTCGATTAGGAAGTACAGGCGCCCACCACCATATGTTCGCTTCAAGACAGCAGGAGATGGGACATTGGGGAACAAGGTGGATGTGGCAGTCGCACTTTTGTCTATCATCTCGAACAGCCTCAGGGTCTCCTCGAGCACCTGTGGATCGTTGGCAATTTCGTCTGCGCCGACCATACGGATTGTCAACCTAAAGACAATACGGTATATGCTCTCAAAGGGGTTGGTCACGCCGCTGGGCTCACTCGCGATGGCGTCTATGGCTTCCTGGACATCGGAGATGAGGGTGGGCAAGCGCTTTCTAAATTGATCGTTTTTCAATAGGTTTGTGAGGCGACGGCTGAAGTGGTTGTCTAGGTCGTTGTCCTTTCCAAGGCCATCATCATGCGCCTCGACAGTAGGTGTCTGGCCAAACAAGACGGCGTAGCCTTCGGCAAAGCCCAGGTTCTTGGATTCGAAGAACATCTGCCGTGCCTGGTCACCTGACAAGGCGACGACTGCGTGCGGCCCTGCGTGGAAGGAAAAGTTGCCCGTCTTTGACTGGCTTGCTCTCTGTCTGTACCAGTCCCATCTTTGGGTCCAAAAGGCCCATGGGCCAGTAAGGGGGTAGTTGTCACGGACCTCAGGCGGGGCATTGGGAGGCAGTCGGCGTATAAAGAAGGTGTGGACGATTGTGTAGATGGCGAACAAGACGACCGAACCGCAGACGAGGGTGAGGGCGGGTGAGGCCGTGACAGGCTGGATAAAGTCGAGGAAGGCCATGGTGGCTGAGGCAAAGACACTGGGAAAGAGGGGGGTCACAGTGTCTGCTGTATTGGTCTGTCGCCAGAGCGTCGCTGGCCATCGTGTTGACCTTATACGACAAGAAGCCCCGCGCAACCACTTTAGCTCGCCATGGTCAGCTCGCGTCGGATGGCGAATGGACAGCGTCTCATCTCGGTTGGAGACTTTGCGTGTTTCTCAGTGCCAGCTGCATCCACTATCTGGGTGGGTCCGCCGCTGGCTAGCCAATCAAACGCTGCTAGTCGGCCTCGCTTGCACAGCCGACCAGTGTTGTGTAACCCTTAGATCGCTCGGACAATTCAGATCTCTTGACATCTTGATCCTGATCCTGATCCTGATCCTGCGCATGGTGACAACTCTGACAACAGTAGGGTGCACAAGAAGCAGCCCAACGACCTATTGTTCATTGTATTGGCCCGTCAAGAAGCTCAGGTGTCGCCGGGGAGTATGCTTGTCATCGCGGCTGATGGCGAGGGCGCCGGAAGCCGCCTGTAGTCAGCACTCAAACCTTGAGCCGCCGTATTGGCCGTATTCAGCGCAAAGTCCCCTATGCTAGCTTCCGCGGCCTGCCAATCAGCAGCCAGGCTCTGCACCCTCGTCCTCTATTTTGATGGCTGCATGACTTGATGCCAGTCTTCGCTGAGTGCACCCCCTAGCGCACCCCTTCGTCGCAACCTGCTCCGACCTGCTCTTCATGTCGCTCTTCATGTCGCTCTCCAGCCCGCACTCTCTTGCTTCTCGCCTGCAGTCTGCACTTTGGAGGGCTGAGAAGACGGCGCGACAGCGCAGTCAGCTGGTAGCAGCAATGGCCGAAACTTAGCCTGTCAATTACTCACTGTCGCTTTCTACGCTTCTCGGATTGCTTGCTTCCGTGCCCAGGAAGCTTTGTGCTTAATACTCGTAGCGTATGTACATCGTAGCCAAGACGACGTCGCACGTGCATCACGTGAGGCGTCGGCCTTACTCGCCACCTGCTGCGGCTCTGTTCTTTCCCATTGCTAGCACCGAATACTGACGCGTTGCTACCCCGACACCTACTCAACTCTCATGGCCATTCTGGGGTAAGCGACAAATCATTGCCTCCGCAATTCCCATCCCGGCTTTTACTAGCTCCGTCTGGAGGCGGGCGAGTGCCCCAATCCCATGCAACGTCAGATGCGGCTCAACAATTGTCGGGTATCCACTTTGGCAGAATTCAGTCGTTTTCGCGCAAGTTCAGGCGAGGCTTCGGATGTGGCTTGAACACCGGCTTCAACATCGGCATATGACTACCAGAAGCCGACCTCCGACAGCGTGCACGTCCAAGGAACATGCAAGCAACTTACCCAAGTTAATGCGAAGGTGCATGCCTTTTTTATCTGCGTCGACGGGAACCAGGAGCAGCCTTGGCCAAAATGCTTGGTCAGCATGCCATAGCAGGCCTTGCTACCTATTGAGGTATACCGCCCAATGCGGGGAGAAGGCGGTTTGTGCAGCAAAATGCAACTGTTGCCGCGGGGCTCCACTTGAATGGCGCACTTGACCGTCATCCCCCCATCAGGAAAATTCGGCACAGCTAGGGCACAACACAGGCTCTTTGGCCATGCAGCGGGATTTGATCGGAATCAAGCACAGTGGGGTAAGGTGGTAATGTTATGTGTTGAGGCCCACAGTGGAGGAGGTTGGGGTTGCCTTTCCCCGGCTGCAATTATAATAAAGAGGGGACCCCAGATGTTCGTCTGGTAGCTGGTTGTTGTGTTTCTTTACGACCGCTGCCAAGGGAAGAGCGCTGGCAAGATGACGACACCGTACGAAGACGAGAAGATATCCGCCCACGAGGCAGCCCAGCTCTCGGAGCACCACACCAAGCCCAATACCGCTGCCACCATGGATCCTGAAAGGAGAAAGCAGGTCGAGAAGTCGTTGAAGCGAAAGTTGGATGCACGATGTTCGCTTTTTGTATTGATATACATTATGAACTGTAAGACAACCAAAACCCATGTTTATATCTCAGTTCTCACCGCGACTACTAGATCTGGATCGAAACAATATTGCGGCAGCGCGTCTGGGAGGCCTCGAAGCAGACCTTGGTCTGACTCCCACCCAATACTCGACATGTCTGAGTATCCTCTACGTTGGCTACATTCTGATGCAAGTCCCATCGAATATGATCATTAACATCATACCCCGGCCATCTCTCTATATCTCTATTGTCATGTTGGTATGAATTGTCGTCCACCGGATAGTCTGAACCCAACTTGCTGATATTTTATAGATTTGGGGAATGATCAGCACACTTAGTGGTAACGTTAACAACTTTGGTGGCATGGTAGCCATTCGCTTTTGCATCGGATTCGTCGAGGCAGCTTTCCTGTAAGGACTTCCCTTTGCTGCATCTTTAAGTATAAGGCCAAGATTAACAAGGTGAATTTAGGCCAGGAGCACTGCTCATTCTTTCCAAATGGTATACCAGACGCGAACTCACGCTGCGAAACGCCATTCTTTTCTGCGGCAACCTCATCTCAAATGCCTTTTCGTCCCTTGTAGGCGCGGCTGTTTTGGGCAACATGGAGGGAGTTCTGGGCCACCAAGTAAGTTCGAGAAATTGTTTCGAACGTTCGACAGAAAGACTAACATACGCCAGGCCTGGAGATGGCTTTACTGGTAAGCATCAAATTTTTTTTTTCAGGAAAAAAGTCAAAACTTTTGGACATGTACTGATAAGAGACCCAGGATCGAAGGTGCCGCAACCATGGTCATTGCCATTACCGCCGGTTTTGTCCTCCCAGATCTCCCGCACAACACGCGCGGCTTCACCGAGGAAGAGCGCGCCGTCGCGGTGCTGCGCATGACCGAAGACGTGGGCGAAGTTGACCAAGACTCAGCGGAGCAATCTCCCTTTGCAGGTCTCTTCATGGCCGTCAAGGACGTCAAAATCTACGTCTTGATGCTCACCTTTACTGCTTACGTGACGGGCCTCTCGTTCAACGCCTACTTCCCCAGTCTGACCAAGACGCTCGGCTTCGGCTACATCACGACGCTGCTTATGAGCGCACCCCCGTGGGCTTTCGCTTGCATTGTCAGCTTGCTCAACGCCTGGCATGCGGATCGCCAGCAGGAGCGCTGCTGGCACATTGTCGGCCCCATTCTCGTCGGCATCGTCGGCTTTGTGATTTCCATGGCGACCGCTCACACGGCTGCCCGCTACGTCGCGCTCTTCTTGCAGGCGTCGTCGTACGCAGGCTTCATTGTGTTTTACTCGTGGATCTCGTCGTCGTTCCCCCGCCCGCCGGCTAAGCGTGCAGTTGCGATTGCTATGATCAATGCGTTCAGTCAGCGTATGTTTTCAGCCTTTTCCTTCTCTTTCCCCCCCTTCTTCTGTACAAGGACAATCTTTTTCTAACTTTACATGTGTGTCTTGTAGTCGGTAACATTGCCGGTTCTTACGTGTGGAACATGTCTGCCAACGGATACCGAAACAGCTACGGCATTGTCACTGCCATGTTTGGCACCACCATCATTGGATGTCTGATTTTCCGAGTCATTCTCCAGCGCCTGAATAAGGAGCTCAACGAGGGAGTAGATGCCTGGGTCGTGCATGGCGATGTTGCCGAGCAGACTGCTGCGACCGAGGGTGTGAGCGTCGAGGAAGGCAAGAAGATGATTGGCGGGTTCAGGTATCTGGTCTAAGAGATGGGAGAAGAAAGCTCGATATGAGAAGCTTGAGACATTTGCATAATACATGTCACATGGCAACAAAGTAACTACAAACTTCACAATCCTTCCTGCTCGTTGAGCTTGATGCCCCTCTCCACAAGGCTCTCGACCCACGCGGTGAAGTCTTGTCTCATCTCGGCGGGAATCACATGGCCTTGACCTTTGATAAAGTGCTTCTCGATTTCGCCCTGCTGCCACACATCCTCTTCCTCCTCGACGCCCAGCCAATTCTCCTTGCCTGTGACACCCTCGCCCTTCTCGAGACCTCTCCACAAGACTACACCGAGCGGGAAAGTCAGCATGCGGTCCTTTGTGCCATGCACAACCATGATTCTGTTTTTCCCGACCGTCTGTGCAATCTGCTGTAGCTGCTGCGGGCTCTTGTGGTGCCAGCCGGCGGCAATGGCCTGCAGGATAAAAGGCGCCTTGGAGAAGTACTCTGGGTGCTGTCGTTTCCACAGCTCATTGGCAGCAAAGCGGTCGCCATTGGTTGGAAAGGCTTGGACGACGGGCTCAAGCGTGTCGGGCGCGTCTAGCCATTCCTGAGTATAGAGGTTCTTCTTGACACCTTCAATCTGCGTGTCGAGCGACTTTGGAATAAAGAGATTGGCGCGGTTCCAGAGGTTTTCCAGGAAACCCTGCATGCGTTGATCAGAGTCGGTCTTCACGGAGGTAGAAACCAGGAGTAGGTTCGAAGCAAGTGCATGGCTTACCGTGGTTCTGAAGAGCTGTGCAGCCGTTGATACAAGTGACAGGGTGCATATGCGCTCGGGTATCAACATTGCCTATCGTCTTTGTCAGCTCTAAAACTTAAAGCATATACGTCATAATTGGAATTCCGCGTAGATTTTCATGACCCGCGTATACGACCAGTCACGAAACACAGAGATTATTTGGCGAATAGGTCAGGACATGGCGAGGTAGGAAGGCGGGCAAAAAGCAGAAGTGACAGTGAGATTGCAGGGCAGAGCATGGTGTCAGAAAGCTGAATGTTGTCTTTCTTGACGCGCTTGGTGTCTGCGGTTGGCGGGTTGGCGGAACGTCGAGGATCCGGCCCCTGTCGTCGACTCGAGGGTTGGATGTGTGGCCAAGATATACGACGGAACTTACCATTTCCTGGGCGATCATACCCCCCATGCTTATACCAATAATATGCAGCTCGCGCTTTTTGGTCCAGCCGATATGGTCAATGACTTCAATCAGGTCCTTGGCCATTTCGGATGTTGAGTACCTTGACGTGGGCTTGTCGGAATCGCCAATGCCGCGATTGTCGGTCACGAGGCACGAGTACTGGTCGCCTTTGGTGTGGCCAAAGTCCTTGGTCTGGCGCTGCCAGGCATACTTCATGCCGCCGAGTCCTGTCGACAACATGAGCACAAAAGAGGTTCCAACTCTGACTCTCGAGGGCGTGCGTCGCGCTCTAAGCTGCCGAGGCACGCGCCCTGGAAATCAACGTACCCATCACCCACTACATGATGTTAGATTTTTGAGTTTGAATGTGGGGCGTGTGCGAAGAAAGAGATGTTCAGCAGGCTGAGACGCCGGGCAGATGGTTGAGACGGCAAATGCAACCGAAACGAAACAGTTACAGGAGAGAGGTGATGAAGGCTGCATGCCTGAGGTGCAACCGACGTCCAGTAACACCGAAAGTGGCACCACTTACTACGAGGTGTCGGTCGCCATGGCCATGAAGCTCGTAGGCGATGTTAAACGGCCCGCCTCGGTCTTTGGCCACGGGTACCTTGCCTTGGCTCTGGGGCTTGAGGTCCCAAATAGTATGGGGGTATTCTGGGTGCTGGAGCAGCTCGTCGACAGTCATGGGGGCCATGGCCGGTGCTAGGCTGGTGGGGTGGTAGCGAGTTAGCACGGGGGTGCTCTACATACGTATGTATGTACTAGTACACCAGCACGAACGGTGACGGCACAGGGGAAAAGTGGCGCAGCAACACGTTTGTGGCGCCCTTGACCAGGCTGTTGCCGCTGCGTCTGCCCATAATGGGCACATAGGCGAGCAGAGAGTGACACGGGGGTACGTGTGGTCTATCTTGGGCGCAGGAAGCTTGGCGCGGCTGCGGCTGCAAGGGCGTGTATACTCACATGGTGTATGTGTTGTACTGTATGTACCGTGCAGTGTGTGTTCGTGGCGGACGAAAGACGCAGTAATGGCTAGGGGTTTTCAGCGGCCGGCGGCGGGGCGCGCGCGCGAGTGTGGGACGTCATTGGGGGGGACGGCCGGGGAGATGGGCGCAGCGCGCGTTGGCTAGGCCATTCTGCGACAGTCAGCCTCAGGTCCCTGAGCATGCGATGCGCTGCTGCGTTTCATCTTGGTCCAGCAACGCTGGGCCCCTCCGCATAACCCGACGCAGATCCGTCCTCTCGCCCGACCATCCGCCTGTCGACTATCATCACTACACAACGACGCTGCTTACGCCAGCATTCACCAAGCCGACGACGCCGCCGTCGCTGCTGCTGCTGCTGCTGCCGACAGCCACAGCCACGCTCACTACCACACCACCACCACGGCTACGGCCACGATCACGACCACGACCACGACAATAACGACAACACCAATAATAGCACCATGGACCCCTCCCAATCTGGCTTCTATGCCGGCGGCCCTCCAATGATGAACCCTCCGCCGCAAATATTCGGCGGCGGCTCATTCGACCCTTCGCAACTGCCCACGGGCAATATGTTCGCCCACGACGACATGGACGACCACAACGACGGAGGCGACGCCAAAAGACGGCGCATTGCACGGGTACGCTCACACGCCCGCCGGGCAGCCCGCACTGGTGCTGACAAGTGCTGCAGGCATGCGACATGTGTCGCAAGAAGAAGATCAAGTGCGACGGCAAGATGCCCTCATGCACCCACTGCCAAAACTACAAGACCGAGTGCATCTTCACCCAAGTCGAGAAGAAGCGCCAACCGCCAAAGGGGTGCGCATAGTCACTAGATCACCCTTGTGCCCGTGATTCCCAACTGACTGCCTCCAGCGCCAAGTACATTGAGGGCCTCGAGAACCGCCTCGCCCGTATGGAATCTCTCATGCGTCTTTCAGGCGTCCTTCCTGAGGACGACGACGGCAGCACCGACCTGGCGACGCTCGAGAGGCGTCTCGAGGCAAGAACCGGGCGTTCGGCTACACCCAGAAACAACAGCGTCCACGAGAGGAGAGCATCAGTAGCACCCCAGTCCAGCCTGTCGACGACCGAGGAAAGCGCAACACACCCAGCTCTGCCCAGCCCTACGAGCGGCGTTGCCTCACCAAACCCCGATGACCAGTCTGCTAGCGGTAAGGAAAAGGAGGAGGATGCGCTGGCCGAAATGATGTGCTCCTTGGTCACTAACAACTGCGGCGAGACCAGATACATTGGTACGTCTTCGACGCACCTAGCCCACGCTCTACTAACCTAACCCCGTCTAGGCTCCTCATCCGGCTTCTCCATCTTCTCACCCAAGGGTATCCAGTGGGTCAATGAGAAGACGGGCGACAACTCATTCCGTGACATGATCTCCACAGCTGCCGTCGAGGATAACAAGTGGATACAGTGGCGGCCAGACGTCTTCCAGGATATCTTCAAACGACGCGTGTACAAGCAACTGCCTCCTAAGCACGAGGCCCTGTCACTACTCAAGGACTACTTTGAAAACTTCAACTGCATGTTTCCCCTGTTCCACGAACCCACCTTCATGCATCTCGTGGACAAGCACTACTCCAAAGACCCATATGAAGGCTCCGGCTGGTGGGCCAGTTTGAACGTAGCTTTGGCTTTCGCCCATCGGTTGCGTGTCATGAGCAATCTCGTGCCTGCAGAGGAGGATGAAAAAGCCTGGCAATACCTTAAGAACGCAATGAGCGTCATGGTCGAGCTTACCATGCGCAACACTGACCTTCTCAGTGTGCAGGCATTATTGGGAGTGGTAAGGGACCTGGAGCATTCGAAACCCCGTGGATTATGTCTCTAACACCATACAGGGCCTCTTTCTGCTAGGAACACCCAACCCTCAGCCCACCTATTTCTTTGTTGCTACTGCCATGCGGCTGGCACATAGCATTGGTCTTCACAAAAAGGGCTCTAACTTCAGTCTCAACGCGGCCGAAGTAGAGCAGCGGAGACGTGTCTTTTGGATTGCATATATGCTCGATAAAGAGTGAGCCACAAACCGCCCCTTACGTAGTTCGGGTTTTGTATTTTTACTAACCCTGCCAAGTATCTGTCTGCGTTCCGGTAGGCCCCCAGTACAGGACGACGATGACATGAACGTCGAGCTACCAAGTGAGACACCGCCCGACAATATCGGCAACATCCCGCTCGCCGATGGCAAGGGCACAATGAACCTCTTTCGCCTAATGTGTACCTTCTCTGTAATCCAGAGCAAGGTTTACAAAGGCCTGTACTCTGTCAAGGCTTCTAAGCAGACCGATGGCGAACTTCTCAACACCATTGGCGAATTGGACAAGGAGCTTGAGGCCTGGAAAGACGGCATACCTCTCGAGTTCCGCCCAGAGCACGACATCAAAGCATCACATACACCGCTTATTCTCCAGGTCGCCGTGCTCCATCTTGGCTACTACAACTGTTTGACCACCATCCACCGTATGAGTGTTCACCATGGATACTGGACCAGCCGACTGTCGAATTTTGCTATCCAAGGGTTAAATGCACGCCCTCTGAACCCCAGAGTGTTCATGTCAGCTCAGCTTTGCGTGCAGGCCGCTCGAGCCTCAATCCACTTGCTCAAGTACATACCAAAGGGTGACTTGTCGTGTGTTTGGCTAGTCATCTACTTCCCCGTTACCGCTCTTGTTACGCTTTTTGCAAATATCCTGCAAAACCCACAGGACACCCGGTCACGGTCAGACCTCAAGCTCATGAAGCTGGTCGTAAACTTTCTAAATATGCTTAACGATGACCAGGGAAGCGGTAGCGTGAAGCGAATGTGTACTGTCTGCGCCGAATTCGAGCGAATCGCATCCATGGTACTAGAAAAGGCTGATCGAGAGCATGCGTCTCGACGGAAGAGAAAGCAAGGCGACAGTGAACAGGATGCACAGATCGAAGCAACTGCCGCCGAGTTGCTCTCTACCGGTGGCCGTAATTCACAATCATCCCCACAGCAGGTCACCACGCCACAAAACACTGCCTCAGAAGGCATGATCTTTAACCCAGACTTCCACGGATTCAATGAGGTATGTCTACCTAACCTCTGGGTATTCCAATGCTGACAGTGCTAGCCATTCCCCTTTTCACCAAACTTTACACATGCATCGTTACAGCCCAACGTCCAAATGAGCCAGTATGGCTCACCCGGAATCACCGCACAAATGCTACAGCAACAGGGTCTTCCGATGACAACCGGTGCTGACGTGAACGGAATAAGCTCGAACATCAATGCCATGGCCGCCATGGGTCAGTTTGATCAGACGTTCAACAATGTCCCACAAGATCTCTGGAAGATGCCCATGACCCTCGAGTGGGATTGGGCAGATATGACTGGTGGCTTCTCAGGCTATGAGGACGGTATCAGCATGAACGGTGTTCTTCCCGACTTCGCGAACAACACTGGACATGGAACGAGTGAATTCAACCAAAGTGCTATGAATGGCGGGCGCCGTTGATAGAGCCGTTCCGATTCCGTTGCCATACAGGCCTGCTTTTTTCGCTAACTATTGTACAACATACACGATTACGTGGCCTATAGGTGTCACGAGAATGCGTTGCCACCATGAAAAGATGGCACGCATCATGAATAAGTTTTTACTGTTTACGTCCTATTACGGATTGTTATTGGCATGTTGCGTTGTTGAATTGTAATATCACGGCCGCTCGGATATGACAGGTTGGAGTCCAAGTACACCGCTATTGTAATAAAAAGCATGCGTATCATGCTCGGCGCTTGCCCAATGGCCGATCATGCACACATCTCCGCGAGTTTGCGCCCGCGATCTGTGCTGGTGCCAGGCTAGGGGCGCGCGCTATCAAATATGTAGTCATAGGATCTTCATGTACAGCAGTTTCGTAGCTATGATGCTGCAACCTAAACCTTCTCCCATTGCGAAAATATTTTTGTTTCAGAATTGACACTTTCGACACCCCATTTGCAACTGCACAGTCCGCTGTGGTTATTTGCCAGGCACAATGGTCAACATTACCGCGTTGCTGTCCACCCTTATCACATCAAACCATATACTGTCCTACCACAACGTGCTCGACTCTTTTGGCCACGTCAGTGTCCGGAACCCCGAAACAAATACAACTTTCTTCATCGCATTGCAACTTGGTGTGTATACCCAGCCTCACATGTCTACTTTTCAGGCTGGTTTACGTATTCTTACACATGTCCAGGACCAGCAGTAGTCTCTGGTCCCTCTGACATTGGCGAGTATCTGATATCAGACGGCTCGCCAGTGAACGGCACCGTGGGCGGCTACGCCGAGCGCTACATCCACAGCGAGATACTCAAGAGATATCCGGACGTGAATGCCGTTGTACACAGTCACGCAGAAGACGTGCTTCCCTACACCATCATCGACACGCAGGTTCAGCCTACGTACCACATGACAGGCTTCCTTGGGGCTTCAGTCCCCGTCTTCGATATTGAGGACGCATACGAGGAAAATGATCCGCGGGACTTGCTCGTTGACAACCCCAGGCTAGGCGCTGCGCTCGCGCAGACGCTGGGTGTTAATAAAACTCAGCCCACTAGTCCAGCACACAGCACGGTTCTGCAGCGCGGCCATGGTTTCGTTACCGTGGGGGCGAACATAGAGCAAGTAACGGATTTCGCTTACTATGTTGCCAGCAATGCTCGCGTTCAGACTAAGGCGCTTCTACTGGCAAACGCGCAAGGGTCTGGCGGTGTCAAGTATCTGAGTGAACAGGAGAGAATGGATACGGCGGAAATGAACAGATGGATCGTGTTCAAGCCGTGGAACCAGTGGGTTTTCGAGGTGGAACGAAGCAATAGATTTGTGAACGTTTTGGGGACGCCGCCTACAGGGGATAGCTAAATTGGAGATTGGACGTCTACGACATGCTGAAACGACAAGAAATAGTTTGTGTAGTGAATACATAGAACTTAGTGATAATGCGTCGCTCTGTTCGCTATGACATCATAATTGCTTTACAAGAATCAGGGTTCACGATGCAGTTCATGGTGTTGAGATTTAGTTCCCAACGCACGTGGCGCTAGCGTGCCGCAGCCCCATCCAACGACGTCAACGCAGCCGCGAACCCCGGATCATGCACTAGAATCTCTCTGCCTAATTATTATTCCATCTCACCTCGTCCATTTTTCGAAAATCTACTTTAACAATCTATGAAGCTGTGCTTCTAGCGGCATAATTTCCAGTCACCAAGATAAACGGCCGCTGTCGCACGCGACCACATACAGCACTAGCGGCGTGATCTGCCTGCGCGTGCCTGCTACAAGCCCGGTTTTGGCTGGGCGACGACACCGTCTTTCCCTCACGCTCTTTCTCTTCCGCGTACACACACCTTACCGCCATGCCGCCCCTCAAAATATCGATCCCAGAGGTGCACGAAGAGACGCCTGAGCAGGGCAAAGCCTACACGGCGTACACAATCAAAATCGAGCATCCCTTTCCGCGCGCAGCAACAACCACGTCCAAGCGCTACTCTGAGTTTTGTGCCCTTGACAGCGCGCTGCGCTCAGAGGTCGGCTCTCCACCGCCTGCACCGCTGCCACCCAAGTCGTGGCTGGGCGGCCTGCTCGGCTTAGGCAACACGACCGGCTCGCCCGAAAACATTGAGAAGCGTCGTGCGGGTCTGGAAGCCTACCTGCGCGCCATTGAAACGGCTGAAGACGGGCGGTGGCGAGTCTCCAAAGCATACAAGACGTTCCTGGGTCTGGGCGACAAAGAGGCAAGCAACGGCAAGAAAGTCAGCAGCAACCTGCCCGGGTCGCAGTTTGGCAAGGACAGAGTGAGGGATAGTTCGGATTGGCTGGACAAGCACGCCGAGCTGAAGAGCAACCTGCAAGACGCACGGCGGTGGTTGACGAAGCGCGAGCAAGCCACGGCGGCGACGGCGCAACACGAAGCCGCGGCGAATGCAAAGAAGAGCCTCGTCAGAGCGAGTACCCTCATCTCCGCCTTAGACGAGGGGCTAGCGCGCCTGGGCGGGGACAATGCAGACGAGTGGAGCGGCGAGAAACTGGGCCAAGGCGAGCTGCGTCGCCGCAGAGACGTTGTCAGCGGCCTGCGCAAGGAGCGCGACGGCCTCGAATCCGTCCTCAACAGCATGGCCGTCAAAGCCGCCATGTCCGGGTCTGGCTCCTCAGCCACGCCTTCCACCTCGGCCGCTGCCGTCACAGAGTCCCAGAAAGCAGGCCTCTTCAAAGGTGCCACTACCTCCTCCTCTTCCGCAAAGCCATCCTCCCGCCGTGTCCTCGGCGCCCCCGCACAGGAAACAGAGCGGACGCGCGAACTAGACAACGAGGGCGTGCTGCGCCTCCAGCAGCAAATCATCAGGGAACAAGACGAGGATCTCGTCGACTTGACCACCGTCGTGCGCCGCATGAAGGAAATGGGCGTGCAGATCAACGCCGAGCTCGTCGAGCAAAATGCCATGCTCGACTTGTTTGAAGAGGATATCCAGCGCGTTGATGGCAAGGTCAAGATTGCGAAGAAGAGGATAGAAAAGATTAGATGAGTCTGTTCTGCTCTCCTCTCTCTCCATCGTGGTATATGAAAATGGGTTGAGCATGTTCTTAGCACAATCGTCTTTTTTTTCTCTCTTTCTTGGAGGAGTGGTTTATATTGCATAGCATGCATGCATTTGACTAGGGGTTCATGTTGTTTACTTCCCCAGGTTTTTTTTTCTTGTGTACGCGCTTTGGGGCTATGCAATGGCGTTCTCTCCTCTTTTTTGTATGGGTTGGTATTGTTTGGTTTGAGAGAAATGGGCAAAGGATATAAGCAAATGTAGTGAATGATACCCCGTTCTTTTTTCATAATATATTTTCACTAGCAAAAGGGATGCGTTTGGTTCCAAAATACGTTAGTTGCTCATGTATAAGTTGGTTTGAAATGAGGCTGGTATGTATACGGATAAATCAGAAATGATAAGAAAAGGATACCTCCGTCATGCATTGATGTACTTATTCCATTCCTGAATTCTTCTTACAGATTGTACCTCCAGCAACAACAACATCTCTAATCCGTACCATCACCCAACCTCATCGTACTCAGATTTCCAGACCTAACCTTTTGAATATGCTCAATCGCCTCAATCAAATGCGGCACAAACTTTGCGGGGTTTTCCGTTGCGGGGAAATGGCCCAGATCAGGCATGGCCTTGTGCATGGCGCCGGGGATCTTGTCGGCCGTCTTTTGCGACATTTCGGGTGTGTTTGACCAGTCGTACTCGCCCGTGAGCATGTAGACGGGGCAGTTTTGCGTGTCGATGGAGGCGACGCGGGAGCGGCCGTCCCAGCCGCCAAAGTAGAAGTCGAGGTCGCCGTGGAAGATCTGTATAGGGGGGTTTGGTTAAGACGGGGCGAAAAAAAAAATGCTTGCAAGATGACACCATGGAAAATGGGGGGAAAAGAGAATCTATTTACATACCCCGTAAGCTTGGGCACTGTATAAATGCCATATCAGTTCTTTATTCGCTCGAGGCGCGGTGGGAGCCATCATCTACCATGTTTGTCAGCTGCAAATTTCTTGCTGGGTCAGAGAAGTGTCTTCTTTGAACGTACGCCATAAACCCACTCTGGGTTAAACAGTGACTGATTGACATACGGAGAGCGATCGTGCCATTGCCGCTCCATGTTGAGATACTCGGAACTGCGGCAAAAATCAGTGTTTCGAACTTGGTCGCATTTTGGTTTGATGCCCTTATATTTACCCTTGCAGAGGAATAGTACCAGCTGCACCGACTTCTCGGTTGCGAATAGCGACTGCAAGGCAGACCTGGCCCGCCATACTGGCGCCACAAATGATGGGTCGACGCAGACCAAGTTTCTTCACAAAAGCTGCGATGATGCCTACGTAACTGTCTTCGGTGTTTGTATGCGCGGCGGCATTTTTGGTCGGGAAACTGCGGCCATGGCCTGGTAGGTCAAATGCGAACATGGTACATTTCTTACGCATCCTTATGTCGTTCATTACGCCATGGTATTGTCGGCTGTCGCTTCCGGCAGTGTGTAAGAACACAATGGGCTGTTTGCCTTCGCCAGAGTACTCGTAAAAGACCTTGCTTCATTCCCACGTCCCATATCAGTATTCATCTTATGCATGCATTGGGTGGAGGAAGCTTGCGTACCACCGACCCCATACAGGAGCCTCCAGATATATGTATCTGCCGGTAAGAAAGTCGTTGTCGGGTTCGTTCTGCTCATCTTCCTGCATTGGCCCGCAGTGCGCATCGTGAATGAGCTCAAGGACGCGTCTCCAGACATGTGTCCACTGTGCAAAGGCTGTCTGATCACCAAGGACTTCGATACCTTGTTGTTTGATATTCATGCCAAACATACCCCAATAACTTGCCCATTGTCAGGCATCGTCGCGATTTCGCTTGTTTGATATAAACTTACGATTGATAGGGCATAGCGGGGATTGGTTTAAAGTGCTGCTCCCATTGCTCTGGGAGTGCTGACAGCGTAAATACCGCATCCTTCGAGGTACCGTGACTGACTTTTGCACTGCCGTTGGTTACAGTGACGAGAAGTGTATTCTCCGAAGCACTCGACTTGATGCCAAACGTCACCGGCTTGTCAATGGCATCCGACGTCACAAAGCCTTTCAATTGGTCGTCGGACTGAAGGAGCTGCGATAGCTTGTCTGATGCTCCCTTCAAAGCTGCAGTTAGGTCAGACCAGTCCGACATTGTGGTTCTTGAAATGCGATGGGGAGTTTGTCGCTGCGAAATTCTCAAGATAGACGGGGAAAAGAAAAAGAGGAAGATGGACAGGAGCGACAATGACTGAGAGACTAACTCGACAGCGCGCTCTGTACATATAGCAACGCGTGAACCCCAGAATCACCCGCGCGGAGCCACCTAGCTACCAAGCTACAAGGAGGGGTAAGCCCGCGATGCGGGGTCGGTGGTGCACACGTGGGCGCATGTCTCGACTTTGCTCGTCATGATCGCTGAGCTCTAACCAGTATCCGTCGCTTGGTCTGACCGGAATTGGACAACTGATGGATGGTTGCATGTTTCAATGGGGAAGCGAAGGATGCTGGGTCCTCTAGCGCAACCGACCGAGCATAAAGAGAGGTGGGTAGTACTAGGTAGCACGGACACAAGAGCGCTTAAGTACGACTGATCTCGACTGATTTTATCTCCGCCTCCACAGAATGACGCGTGTTGTCTACCTTACCCCAATTCATGTTTCCCGGGCAAGCGGATTACCAGTCCCCTCACCATCTTCGTCTCTCCACCCTCTCTTCAAATGAAGTGCATATACCAATTAGAACAACGAGTACGGTTGGCGCTCGCAAACCAACACTGTAAATCAATTGTCGAGACAGCAAAAGGCATCGAATGGTATAGTATATAAAAAAATGGACAGAGTGATGAGAATTATGAGACATCTGGTACGGGTGTGTGAGACGTCGGCTATACTGAAAGAAAAGAGATGGCGCCTGCTATCGCGTTTGGTGAATTGCAGGAAATATAATTCACATGTGCAACCGTCCACAACCCACTGCCCCATGCACCATCTCATGCGACTCATAACCTCATTTGAACAGTAGGAAGAAATCCCCCCAGAAAGTGGTATCCTCGCTCGCGCTTCCAAATGCAAATATGACTTCCCCATCAGAACGTTTTGTTCTCCAGAGACTCGGCAGATAAAGGAGATGAGATGGACACTAGAGAATGCGCAGACGTGAACAAACCAGCAGATGGTGTAGACCCTGCGGACGCATAAGAGGACGGAGACGATGGAGATTCCACAGATACAGAAGCTCGCAGAGACTCGCTGGTCTGCAGAAACCCAACGGCTTCTGCGGGCTTGATAACTTTGGCACACTTGCTGACTCTGGCAGCCCCAGTAGCCCTGGCAGAATCAGACTCCACAGACGCCTCTAGCAACGCTTTAGCATCCAAAATGACCTGCTTGAGTTCTCTCCTCATCCTGTCCGGAGCATCAAGAGGACCGCCGCTCGGCTAGAACGTCTCCTCCTCAACACCCTCCGCCTCTGGTGGAATCTCAAAGCCTTCCTCAGTCGAGTAAAGAATGGTCTGGATTTGCTTGAGCAGACCCTCGTCCTTCTCGAGTTCAGGGTCAGCCTCCATTGCTTGCTGGATCAACAGCTCAATATCGCGGAGTTTGCTGAAGTAAAAGTCCCGCTCACGCTCAAGGCCAGTGACGGTCTCCTTGAGTGCTGTGTTCTCCTCGCGCAGAGCAGCAGAGGCAGCTCCTCCGCCAGATGCGAGAGGAGTACGTGTTCGGGGAGCAGCAGTGTTGCTAGCGGCTGGTGCTCTTCGGGCAGCGGTGGTAGTGCGGGATGCGGGAGCGCCTCCAGTGGCAAGACCGGCCTGGCCCTTGCGACGAGCAACGGCGTCGTATTCGTGACCGGGGAAATGTTGGTCCCAGTACTGCTTGACAAATTGGAGAAACTCGAGGTTGTCCTGCATCTTGCACTTGACCAGCGACTCGACGCGGATAGGCTTGTCGATCTGGTGCTTGGCAAAAGTGTCTGGCTTGGTCAGCCCGGGCAACGATAGAAAGCAGCCAAGTAACTGCAGATGGAAGGCATATTGTAGATGGCTGACGTACTCTGTAATATCTTGAAATTCTGCAGGTATGCATACTCGGTGTTTGCGTTGAACTTGACTCGGCTCATGGGTACATCATCTACACGCTGTTAGGTTTAACGACACTCCCTGGACACGCGACTTGGGGATCCTACAGAATATGCTGTCGAAAACCTGGCATAATGCTGCTCTGCACCAAACCATCAGTATCTGCCCTGGGAAGCGCCTAGATGCCGTTGCCACTCGATTGATCTTGTGCGGTTGACGTACCCGGTACCGCATTGTTCGACTTTGGTGATGTTGAGCTGGAGAAGGTTGTTCAACCAGGCAACGAGTTCTTGTCTGTGCGAGTATCGCTGTCAGCCCATGCTCATAGTATAAGGCGGCGTCTCCGCCATGAAGAGGAGCGCCTGGCAGGTGCCTAAGCCTAAACACTTTCCCCCCCACTTCGATGGGCATACCTTGATTCTCCCATGGTGAGTATCTATATCTCGACGTCTAGAGCGTGGTTCTGCGATGATCGGCAATGGGCTAAGAGCATGCGGGGGTAAGGGGTGTGAAGGCGTGGTGATGGACAGCTGGTCGTCGTCGAGATTGCTGTTATTTGTTGATGCGCCCTCGCTGGTCGGCGGCTTGACATTTTGGGCGCCGCTGCCCCACGAAGGGGTTTTAGCGCCTTGTCGGTGCGTCGACGTCACGTGCATCCGCCTTCACGATTACTGTACATCGCAATCGGGATGAATGTCAAAGTCCACACGACAATGCTGCCATGCCACCATTACTCAGCTACGGCTAACATATTGTAACCTTTGGCCACTACGTACGCACAGCGACAACATTCAACTTGTACATATTACATACGCAGAGCTTGGTCGCCGCTTGGATCACCTCTGCCTCGTGTCTACGCTGCAAATTTGCTCTGCACCGTCCCTCTCGTACCAGCTTTGGCCGCCTCGAAAGCTCGTACAACGGCCGGATACCACACGTTGGCCATCTTGATATCGCCTGCATCGTTGGGGTGAACGCCATCTCTCAGATCTGTATTCGCGTTGAAGCCTGTGTACTGATCGACGACCCAGATAGGACTCTCGGTCTGGTTGAGTCCCTGTGCCCACGGAACGATGGCGCGGTTGAGCTCCTGGATCTTGGTGTTGTAGTTTCCGAAGCCCATAGGTATGATTTGTGCAACCTATGGATACTTAAACATGACTATCCGGACGGTCTGGTCATGACAAAGTACTCACGACAATTTTCATCTTGGGGTTCGAAGCGCGCATGGTGTTAATGAGCTTGGTGAACGCAGCGATAATGTCTGTCACAGCCTTATTCTGCTGCACAATGTCATTCGTCCCCAGATGCATGGTCACTACATCCGCTGGATTCGTCTGCAGCCATCCAGCCAGTTGATTTTTGTTCGCGATGTCGATTGCCAAATACCCAGAATGCCCTTCGTTGTCGCGATCATAGCTCGAGTCCCTGCAGTTGTTGTCGGTCTTACCGCTTCCGACAAAGTCCACAGTCGACCACTCCGTAGAGCGGAGATGTTGCCAGAGCTTGCTGCGCCAGCACACTATTTCTGTGATGCTGTCGCCAAATGGCATGTACCGAATTCGTCCGCCCACGGATTGGGCTTGGCAAGTCGCGATGAGTGCGCCAAGAGTAAGAAGCTTGAAAGAAACCATGTCAGTAGCTCTAGGCGTATCGAGGAGGTGCCTCCGATGCACGCTCAGCCACAAAGACGCGAGCATTTTATATTCTGCACCGACATTGCTCACATAGAAACAAAGTCCCAAACTGCCGAGAAGGTGGCATGCTGTCTTCTATTCAATATGGAAGAGATAGAGTCAGGCGTGTGCTGAGCTGCGCTTGATAGGATCGGGGCAAAGGATGTTGTTCATCGCAATCAGTAGCTGGGAGCGTCGCGGGGAGTGACTGGGGTAATTGACATAAGGCTAAGTGCTGCCATGACATCGCCGTTCATTTACGGGCTATTGTGGCAGCATTTCAAGAATGGATTCGAATGGCGCGGGGTATTTGGCGAAGCTCCTGTGACTTATGAAATTAGGCTTTGTAAGGGCATGGACTTCCCTGCGGCACTTGAATACGGAAAGTAATCTCGGTACGGTGTGCATCACGACTCATGCCTAAATCTATTCAGCGGTAGTGAACTTGTCTCGGCATGCTCTGAGTTTTCAGACTTGCGAGAGAGCAGGCCGGAGAGAAAGAGCATTAGCGCGAAAAAGTGCCGGTGCACAAAAGTGCCGGTGCACAAAAGTGCATGGGCGAGATCATCTACCACGGTTGATGCGATTGATTGTGGTGTCCAATTTCGTTGCTTATGCAAGCATTGTGCAAAGTTTAATATTCGAGGAGGAGGGCGGAGGAGTGGTGCAAGACGGTGTACCAGGTATTCTAGGCTAAATCAGACGAGCTATAGCTGTGTCAGTGTAATGTATACATGTGTACAACTAGGACGACAAGGCCAGTTGCCCAACGGCGGCTAGTAGTATGTAAGGCTGGCCGAGATGTGGCCGTCGATCGTTTAATTTAAAGTAAGGCGGTGCAAAGTGCAGTTCTCGATCATGTTCATGCGGCGCTGCAGCCGCAAAAGGGCCGTTGTCGGCCAAGGACGGTACAGGTAAGCATGTAATAGCACATGGCACTATTAGGAAGCTGTTTGCGAGCAGAAGAGTTGCTCTGGCTGTGGGCAGATTGGGAACTTGGATGCGAGGTGACTTGTGCGCAAGAGCACACATTGCACACGCATTGGCAGTGCAGAGAGCAACTGCAGGGCGACGCGGCTCGACAGGTGGGACGCGTTGTTGTACACTGATAACAGGCTGGGCATATGCAGCCAGGCTCAACGTCGTGAAGCTTCGTCGGCAGTTTGGCCAAGAGAATACCGATGGTAGTGAAGTAGTTGCAGGCTACGTAAGGTGCGGAGACGGCAAGTACAGTCACTGGCGCGCACACGGCAGGAGATGTGACGCCAGATGCATCAGGAGGCGGAGGCTGGAAGAAACAAAAGAAGGCAGCATGGTTGTCTTCGCCAGTCGGGTGTGTGGTGTGGAGGACAGGGGCCATGGCGATCGGCGAGCTTAGTGTACGTGGTACAGTCAGAGCCGAGAAAGCCAGCAGCAAGATGAGACATTGGCAGATGTAATGGTGACAACAGCAAGGCCAGAGACAGGCGAGGCGCAGCAGCGGGGGCAGCAGCAGCAGCAGCAGTCAGACAGACCGACGACTGGGGGGATGGAGATCTGGGATGGCGTGGGATGCATGAGGCGGCCGGGGTGGTGGTGTTTTGGCAGACCAGGCCAGAGACTGTCATCTATCAGTCAGCCCAGTCCGGCCCAGCCCTAACCGACGTCAACGGACTTCCCCCCGGGGCCTAGCATGGCGCCCATGGCCGTTCCGTCCCTGCCTCGGGCATTTCCCTCTACACGGCATGGAATCACCTGCCCTGCCATTGGCCGGCTGACGCTTTGCTTCTTTGTCCCTGCACGCAAGCCACCACTGCGCGTGTCAAGGCCAAGCCGCACGATTCCCTTGGACATGACGCGTAATTCCTGTCCTCGTTTCCTCTGCTCTACACAGCCCGACTTCAACCTTACGGGTCTCCGCAAAGCCGCCGCGCCGGCCTTGGTCCTCCAGTCACACGCCGCTATGCGTATACTTGGCCCAGCCTGTCCTATACCAAACTGACCGAACACCACTCGGAGCCCTCCCTCTTGGCCCAGTCTGCTTCTGTCAGCATTCCCTTTTGGGCTTTGGTTGTACCCAAACAACGAGCACTCTCTTCATCTATTATAAACCCTTTGTTCGTGCCCTCACACCACACCAGCATCCCTCGACGTGGCATCTCTCGCCTTCTACCCACACTCCACCTCCTTCCTCTCTCCTCAACTCTTCACACTAAAACACATACATTCACAACCATGAGAAGCAGCATAAGAACGCCAGCACTTGGCCTGTTGGCATTGGGTCCGTAGCTACTATCATCACCATGCACTTCTGCTGTTCGACTAACATACTTCAGCTTCTCTCGCCTCTGCCCAAGTTGGCACCACATGCCCATCTCAGGATGTCTGCTTCGGCTTGAACATTCCTCAAAACACAGCGTCTTCTGGCTCCGGAGATATCTTCTTTCGGATATCAGCACCCAGCAAATATGAGTGGGTTGCGCTTGGTCAGGGACGTGGCATGGCCAACTCAAACATTTTCGTTGTATACACCTCCGCAAGCGGAAACAATGTCACTGTGTCACCGCGAATTACCACCAGCCACGACTATCCAAACCCAAACAGCGCACCCCAAGTAACATTGCTCGAAGGCTCGGGTGTATCCAATGGCGTCATGACCGCCAATGTCAAGTGTAAGTCTTGGTGTTCAGAGCTTGTCATCTGTCTTCCATCCACGCTAGAACATGCAAATATTCAAGCGCATTCTTGGCTAACAGTTACATAGGCTCAAACTGCAACAGTTGGGCTGGGGGTACCATGGACTTTACGGCCTCAAGTGGTAACTGGATCTACGCCTGGCAACCTTCAGGCGGTCCAAAGAATAGCGACGACAAGGATGCCCAGATCACCCAACATTCTGCACAGGGTGCCTTCTCCTGGAATTTTGCTCAAGCCAAGGGCGGTTCTAGCGTTAACCCACTTATCAGCAGCACGCCTACTACTAGCGGTGGAAGTGCGACCGCATCCTGCAGGGTGCGACCTTCAGGCTCAGCCACCGCTACGGCTTCATCTTCTGCCGCTGCAGCAACCAGTTCGAGCGATAGCAGCAGCGACAACAACAATAACAACCGCGGCCCTCAAAATGGAAACGGTAATGGTGGCCGCCCTCCAAGCGCAAAGCGCCAAGCAGAACTCCCCTACTGTGACGAACTGCCCAACGGTGGCGCATCCAATAGCGGTAGCACTGGCAGCTTCTCGCCAATCACCGCCACTGGCGGTCTTGCCAACAGACGCGAGATGCTTATTGCCCACGGTGTTCTCGCTTCTCTCGCCTTTGTCATCTTTTTCCCAATTGGCGGCATTGCCATTCGTCTAGTCTCTATGACCGGCATCGCTTGGATCCACGGCGCGTTCCAAATCTTTGGTTATGCCGTCTATATCGCTGGAGCCGGTCTCGGTATCTACCTCGCTACGAAGCTCAACCGACTCGATCACCACCATCCCATCATTGGCCTGGTTCTCCTCGCTGTCCTCTTCTTCCAGCCTATTCTTGGATGGGTCCACCACCTTTTCTTCAAGAGAGTTCAGGCTCGTACCATCTGGTCGCATGCACACATTTGGGTTGGCCGCCTTGCCATCACTCTCGGTATCATCAACGGTGGTCTTGGACTCAGGCTCGCGGAATGCAACAACATGAGTTCGCGTGCTGGTCAAATTGCCTACGGTGTCATTGCCGGCCTGATCTGGTTGGCCTGGGTGGGTGCCATTGTCATTGGTGAGAGCAGGAGAAAGAGGGTGGCTGAAACATCGCCCAAGCTCGCGGAAGAAAGGACCAACTCCGACTCTGATAATGCCAATGTGGGTGGACACTACGGCCCCAAGACACGACAGTAGATCAGGGTCGACTAGTCAGCTTAGAGTAAAGCAGGCGCTCCGGTTGGTGGTTTGAACATGGATGGGTGTAATTAGCACTCAAGCAACGTTTTCCTAGTGTTTGCCATATCAGAAAATCTAGTTTCAATCCATTTTTAATTTTCAAAACTTCTAGTTCCGGTAGAATCAGGGCGGTCTGCTGTTTCTTTTTGTCCCATATTTTCTTGGATGTAACATTTAGACAGATTAGTCTTCAGGCATGGACTAGACTTGGGTCTAAAGAAGCAATAACATGAGACTAACCCTTACTACCTTGACCAAAAAAAAACATAGAATGCCTGCTCCCTTCTAGAATAGATGTAGCGTGGTCGTTACTTTTTTTGTGGGTCTGGTGGTTCGGCAGTTCTAACTTCGGGTGTGACAAGATCTGCAAGTACGTAGATCATCCGAGAAGCAATAAAAAAACATTGGATACGGTTACATTGGATATGGTTACGTGTAATACGGTACCGATATTAATTGATTTCCACACTTGCAGATGCCGGATCACACTATTTGATTTTTAGTATCGCATTCGTTTCGTCATCATCTGGAGTTAATTTCATTTAGCCCTCAATCTCTCACACTTTTTTTTAAATAGTGTCATGCGCGGAGGAGAGAAAAAAAAATCAGCAAGCTGGAGAACGTGGATTAGGTGATTTTTATATTTGGATCACTGCCTAGTTAGTGTGGATGCTGAGTAGTTTTTCTCAGCTTATATGCCGTGAGCTCAGCCGCTAGGCTCGAGCTGGTAATACCGGTGTTTACAAAGCAAAATCAGCTAAATGGGCTTAGCTAGACTGCGTACGCGGTGCGCAATATCATGTATACTAAATTTGTCGGAATGGCCACTACTGTCCGACAGATATGTTTTGCATAGATAGCTTGAGCTATGCATCCAGCGTTGATTATGATATCAAGAAACTTTGGACCCTTATCTTACTTTGGTGGATGGGATTCAATAATCAGCAGATGAACTTTCTCATTTTAATTATGGCATCCATCTTCCCCGCGATTGAACTGACATGATGTTCGGGTCTTGTGCCCAACAGACGCACTATGACGGCCGCTCAACAGGCGGGGTAACTACCAGGCGACCATGCCGCATAATACACTTATGTAGACTAGAGCAGTGCGGTACTACTGTAAGTCCTAAACTTAGCCCGTTTACGTGCCCCACGTGTAGTTTTGGTAGGGGACGTTAGACTAATACATAGATGCATACAACCCTAAATATAACCACACATATACATGTAAACGCCGATACATGCATACACATACATACCCTCGAACCAAACCGCCCTCATTTTCTCCCCCGCACAATGACATCGCCACGCCCTCTTTCCCTGCTCCGCTCTCTCCCATCCCCGTACTTTATCTTCTGCCCAGGCCACCTAGAACCTTACTCGCAGCGGTACTTACCTTGAGCACATCTCTATATGTCAAACTAATCCTAGTCTCCCTCACACTTCTTCCCCCCAACGCCTCTAACCGCGCTCTATCCCCCAACAACCCCCAATTCGCAACCGACTCCGCACATAGCCCCTCGTCGACTTGAACCGCCGCGATGCCGTGCATGACGTTGCGATACGCCGCGCCCGTGGTAACAAGCAAGGAGCGGGGTTCCTGGTAGATTCGCGTGGGGAGATCAAATGCTGGTTCTTTTTCTTCCTCTTCTTCTGTAGTATGGTCCTGTTGAGCCGCTTCCGCCGCCGCTTCCGCCGCTGCTACATCGCTGCTGTCGTTTTCCTTGGATGACGCCAGCTTAGGCAGGATATCTAGACACAGCGAAGCGCCCAGACTGACGGTCGCGACCACGGGCGCATACGCGTCACCGTCTTCGTGCGGCATGATGCCCTCGCCGGGCTTGTACTCGTTGACAAGAACATGGTTGGGCTCCTGGTGCGGCGTGTGGTTGAAGATGCCTAGTGCTTTGAAGCGGTCGACAATCGGGTGCGTCAGGTAGGCTGGTAGGGGAGACGCGAGGAGCGTGTTGTTCTTGGTCAAGGTGGATGGGATGGCTTGGAGCCGACGGTGCGAGAGGTGGGTCCATCGCTGAGCGGGGATCTTGTACGAGTCAGGGTCGTTGAAAGATCCGGGGGATTGGGTTAGGTATTCAACGAAAAAAATGGATATGGGGAATGGTTTGTATTGCGGGGGAAAGTATTGACAAACTCATTCGTTACTCCTTCCTCCTGTTCTCAAACCTGAATGCTGTAGAAACCGAAACGGAATTACCTTTTGTAAAATTGATGCTTCTTCTTCCACACTAATGAAATTGGGGATATAGTAAAACTCTGGTGGAAGACCAGCGACGCGGAAGGCTTCTAGGCCTTGCTTTACGCTAGAATATTCTGAATCCATCATTGAAAATGGGTCGGCCGCAGAGGAAGGTCAAATGGAGCTCTCGATACTAGCTTTCTAAATTTGACTAGAATAATGTAAAGATAAGGTGTTGATGAAGTCGAGCGCGTCGCTTATGTAACCGCGACAATGTGTCACGTGAATTACCCGAACAGGGTTTAAACAGTATTACCGCGTCTTGCTAGAGAGTTGGTCATCCCAATCAAGCTAGGCAGCGATACAGGACTTATATAACTGTTCTATTGTTATGATCGTATAAAATACTGGTACGGTCAATTCCGCAGCAGCCTAGGTCCGTCTCTTTCTTCATTGCCTGCAACCGAAATCTATAATATCCAAACTCCAGGCAATGCATATTGTTGACCGCAATGAGAATACCCCAACTCCTTAACAAAGTACAACCATTTCCGTGTAGGTCTCAGCATTTGCTTCGTCTACCCACAAACCGGATCAGATCGGTTGTAGCCTCAAATCCCATAAAAAAGTGCGCCTTGGACAAGCAATTCAAACATCATTTCGTTCACATCACAACGCAGCCACCGGGACCGCTTCGTGCACGTCGGCGACGGCCAACGCCGGCAGTACCTGCTCCACCTTCTTCTTCGTCAGCGTGCATAAGCTGCGCCTCTCGCGCTCTCCTCCGCCGTCGCCTTGCACCCGCACCACCAACACCAGCCTCTTCGTTGAGCATCATCCAGTCGGCCCACTTACGCTCCAGGCGTGCAGCAGCCGCAAAGTCACCACGCAAGACGCGCTTGGTGTGCTCCTCAACAGTTGGTTGCCAGTTGTGGAAGCACTTGAGCTTGATGATCTCGCGTGGATATGTAGGCGTTTGTAAAGCAGACCGGGAGGAAGGACGTGTGATTTCTGCGTTTCGTGAAAGAACCTCACGAACGCCAGTCCAGGTGACGTTCGAGCAGTCGTATGCTTCGATGCGAAGACCCACTTCAGGTCGCTCAGAGTGTTTCAATCCCTGTGCGCTCCTGTTACGGTTACGCAGTCCAGAGGCAGCCTCAGCCAGGACAAGATCAGAAATACGTGTGTTGTCCATCTCCAGCGAGGTCAGGCGAGGACAGGCTTTTAGTACAGGGAGCATACCAGCATCGCCTAGGTTCTCACAGTAAGATATACAAAGGTGCCTCAAGTGCGAAGCACATGGACATTCAGCAAGTGTCTTCAAGACTTCGTTAGTCAACGCGTCGATCTCTTCGATGTCCAGATGGGTGAGAACAGGAACGGTGGGCAGGAGGCTTTTCAAGGAATCATCCGTTAATCCTCCGCACTTGGAAACTTGAAGACCCTCAAGGAACGGAACATTGTGGACCAAAGTCTTTAAGCCTACATCGGTAATGCTGCGACAACGGGTGAGGTTCAGGTGCTTGAGCCTCCTGGGCGGGACGATGGGCCGGTCTGTCAGTACGTCAATCTCCTCATCAACACCTTCGATCAAAGCAGCCAGTGCCTCGTCGCTGAGGCTGTCGCAATTCTTCAGGTCAAGTCTTTCCAGGGTGTTGCGCTTGAATAACTCGACCATAAGATCGACGTCGTCCCAGCCTCTTACTTCGCCGGCCTTGATGTCTCGCAGCCTCGGACATCCTTCGACTACTTTCTTGAGCCCTCGACTATCAATGTTGTTGCACCAGGAGATATTGAGAACTTCGACCTTGGGACAGTTTCCACCGAGAATCTTCATAGCCGCATTGGTTGCGCCTGCAAGACCAGATAGGTTGACGTGTACGAGCCGGCTATTCTGAAGCAAGAAACAGTGGATGGATGCCCGATCAATTCGACAACCTTGGAGCGTAAAGTTCTCCAAGTTTTGACAAGACTCGATGAAGCCGTCTTTGCCCCAGTGTTCTCTTAGCTGAACGCAGCCTCGTAAATTCAAGTCCCTGACGAACGGTCCGGCCGAAGTAATGATGTTGACGAGTGCGTTGGCTGAAATGTCGCGATAGAACTTGGTCGTGTCGAGGTCGCACCATAGCTGGCCGTCAAAACACATGGCATACCATGATTTGGAGACACGTGAGCAGCGCACGACCTCTTTCGGCTCGAGATATCGCAGGATTTGTATGCGGATTTCGGCTGGCATCTGCTGCCAAAAGTTGAAGTTGGCCCGCTTTGGGACCTTGTGGACGGGGCGCGAAAAATAGTCGCTTTCAGCCTCGAGGCCGTCTCTGGTGATTGGTCGTCTGGAGGACGGAAGAGGAACCGACGATGAGATATCAGGTGTTTTCATGCGCAATCGAGTCCTTTCGTCCCAAAAGGGTGTGCCGGGAGGGCTATTGGCGACGGACGTGGGGGCGGTAGAGAAGCCATTGGACAACTCGGACGAGTATGAGCTGCCAAACGAGGTACCATAGGGCGAGCCCGGCAACGCCAACGAGACACAGGACATTGAAGCCTTGCCTCCGCTTCTCAGGCTGTGTGAGCGGGTGCGACCAAACCCCGCCAGGCTTGGTGAGGAGCCCATGCGATGGAGTCCATTGAGCAGGCGTTGCCTCCCTTTCAGCTTGGGCTGCTCCATGACCATGGGCTCGGCAGGAGATGTGCTGGGCGTAATCTGCATGTCGTTGTGGTCGACGACCACGGCGTCAATAGAAACTGGGTCCATAGCGGCGCGTCGATGGAGGTTCCACGCTGGCCGGCGAGAAGGAAGCTTGAAAGAGAGAAAAGGGAGCGAGCTGAGGCCCACCCGACAGTTGGGTGCGCGTTTTTTGATGGCCGCGGATAGCGGAATGCTGACTGGGGGGAGCGCACTTGGAAGGGTCCCGCCACCCTCTAGAAAGGCGGGGGACAATGGCCCGTGTATGGCGGGCGCGTCTTATCCGGCTTATCGCGAGGCAATCCGTCCACCTGCGAGGTACCCTAGGCCCGATTGGTGGAAGCCACGTGCCGGTGCGTCGGCCATCCACATGCCACCAGTACACCTCCGCTGGGTCGCATCTGGTCGCTTGACCCCCCAAGCCAGCGTCGCGTGAGCAGATTGCGGTCGTGATGTCTCTCAGAGCCATGGAATATCATGCAGGACAGTCGACTTGTCTCACTCTTATCCAGAGTTGCCTTCATTATCTTGCGAACACCAGATCACTCCTGTGTCCTGCAGAGCATAGCGTTATGCAGGGTCTCTTCCTCGCTCTCTTGGCGGCCACACCATGGCCTTTCTCTGCCGCCGCACATTGCGGCTCGTGGATCTGGCGAATGGAAGCATGGCATTTTCCTGTACCCCCACAGTGCACATGTATAGCAGAGCCACTTGTTCCTTTTGGAACATTGGCATGCGGATCTCTTGCAGTAAATAGGCAGTCTTCACATACGGTACTCTATGCAAGCAGATACCACTCCCTATGCTGCAACTGCGCCTGCTTTCAGTTGCTCGAGAAACCTGCTATGCGTGCCCCTCCAATTGTCCTCGCATTTTCCTTTCACAGTCCTCACTAGCATCCGATTTGCCGTGATCTCCACATCCTCCACTAGGCTCCACTCACTCTCCTCGCCATTGACACCCTTGTGCTCGTCTCCTAAGCTCTCAGTCTTCAAACACCTCCACGTAGTCCTCTGTACAAGGCCCAACGGCGCCTTGATAAGCCAACGTATTCCATCCTCCAAGTCTGTCATGTGTGCTTCGAATTTCACAGTTGTGTCCCAGAGACCAGCTGGAAGTGCGTTCATGTGGTCGGTGATCCGGTAGATCTTTGCCTCAGGGGTAGCCGGGTCTGAGGGCAGCGTCTCGTGAGAGGCATATTCGGGGTCAAGACGAATGAGGAGTTCGTGGTTGTGCAGCTGCTCTACAGCTTGCGCAAATGTTATTGACCGCGGCAGGTGGGTTACGTTGCGGAGGGTCGCTGTGGTATTGATGGCTGGTCCTGTCAGCGCAATCGCACAGCCGTGTGAGCAGGGACAGCTTACAGAACATGGCTGGGAGCTTTGGGGGTATATGCGATATGTGTCTCCTGAGAGTTATTCTGCGGATGTGGGGTGTGGGCACTATGATTGTCCAGGCTTGCGTGTTGAGGCTACGTAGGTATGTACAGGTCTGACAGCTGAGCTGACCTTATCTTTCTAAATTGGTTCGGGAGCCGGCTGTAATAATGTACGGAGAGAGGTCCGACACTTTTTAGACGTAGCTTTATTAGGCGCTGTTGATGCTCCAACGGTTTCATGGGAATAACCCACTTGTCTCGACGTGTTCCGACGACAATACTGCAACGCTTGAAGATGACATCAGCTACGCACTCGAAACACACGGTGCCTGTGAGGACCGAGCGCCCGAGGACGCACCTCGTCAAGATCCCGAGACCGAGATTTACGAGGCCACACCATAAGTCAATCAAGTCGTGCGTTACTCTGCACAATGTGGAGATGGGCTGAACACGACCGGAATCCGCGGAAAACGGTGCCCTAACGTAGCGTATTAGGCGCACCATGGTTCCACTCTAGATCTTGTACAAATAGCATCAATGTACTTCAGACAAAAACCAAAACATCGTCTTCCAAATACTACTTCTATAAAATGGATAACCTACTCACGCAAAGGACGCCTACTGGCATGGTGATTGCTCAGACGATAGGCATCACTGCGAGCATGTTCCTATTCGGTAGGGCACCTAAGATATGCAACAAAAAGAAGACAACACTGAGCTGCATTATAGGAAGCAATACATGCCTTTCCGTCGTGGGTATCCACACAGCAATGGAAGCGCCAGCTCCCATGGCCGTAAAACAATGGTACACCATCTTCACTCGAGGTGGAGCCATTGCGCGTCCTCTTGCCATCCTCTCTGCCCTAGCAACAGGATACGTCACTTACAACCGTGCGTCACTTTTCCGCATGTGCAGTACATACTACACACAGAGAAAAAGGTAGATGGACTAAAATCTGGAAACAGAGGACCCCAGCTCCACGGCATTCCGCCTGAACCTGGCCTCCACCATCCTGCTTCCCAGCATTGTGCCTTTCACACTGCTTGTAATTGCCCCCACGAATGCTAAGCTCATGGCCAAGAAAGACGAGCTTGCGTCTGCGGCCTTGGAAGATAAAGCCGTCGAGGCAAACGCTGCGCAAGGCGAGACGGTGCACGAGCTCATGGATCGGTGGGCCACGCTCAACATGGCGAGAACGCTGTTGGTAGGCGTTGGCGCCGTGTGTGCCGTGCTGGCAGCAGCGAGCAAGAGGGAGGTTGTGCGATTTGGGGGCGCAGCCATTAGGGCTGGAGCAGATAGAATGTAGGGGAATGAGCAAAGGTGGAACTTGATGAGACATTGATGTTCTGAGGCTTAACTCCTGGTAACCTGAACTTGTTGCACTGCTACCGGTTCGACACTTTCCCTAGGCCAAAAGAGAAGAATCGTGGGATTGGCATGTTAGCGTTTGAGGATGCTCAAGATGAACGGAGTTGCATAATGGACATGTTGCCCAGATGCAAAAAAAGCAACAAGGAAAAAGTGATTAATTCAAATCTATACACGCCCCTGAAAATCTTATAAGCCATATACAAATGTGATCCTATCATCGCCCTCTCTGATAGGCCTCGCAGCTTTCTCAAGCCAACTAGTAAGCCAATCTAGCTGTCCAATGGGTTTCATCACAGTAATGACTCTTTCAAGCCACTGATTCTGTGGCGGTATTGATCCTCTGCCTTCCAGCCTCTCCATCTCAATTTCATCTTCAGTCCATTCTCTTAGAATCATGCTACGTGCCTTGTTCTCTCTCACTATTCTTCGGTAGAACAGCACATACCCCACGGCAGATAGCGCCACACAAAATAACGTCCACCAGAAAGGTACGATGTAGCCACTGGCAGCATACTTTGGCTTGAAAAGCATAGCCGAGATGACACCAGCGAGGTTTCCCCACCCATTGATACCGAGAAGCATTGCACGCTTGCCCGGCGAAGGTGTGTTACCCGAAATCCAGGCCACAGTGAGCGGAGACGCTACATAAGTACCTGAAAGAAGAACGTTGAGAGCAAGGTAACGAGGAATCGGCCATGAGGCTGGAAAGAGCACGACCAAAACCAATCCCACGACCATGATGAGCAGGCCGATGAGAATCGGCTTAAGCCGTATGCGATGCTTGTCGCTGTAAGTAGCGAATATATAAAGTGTGACAGCTCCACAGACATGAGGCGGCGCAGTGAGAAGATTGACCAATGCAGGATCCTTGTTCTCTGTCAAGGGTGCAAGCACGAGGGGAAGGAAAACAGAAAAGGCGTAGACAGGAACGGCAGAAAGAATATTGCACGCCAGGATATGCCAAATCTTAGTGTTGAAGATCGCAGACATTACATCCTGGGGAGTGAGTCCACGGTCGTCGACGACTTGTTGTGCTTGCACATCCGCTGCAGCCGAACGCCTCGATGGTCGCAAAAGATCACGAGATTCATCGTCATATACGTCGTCAGATTCAGGGCCGTCTTTGTGATCTTCGTCTGGTGCGTTCTGTAAATCTCTGTCTTGAATAACGCGCGCGCATGCGTATTCGCGCTCCTCGGGTGCAAGAAACCAGGCTTTGTCTGCGGAATGCGGCAACCAGAAGTATCCGATAACTGCGACGGCAACGGTGAGACATCCCTCCAAAAGGAATAGTACCTGCCACGGCTTATACCCTCTTTTTGTATCTTGGCGGTCGGCCCCAAATCGCGAGAATACGAAATAGCTTAGCACGCCTCCAAGGGCACCGCCCACGGCTGCCTGACCGTAGAAGAAGGATAAACGTCTCCCAAATTCGAAGCGCGTGTAAAAGAGCGAAAGATAGGTGACGGTGACGGGGTAGAAACCGGCTATGTATAGCGTTAGCTCCCAGCGGTTGCGGGCCGCGCAAAGGGGGAAGATAAGCTCATGTACCTTCAAGAGCGCCGATGAGAATACGCAAAGTGTACAACTCCCACTTTTGTCGCACCCAAGCATGCAGAGCGGTGCATACCCCCCACACAAGCATGCAAGAGGGTACCCAAAGCACCATGCCATATCTCCTTCCCAGGGCGGCACCGAGCGGCTGTAGACCAACGAAGAAGACGAAGAAGAGAGCGACGGCGGTGTTTAGGGCGTCCTTGTCAAGACCGACATCTTCAGTGAAGTGAGCGGACTCCGCGTTTCCGATCTAGCCAGTGTCAGGGTACGCTGTCGCAGTGGTCGTGGAGAAGCCTACGTTTGTCTTGTCAAGCGCATTGAAGAGGAAGAACAGAGCCAGAAATGGGAGCAACAGGCAGTCAAGTTTCAGGAGTGTTCTGTTGTGTAGACGCGGGCTGGCAAGCTGCGCGTCTTGCGGCTCATCTGTTGACATTGCGCTTGTTGTGGCTCGTGAAGCAGGAGCCTCGGTGAGCTCGTACACATCGTCGTCGGGCATACTGTTGAGTGCCAAGACGAAGTCCACGCGGACGCATCACACGGCTTATGGCGTCGGACAACATATAGTTTGCGCGATGCGCATGGGCAGAGAGTTGAGCCATGTTGATGATGCGGCTGAAGACATGTAAGACGGCAGATCAAGAGCCAAGGGCGGTTTCGTTTTGGGCCCTAGACCCTGATGGCATGACGTGGTTGATTGGGAGTATGATGGAGGTCCTGATTACCGTCCGAAAAAGGAAGGTGCCCCCACTGTTATCGATAAATACATGCCTTCCCAATGTCAATGTCGCCATGGTACCTGCATCGCTTGCGGCTTGCGGCTTTCACTGTTTGCGGCATGTCACATGCTACATGCGCTCCGCAAGTCTAGACTTTGGTGAATTCTGCTGAAACAGTCTCGCACCATCTCTACAATACGAGTCCTGTGAATTAATTCACGCTGCTTAATTGACTCATTACCAGCCAATCTCACATTCGAGTATCATTTTCGATGCGCATTCTGTTGATATGTCAAAAGCAAGACTCGCTCCTACAATCCTTTGTTTGCGGAAACAAATAAACCCCTCTTGATTGGTCAAGAGTATACGAGGCAAGGGTACTGTCTCGCTTTGTGCAATGCCATTGAATTGTCTATGAGCATATTCCCACTACTGATACACAGTCATCTTTGGTACACTCTCTTCCTTCCTGCTTCCATTTCGGCATTCCTCGTTTACAGCTTGCTGATGAAGAGGCGGGCAGCGAACAGGCGCACGCGCTGGGGCAGGATGTACTTGGAGAAGACGTAGATGAGCGATGGCAGGAGGATGAAAGCCACGGTGGTCTCGTTGACGAAGAAGAAGGGAATAAGCTGGGGCATGGCAGACTTGAGGACCATCTATTGTTTGTGGGTTAGTTCCCCAACACTCTCCATTCAATGTCCTCGAACGGGCCAGTCTCACCATCTGCTGGGGGTTGGCCTCGGTCTTCTTGGTCTGGCTCGCCACGAGAGCAGGGCGTGCCATGGCGGCGGGGCGGACAGCCGTCGGGGCGCGGAAGGCCCTCGCAAAGGGACGGAGGAAACGGGCGTTCATGGTGGGCTATCTGGGCTTTTGCGGGTCAGCGCGCTGCTGCGGGGCTCCAATGGACGTGCTGAAGCTTGCGAGGGGGACAATTGACGCACTGAGTCAGGTCTTGGGAGCCCTGGGAGATGAGCGATGATGGCGTTGCGGTCGCGGGAGGTTTCGTGGTGGTGGTGTTGCTACTGCCGGTCCGCAAAAGCTCGCACAGCTGCAACCCCGGAACATGCCGTGTCCGTGCGCAGAGCTTGGCACCATCGCAGCTCATTGACGTCTCCCAAACCGAACCACCACTGTTCACGCCCTCTTTGGAAAATGGCCATTGAAAGGATCCTGGTGCTCGGTGTAAGCGAATTGTCGTAGTTTCTTGGAGACTCAGACACACTAATTTGCTCGTAGAACGGCAATGTTTGCCGTTCCATCATTACCGCTCTCTGTGCACAACAATCATCATCTAGTATTGGCGATTACAAGATTACTGTGTTGACCTATCCATCTCAAACCCTCGTACTGCCAACTGACATCTCCAAAACTCACATACAGCACAAAGTCTCTGAGTTCACATCGGCTGCACTACAATCAGCATTCACCGACCATGATATCGTTCTAAGCACCATTGCTGGAAGTGACTCGGATCTGCAGATTCGAATAATCAATGCTGCTGTAGCCGCAGGCGTCAAAAGATTTGTTCCTGATGAGTTCAGTTACGATAGTCTGAACAAGCGGTTACAGGCACGCTTACCCAAGTATGCCGAGCGAGCGAATGCCATCAGTCATCTCAAGAATTTGTCAGAAGAAAGCCCAGAGTTTGAATGGACGGCAGTTGCTACCGGATATACGCTTGATGTCAACCTTCTCAGTGGCGACATGGGCTTTGACATGGAGTGGCACAGCGCCACAATTCACGGCACAGGCATAGAAGTGTTTGCGGCGTCCAGCCTAGCAAGGGTAGGTCAGGCCGTAGCTCGCGTGATAACCCATTGGGAAAAGGTCAAAAACCAGTACATCTACGCAGCCGGCACATTGACTTCCGCCAATGAAGTCTTAAGGTCGGTTGAGAAGGTGACTGGACACGAGTTTGCTGTGGGAAACCACGAAGTGGAAGAATGCATCGAAGAAGGTCAGAAGAGAATTCAAAGAGGCTATCCTGATTCTGGGCTTGCTTTGCTTGAGCGAAGTGTGCTCTACGACGAGCATCTAAATGCATCAGCGCCTTTCAAGATAAATAGCGCCAATGGTCTGCTCGGACTTGCACCAGAGTCGATAGACTCTATAGTTGCAGAAGCATACCACAAGTTTAAGCGCCTCGGGAAACCGACATGCGATTGCTCAGCATAAAAGCAATGATAGAGGATTGAATCTCCCTCATGAACGAAACGGAGTTCGATTCATGCACCGGATACGAGTAGGGTTATTCTCCCAGGACGAATTTTTCCGGCCAACTATCGGATGCTGTCATGCTCAGCCTGTAGATCAAAGATCTGCGCCAATCTGGAGGCTGTGTGTATTCGGAGATGCCGGACCAATACATGGGCAAGATGGAATATTAAGATACCCCACACCAAAAATCCAGGGTACGCATGGATCGATAGGCATCTCAAAGTCCGTATAAATATACATGAGACTACATAAGGACGTGGATGTTGACGTATTAAGCCGACCCAACCCAAAAAGAAAACACTAACCCCACCGGACCCTCCGCCTCTGACCCTCTATCCGACGAAACCCTCAGGCATCATACCCACTGCTACCACCATAGACAACAGCGTCAACATGGGCAAACATCTACCAGCCCAGCCTCTGTATCTACCCCTGGTTCCGCTTTCTGTACGCCCAAACTGTCGGTACATCTATGCTCGTGCACGCCGTGTTTCAGTAGATTCTTTTCAGTGTCTGGTGTCAGATCCTGCATCCCGAAACTTGAGGCTATGCGGGCGTTTGACATGCCGAGCTCAGCTGACTAGTCGATTCTAACGGGGGTCTGGCGTAGCTTTGTGGCTGGAATCAGCAGTGCAAGTGGGCTGTGTGACATGGGTTACCTGATTTACAGCTCTCGCTCGCAATCACTGCCTGATGCGGGGCGAGCAATGCTATATCTCGATGATCTTAACTGCTTGAAGGAACCGTGCATGTAAACAAGATGTGATCAAGATGGGGGGGGGGGGGGGGGGGAAAGGAGGATGACGACCATTCTTAGGGAATTTGGATTGGTGGAAAGGGGACGCTTAAAAAAAAAACGGGG